>JASEVX010000010.1:3970610-4127862 GCA_031761405.1 Serripes groenlandicus | reverse complement strand
AGAGAGAGATAGATAGAGATAGAGAGAGAGAGAGAGAGAGAGAGAGAGAGAGAGAGAGAGAGAGAGAGAGAGAGCGCGAGAGAGGAGAGGAAATGAGAGAGGGATATAGATATAGAGAGAGACAGAGAGGGAGAGAGAGAGAAAACAATATAGGGGGGGGGGGAGAGAGAGAGAGAGAGAGAGAGAGGGGGGGGGGGGAAGAGTGTGTGTGTGTGAGAGAGAGACACAGAGATAGCAATAAGAAAAAAGACAGCAGACAGACAGGCAGACAGCACGACCGACGATGTATAATGCACCAGTGCATGGGAAAAAGAGAGAGAGCGAGAGAGCGAGAGAGAGAGGGAGAGAGCGCGCGAGAGAGATAGCGAGAGAGAGAGGGCGAGAGAGAAAGAGCCTGAGAGAGGGAGCGAGAGAAAGAAAGAGAGAGAGAGAGAGAGAGAGAGATAGGGGGAGAGAGAGAGAGAGAGAGAGAGAGAGAGAGAGAGAGAGAGAGAGAGAGAGAGAGAGAGAGAGAGAGAGAGACAGACAGACAGACAGACATACAGAAATACGGAGAGAGAGACAGACAGAGACATACTATATTCAGCCTAGGAACATGTTGTATTCCAAAGCAATGAATTATTCTATTCGAGGTTAACTACATATTGTTGCTACATATGATACTCATCAGACAGGACTAAGCCTTTCTGTGTAAGTATCGCATACACTACATGAAACTGTCAATGGGAAAACGTACGCCTCAGTCTCAGCAGAATCTACACAGCTTGACAGACGCTTCTCAAAATATTTTGTAAGTGATTTGCGAAAAGTGTAGATCTAGATCACACTGTACGGATGCCAATGCTGCTGTGGCTCTACGTTGTCCTAGACGGTTCCCAACGACAAGGGTGTACCGTTTCCCTTAAACAAACTCATATACATGACGCAAAACATTTTGACTTTATGTCTATCTTTCGACAAGTTCGACATCTATATCTAGAGTTATAACACTTTCCCTTTCCCACATACAGACGCTTTCTGACGCCTCAGCAGCAAAATGCTTTTTTAAAAACATTGTGGCAAAAAGGAGAAATTTCTCATAATGACCAATTTATCCTTTTGCCCCAATGTTTACAACCCTATTCAATAATTATACTTTCATATATAGAGATTTTTTATATTTAAGCCATGATGTTTTCAAAATCGTCTGCTTCAGATTGGCTGTATAGGGGAAAGGGTTAATCCATTTAGCCTGACAGTGAGAAGGCAATGACCATACTGGGATCTTCACTGTTCGCGCGTCCGGCAAAACCTCTTTGTTATCAAACGGGGCCATTGAAGCTGAGCTTGTTTCGGATTTGATTGTTTTGGGTTTAACGCCTCTTTCAACACTTTGTCAGTTATATCGCGGTGTTTCCTGGGTGTTTCCTGGGTGTTACCAGTACTACTGGCCTATTTATCCCATCAACAGCCAGTCAGTCGTAATGCTAATCCTGCAACCCTGAGCGCCAAGGAGGGCAGCCATTACTACCATTGTTAAAGTCGTTGGTATGACTCGGCCGAGGATCGAACCCGCGACCTCCCGCGCTCGAGGCGGAGGCACTACCTCTACGACCCCGATAATCAGGGAGACGTGGGTAGTACGGTAAGGGCGCCCATGTATCAGCATCGTAATGATTCAATCTTTAAATCTATCATGTCTCGCTGATATGTCTTTATTAAAAATCCATGATTTATTCATTATCCGCCGTACTCTTCGTGAGGTCGAATCGTTGTGGTCTTATATACGTGACCACAGCCTGGCAAAAAGGGACGGATCTGTCTTATAAACAGTTCCTTTGAATCCGTTTCCTACATACGAAAGGTCTGTTAAATGTGGACATTTTCTCAATATGAAAATGTTGTTTTTAAAAAAACTGATGAAAATATTTTTACAAAATGAGAAATTGCTCATTATGATCGGATGTGCAGACCAATCTATGACTGATTAAATGAGCAAGGCTATATTTTCAGATTTTACACTAGAAGCATTTATGACAATGATATGTCTAGTGTTAACAATATAGTGGCAGTTCTGATATGAGCAATCAAAAGTTCTGCTGTGCTGTTTATATTGTATGCTATGGTTCTATCATTGACTTGAGTCATACCAAAGCCTTTAAAATGACAGTAATGGCTGCCCTCCTTGGCGCTCAGGGTTTCGGGGTAAGTATTACCACTGTCTTACTGGTACCAGGATAAATGAACCAGTAGAACTGGTAACTTACCAAGGTAACGCTGTGAAATAACTGAAAAAAACTGTTGAAAGCGGCTTAAAACACCAAATAATCAATCTATCACAAACTCGCTTTTCACAATACACCCAGCTGACAATACATAAATGTATGAACTCTTCCTCTGCCGAATTACACAACAATCGACATGAATAACGCAGCTGACAATACATAAATGTATGAACTGCCGAATTACACAACAATCGACATGAATGACGCAGCTGACAATACATAAATGTATGAACTGCCGAATTACACAACAATCGACATGAATGACGCAGCTGACAATACATAAATGTATGAACTGCCGAATTACACAACAATCGACATGAATAACGCAGCTGACAATACATAAATGTATGAACTGCCGAATTACACAAAATTCGACATGAATGACGCAGCTGACAATACATAAATGTATGAACTGCCGAATTACACAAAATTCGACATGAATGACGCACCTGACAATACATAAATGTATGAACTGCCGAATTACACAAAATTCGACAGGAATGACGCACCTGACAATACATAAATGTATGAACTGCCGAATTACACAAAATTCGACAGGAATGACGCAGCTGACATTACATAAATGTATGACGCAGCTGACAATACCTAAATAAATTCACTGCAGAATTACACACAAATCGACACCTCCATGTTAAAACCACTTCGTTTTTCGTTCAACAGGAAATTTAATAAAATGCTTAAGTGGCAAACAATGCAGATTTCAGAGAGACAGCTCGTTGTGAGCTATCTCACCTGAATCTGCATTGTTTTCAAAAGCCTTTAATTGCCTTTGGCAGTGAAATGGTTATGGACAACTCCAGCGATAACTCGAAGACGTCGATACCTCGAAGTAAGTAGTTGGTACCTTTCGGATTCGTGTAATCGAGTGTATACTGTAGAATGATCGTTAGAACTGTTGATTAATACGAACTAACCCTGAATGATTACAAATGCAGTAATTTAATCGGAGCCTATAATGATCATCCGTATAAGAAAACACGACCATACTTACCATTACAGATTTGAATAACATTGCAGTAAATTACTTTTTAAACCTTGGTGGGAAAGGGAGAAACATTCGGTAAATTAACTTTCAATACACACGACATTTAATCGCCTCGTTTAATTCTTTCAGCACCGAATTGTTTAAAGTAGACTCTTCCATGTTAAAAATCGGGCGTTTCCATGTCTTATGTTATACAACTTTTAGACTTTTTCGATAATTAAAAAGCAAACAATGCTGATTTCAGGTTAGACAGCTCGTTACGAGCTGACTCACCTGAATCTGTATTGTTTGCACAAGCCTCAATATTGCCTTACGTGCTGAAAGAGTTAAAGGAAATCGTGGGAAGGGTAAACAGTCATTCAAGTTCGATGCGGAACAAAATTGTTCGTGAATGGACGTAAGGATTCCAGCGTGTTTTACCTGAGCTGACCGGGGAACACGAGATCGATAATATAAAGCTTATTGTAGAAGGTCGTTCAGGTAATGAGTTACAATGTACTTTAACCCTTTAACCCTTCCCCACATACACTTACAGAAGCATTTTGAAACATCTGCAGCAGGTGATTTACAATGTACTTGAACCCTGTTCCACATACGGACCCATGTTGAAGCATCTGCAGCAAGAATGGTTTTAAGACATTGCGGGAAAAGGAAACATTGCTTATAATGAACAATTTCTCATTTTGCCACAATCGCTTTTAATTTATTGAGGTATTCCTTTCCTTTGAAAAATATGCAGTATGTAACCTTTTTAAGACATTGCGACAGCAGGAAACATCGTTTTTAATGAATAATGTCTCATCCTACCACAATGGCTTTAAAAGTCAACAGTGTTCAATAATTTATCTTTAATTTATAGAGATTTGTCGTATTACATGTAGATGCTTTCAAAGTCGTTTGTTTCAAGGTCGTCTACTGTAGATGTGGGAAAGGATTAACCCTTGTCCCACTGAATCAATGCAGTCGTATTTACCACCCACTGAATTTTGTCAGAATGATTCATTTTTATGATTATTTTCTGTCATGACCCTTTCCCACATACAAGAGATCTGCGGCAGGCGACTTTGATAATATATGACCACTAGGGGTCTAAAACTAAATATATGTATAAAATAACACTGATTATAAATGTTCAAGCTTTCGGCCTGACGGCCTTCTTCAGGAACTTTAAATTTGATGACTTAAAAAGCATGTATGGTTTCTAGTTCAATACTAGCTTCAAGAAACGTATGTGACTGATGCATCCGCATGAGTCAGGATGTGTTTAACATGTAGTACTTGTAATTTACCCACGACAGGCCGTGATATAGCCGAGCTATTGTTGAAAGCGACATAAAACTCCAAACAAACAAACAAACAAACACATATTTGTTGGACAGGTTTAAATCGCAAATTGATTGCCGGTTTGTTGGCCTGATAAAGCCGAGCTATTGTTGAAAGCGACATAAAACTCCAAACAAACAAACAAACACATAGTTGTTGGACAGGGTTAAATCGCAAATTGATTGCCATTTTGTTGGCCGGATAAACCCCCACTATTGTTGAAAGCGACATAAAACTCCAAACAAACAAACAAACACATAGTTGATGGACAGGGTTAAATCGCAAATTGATTGCCATTTTGTTGGCCGGATAAGATTCTTCAATTATTGAAGGAATCCTTATAATGACGGGGAAAATAGATTGTTTTGCTTTGTTTTTGACTTTGACATTGCGTTGTTGTTTAAACGAGTTTTTTTCTGAACGTTTAACGTATATTTACGAGGGCAAGGCTACACATACTGCAGTTAATTAATTTAACAAAAAAATCAGATATATTCATAAGAACAAGAGTTGCTGCAAGATGCAAAAATTGGCGCGGGAATCAGCATTGTATGGCTTAAGAAATACTGTTTGATTCGAAAGACTCGAAAACCGCTTTTAAATATATGATATATTTTCCCCTTAATATATTCTTAAAATCGCAAAATATAGTACAATAACTTCGCATTTATAAACATATTCCCATTTTTCTAATGTAACGGGAACGGCCTATAGGTTTATGTACAAATATCACTTCTACAGCCGGCTTTTATAGCGACGTTGGTAGAGTGGTTGACTTTTGTGTAAAGTTAAGCAACGTTCATCGCGGTTAGTGCCTGGATGGGTGACCCGTGAAGGCTTAACGCCGGTACACGTTACAAATGATGGCAGCGGTGGGTGTTATTAAGAAACTATGGTTTTAATTTACATTTTAATTATAAAAAATACTCGCATATAAATAGACTGGTTCACTAATCTTAATCACTCGAACGAGAACCATTCTAGTGACGAACTGCTTCGGAAATATTCGAGAGCTGACGGTAAAATACGGCGCATGCGCAATCAAGACAATTAACACGGCGCACGCGCAAGCCCATTGCACCAGTGATATTTTCACAACCAATATATGCACGGGTGCTGATGCACCCGCGCAATAATTGAACATCTAATCACGATACTTTGTATATAATCCATGTAAATTTATATGATGCACATACTGTAACATTATATTCTCTGGTGACTTATGAGGCCGGGTGTACTTTGTCAAGTAATGATTGTTAAATTAGGAATGTATATTATAAATTGTTAACACATGTCAACATAATAAACAATTACAACATTTCCGTAATGGAATCATATAAACTAAAATTGGCGTACAACTAATGAGGCTGCAGTTCTAGATTTTTGACCAAAACTGTATCTATGACTGAAGTACATGTAGACGGACAGTGAACGCTCTGATGAGACTGTGTGGATTCACAAACATGCCTTAGTCTCCTACGTAAGCAGATGCATTTATATCCAAAACAGCTTGACGCCACTTAGTTGTATCCATTTATTAGTTAAATCCTTTCCAACGTACAATCTGAAGATGACGTCCATGAAAGAAATCTACATAAAATATAGAAGCTAAAAATAAAAGAAAGTATAAGCATTGCATAAGTGAAAATATTTTGCAATGATTTTCTTCATTTGTCATAATGATTTGAATATTTGTATAATATAGATGCGTAAAGCATTATCTGCGTGTGGGGAAAAGTTGTATAATATAGATGCGTAAAAGATTATAATCTGCGCGTGGTGAACAGTTGTATAATATAGATGCGTAAAAGATTATAATCTGCGTGTGGTGAAAAGTTGTATAATATAGATGCGTAAAAGATTATCATCTGCGCGTGGTGAACAGTTGTATAATATAGATGCGTAAAAGATTATCATCTGCGTGGGGTGAACAGTTGTATAATATAGATGCGTAAAAGATTATAATCTGCGTGTGGTGAACAGTTGTATAATATAGATGCGTAAAAGATTATAATCTGCGTGTGGTGAACAGTTGTATAGTATATATGCGTAAAGGATTTGCGTGTGGTGAAAGGCTGTATAATATATATGCGTAAAAGATTATAATCTGCGTGTGGTGAAAGGCTGTATAATATATATGCGTAAAAGATTATAATCTGCGTGTGGTGAAAAGTTGTATAATATATATGCGTAAAAGATTATAATCTGCGTGTGGTGAAAAGTTGTATGATATATATGCGTAAAAGATTATAATCTGCGTGTGGTGGACAGTTGTATAATATTTATGCGTAAAAGATTATAATCTGCGTGTGGTGAATAGTTGTATAATATATATGCGTAAAAGATTATAATCTGCGTGGGGTGAACAGTTGTATAATATATATGCGTAAAAGATTATAATCTGCGTGTGGTGAATAGTTGTATAATATATATGCGTAAAAGATTATAATCTGCGTGTGGTGAATAGTTGTATAATATATATGCGTAAAAGATTATAATCTGCGTGTGGTGAATAGTTGTATAATACATATGCGTAAAAGATTATAATCTGCGTGTGGTGAATAGTTGTATAATATAGATTCGTAAAAGATTATAATCTGCGTGTGGGGTAACGTGTTAACGTAAGGGATAAGTTTAATCAATTGTCATTGAAATGTATATGGTTTCAAGCTTGTTGACTTCACACGAGAATGGCTTCACTGCAGGATCACTATTCCTTAGCCCCCGTGCATGCACACTGTAGATCGATATGAAACTGCACGAACGTGCAGATTAACACTTATCCTCATATAGACGCTTTCTGTTGCCTCTACAGCAGACGGATTTTTTAAAACATAGTGACAAAAGAAGAAATTGCTCAAAACGAGCAATTTCTACTTTTGACACAATGATTTACACTTTTAGTCATAGGTTATCAATTCAATTATAGAGATGTTCTATTTGTTGACAAAAAAGGTTCAAAGTCGTCTGCTGCAGATTTGTTGTACGTGGGAAAGGGTTAATATATGTCAGCAGGGTTCGGCAATGTAGTGTAATCTCGTGAATTACAGAAAAAATGCAATTGCTTTTTTAAATTCGAATATAATGCAACAAATTGCTAATCAAATTGATCGATGTCAACTTGATTGTTTACCATAGATGTTTCCATGCGAAAGTCGTCAAATGAAAACACATTGGGAAAGGTGAAACTGCTCTAAATATGCAATGCTTGTTTTTCTAACCGCAATGAACCTGTAAATTAATATGTGATAAACAGACGTAACAATAAACACATATTAATATTTCTTTAATGAAAATTCTCAGGCATATCAAAGAAACATAAAACACTCTTTCTGATAAAGTAAGTTTGTTTAACGGTTGCTTTTTAGATAATGTTACACTGATACCGTTTCCAAACAACGCTGTTCGAAACTAGGACGAGTAGACTGAATCATTACAATAGAAAGGTACGAGGTTATTACCGCATTGTAGTGACATATCTCTGAATACATGAAATTTTCCAATTGGAGACACAGCTCTTTCGGAAAGTTGGAATTGTAGGCATTATCTTTATTGGAACGTTTTCACAATCGGTTGCTGCATATAAGTTGTTATCGATAATCGTCCATGTATGTGTGAAAGGGAAGCAGTAGATCGCACTAATCGACTTAAATTGAATTGTAGGAAACCGTCAGTAACTATGTCCTTGAGTTGAGTGTCGCATGGTTCCGCATGGTCGCACTTCCGCTATACATGGTCACTACTAACAGCTATGTTGACATGTTATTGTATTCATGGGTACGTGGGATTAGGTGTAACGGGTTTGATGCCCGGTCGATGCGACCGTTATGGAGTGCCCTTTGATAAGGCACATTTCATTGTTTTACTTTGTCATCGAGGGTTTATAAACAAGCTTTCTATAGATGTGATATAACGGAAAAATTGATCAAAACGGCTTAAAGCCGCCAACAAACAACCTCAATCATCATCTTGGACACAATGTTCTGTTTTGTTAGTATGTATGATTATTGCGTAAATGAATATTGTTTTAACCCTTTCCCTCATGTAGACGCTTTCTGACGCCTCTGCAGCAGACAGCTTTTTGAAAACATAGTGACAAAAGAAGAAATTGCTCAAAACGAGCAATTTTTCCTTTTGCCACAATGTTTTCCAATTTTAGTCATAGGATGACCCTTTACTTATAGAGATTTTTTATTTTTTTACAAAATATGTTCAAAGTCGTCTGCTGCAGAATTGTCGTATACATCTCAATATGTCTATTGCATTGCTATACAATTGTGTAAAATAGCCGATTCAAGGTCACATAGGAATATCAAGCTATGACAGAGATATTGAAGGAATTCCTGTCAGACTCCCCCATATGTTAGTCTATTATAATGACAACGTGGACAGAAGTGGATGGAAGAATCTAATTGAAAATAAATAAAACATGCTCCATGCAAAAACAAAAATAAACAAATCTAAATATTAACGTTGCAATAAAACTTTGCAGTGATAGCAGACTTTGCTAATTAGTCATTAATTAATTATTATCTCGCTGCCTGTGATGTGTTATACTGATGTTGGAGAGAGTGATCAAGAGATAGAGCGTCGCTTTCGTGATAAAAAAAAAGGACACGGGTTCGAATCGTGTCATATCGCGGGCCAACCATATTGGATTTTATCAACGCATTCGGTTAGGTTACTGGTTATGTTGGCTATTATGACCGCTGTAGATCCATATCAACATGTACCTCCACACACGCTGGTCACGGCCTACACTTTTCACATATAATTTACATATTAGATGGAAGCTTCTGCCGCCTTGTTTAGATTCGGGTAGGACGGAGCTGATGTACATGTTGATTTGAACCTGTACTGTTAACCCTTTCCCTCATACAGCAATTATGCAGCAGACGACTTTGAGCATATTTTGTCAAAACATAGAAAATCTCTATAATATAATGGATAATGACTAAAAGTGGAAAACATTGTGGCAAAAGGAGGATTTGCTCGTTTAAAGCAATTTCTTCTTTTGTCACTATGTGTTCAAAAATCCGTCTGCTGCAGAGGCGTCGGAAAGCGTCTAAATGAGGGAAAGGGTTAAAAGAAATGCCAACATGTAACCTCTTTCCATGGACGGGCTCTTTTGATCTGAAATTGTCTAAAGTTGTCTAAAATTGTCTAAAGTTGTCTGAAATTGTCTAAAGTTGTCTAAAGTTGTCTGAAATTGTCTAAAGTTGTCTAAAATTGTCTAAAGTTGTCTAAAATTGTCTAAAATTGTCTAAAGTTGTCTGAAATTGTCTAAAGTTGTCTAAAGTTGTCTAAAAGTGTCTAAAGTTGTCTAAAATTGTCTAGTCTAAAGTTGTCCAAAGTTGTCTAAAGTTGTCTAAAGTTGTCTAAAAGTGTCTAAAATGTCTAAATATTTATAAAGTTTTCTAAAATTGTCTTAAGTTGTCTAAAAACTTTCGCATCTCTGTAACCTTTCCTACATTCGGACGCGCTTTGACTTATTTGCAGCAGACGAAATCTAAAGATTTTTTTACAAAAGTGGGAAATCATCCGAATGAGTAATTTTACATTTCGTCACACTTTTTTCATTTTTGTTCGATAACTATATTTTCATCTATATATAGTTTAAATATTTGTGCCTATATGGTCACAAAGTCGACTTGTACACATTTGAACCGTTCCACGAGAAAACCAACATTGTGGACTCTGCGTAAAGTATCGATGCGGATCAGACTAAGCATGCAGCGCAGACAAACCCGGACAGACTTTTTCGACGCCTGTGGATTTTCTGTTTCAGGAATCATTTCTCTATACCTCTATCTACCTGAGACGGAATGTGTCGGTCCGGATTAGCCTGCGCGGACTGCGCAGGCTTATCTAGGTCGATATTGTTGGTTTTCTCGTGGAACGGCTTATTTGGTGAAAAGATCAAAGATGCATGGGTGAAATACTAATGGGCTTCTCTAAGACTTTTGCCAGAAGATGAATCTAGACTCCTATTACACGTAGGCGGACAGTGAAGGCTCCAGCGAGACTGCGCATATGTGCATTGTAGTTGGTTGGACCGCGACTGACGATTTGGGGTCATATTGGCTCTTTATAACGACCGACTTGCGATTTGCGGTCTTATTGACTCCTTCTAACGACCGACTGACGATTTGCGGTCTTATTGACTCTTTCTAACGACCGACTGACGATTTGCGGTCTTATTGACTCTTTCTAACGACCGACTGACGATTTGCAATCTTATTGACACTTTCTAACGACCGACTGACGATTTGCGGTTTATTGACTCCTTCTAACGACCGACTGACGATTTGCAATTTTATTGACTCTTTCTAACGACCGACTGACGATTTGCGGTCTTATTGACTCTTTCTAACGACCGACTTGCGATTTGCAGTCTTATTTATTGACTCTCGCTATCGGCCGACTTGCGATTTGCGGTCTTATTGACTCTTTATAACGACCGACTTGCAATTTGCGGTCTTATTGATTCTCGATAACGACCGACTTGCGATTTGGAAGCAAGTGCTAACTTATAGGTGGGAGACTAAATAGGTTACAATACACCAAATACATTCCTTCTTTGTTTCCATGGATATTGACCAGTTTCAATCCTCAATTGTCACACTTTCTAAACGGTTCTCATGTATAACATCAGATATCATTGAAAAGAGTTACCTCTAAGCTTTAAAATAATCCAAAGAAAAAGGAGGGTCATGCATTATGCAAGAAAGAATTCATCAGGTGAAAATAGTTACCGATATTTTGGACCAAATCGGGCCCGGACAAAACCGGTGTTTAGCATTCTCTACTTTCCCTTTCAAACAAGGTCAAAATACTAAAAGTGATCATATCAATCATTTCCAGTGCATCCTATACACATTTACAATGATTTTAAACTCAATATCATATATTCAATGCATTCTGGTGATGGAATACACTCATTACTACGTAAACAAAGTTGTTTTACTATTTGGGTGTAGATCAGCAGGTCAGCGGGTGTATTTGGCGTAATTTGACCTATACAAATATGATTTCCTATTATAGTTGAAATTTTGAAAGTGAACCTTTTTAATTACATGTCTAATTTATGTTCGTAATTGACAACAGCTTAAAGCTGCCTATGTTACAGATGGGGGGGGGGGGGGATTCCTTTTCCTATTTTCAGTCTAATTTTGACAGCTGAAATTTATATTTGTCTAATTTGTGCCCGTAATTGACAGGATGAAATAGCGAGAAGTAAGTCGCTAGAAACATGAGGTTACATGGGAATTCATAATGTCTCGTTCCCGGATACGAACGTGTCATTTGATACCATGGCTGCAGGCAATTTCTCAGTTTACTAACCATTTAAAAAAAAAGAGAATAAAAAGATTATTCATTACAATTATAATTCCAATTTTTAATATTTTATATTTTCAAATCAGATTACTTTAAAATATTAATTACAGTTGACTCAATATAACTAGAACATGGGACTATTCGAAAATATCACGTGCGGACCTGAAATTTGAAATGATTTTGATACATAGCTGGGAAACAGGACATTGCCCATTGTGATATTATATAATAAGGAGCGTCTGCTTTGTGAAATAAAATGGCAGAAACTATCATAATGTCTGACAAATAGGGTGTTCATTTAACTACAGAGCTGAACACATTTTATGGGAAGAGGAGAAACTATTATCTTTGATTGCATAATGGTTTCAACAGATTTCAGGTAAAGTGGTATCTTAACCCTTTTATTGCTGATGTTTTTTAAAAGGAATTGTCAAGCTTTGATGTTCGAAGAGTCAATGACCAATATTACGAATAACAAGATAAAACTGTTGAGATGAGCAGCCAACAGTGTAGAGTCTGATCAGACGGCGCGACTGTGCCTGTAGGCTTAGATATATATTGCTGACGCACCAGTGAGATAGATGATTAAGGTCATATTTAGCAGCGAAATGTTTTTAACACGGGGATTATTGAAATGCAATGTTCTCTCTTCCACAACGACCCAGCCGAACCCAGGTAGCTTAGTGGTAGCGTTGCGGGTTGTCAATCCAGGGGCTGTGAAGTTGAACCTCAGCTCGGCTGAAATTATTTCATACGTTTGACAAAGTCAATGCCACAAGCGTCATTCGTTTTCTACCAATGAGTTAACAGTATATGTGGGAAAGCAGCCAGTTGTTTGGAAAGAGTGTTGCGTGGATAACTGGTGTCAGAAAGCCGGAACACATATTGGTAGGTGAACTGGCCGCAATGATTGATTGAATGGGGTTTAACGCCGTTTTTAACATTTTCTCGGTCATATCACGGCGGCCAGTTCACCTACTCATGTGTTTCCTGGTTTTCTCACACCAGTACTCCACACAACAATCTTCCCAAGCAACTGGCTGCTTTTCCACATAGACTTAGCCCAATTGGTGGAAGAGTGATATCAGTGAAAAAAGTTGAAACGGAATTAAAACCCCAATCAATCAAAACCGATCCAAGTTAAAAGTTAGATAGAATATATAATATGTTACCACATGCCTGGGTTTAAGACAGACGGGTGCCTCTTATTCCATTTTCATGAAGATTTTGACAGTAGAAATTAATTTCCGTCTATTTCATTCGTGATAATTGACAGAATGAAATAACGCATAGCGAGATAGAGCCACACGGGAGAACGTGTCAAGTACAAGCCGCTCAAACGAGTTAAACAGGGTCTAGGTAATTATTTCCCACATACAACAAATCTGCAGCAGACGACTCTAAAATATCTACTCAAAAATATGGAAAATCTCTAAAATTGTAGGTATAATTACTTTCCCTCATTTTACAAAACTCTACGCAGAAATGGAGAAAATACTGTACTGTACTGTAAACAAAAATTAAATTGTTGAAACAAGTTCAACACTTTGTGTACTGCAGATCGCAAGAAAGTTTTTCTAATTGGGAAAGGGTTAAAATATATGGAGCATTAACTTCAATTCTTTTTGTGTTTTTCTTATAACCTAATGGAGTCACATTTCTTGCTTTTCGTCAGAACTTTTTTATACCATTATTTGCAACTGTGTCACAGATGAAAGTATCGGCCGCGTTATTGGATTACGAAGTTTTATTTTGATAAAAATTGTAATCTGAAGTCATTTTGAAAAGGGGGAAAAACATTAAAATGCTGCAGATACATAAAATGACATAGCATATATCACGCAATAGGGTGTGTATACTTAAAGTGTTTGGGTAAATAAAATGCTCAGAAAATGTTGGGAACGAATTCATGTTTCATACGGGTTATGTTTAATAAATAAAGTCTATTACTTTTTATTGATATATCGTTTATAGCGAAACAATTCAATAGGGAATTTCGGAAACGATGTCTCAGAGCAAGTTAGCTTTATTTTATTTTTCACAAACAGACGCTTTCTTTCATTTATACAGTCTCCATATGTTGTGTACGTAACGTATTGAAAGGCGTCTACTACAGTTTTGTTGTATGTGGTACAGAGTTAATGTGTTCTATCACAAATTACTCAAAATTAACAACTAACTGATACACATCTTAATTGTTTATTTTTACAAAACTTTATTGAACTTTTTCTTGACTAATACGGTGAAAAGTGCAAGTCCAGATCGGGTGTCCGTAAAATTACACTTTCATTTGGTAGCCACCATGAACACCAATTGTTCGGAGCGGATTCCAACACGAAGGTCGTCCGGATTGGGTGTTCGTAAAATTACACTTTTATTTGGTAGCCACCATGAACATCATTTGTTCGGAGCGGATTCCAACACGAAGGTCGTCCGGATTGGGTGTTCGTAAAATTACACTTTCATTTGGTAGACAGGGGCGTAGCTCCCTTTAGGCACTGTAGGCACGTGCCTACACCCTTTTTCTCAAAATGCCCCAAAATGCAGCTGCGGCGATAGACATCTGCGTAATGTATCGACCAGATCAGCCTGCGCTGTCCGCGCAGACTGTTCCGGCCGACACATTCCGGGGATAGATGTATAGAGTAGTGATTCCTGAAACAGAAAATCCACAGGAGGCGAAAATTCTATCCGGGTAGGCCTGTGTGGCATGCTTAGGCTGATCCGGGTCGATATTTTACGCAGAGTCCACAATGTTGATTTTCTCACGTGACGGCCTACACATTGATTATTGCAAAGCTACGCCCCTGGTAGCCACCATCAACGCCTTTCGTTCGGAGCGGATTCCAACACGAGTGGCGTCATTTGTTTTGCGAATGACGTCACTCAAAGGGCACTATATTTCTGTAGGTGTCTGTTTTTGTTAAATCATTCAAACATATTTAATTCGTTACTTTGTTGGCAAACATCGACAAAAATTACCTATGCCCATTTACAAAGAGGAAGACTTTGGCTTAGACAAACGCAAATAAATATATACAATATGTCAGATAAATAATCATCTTTAAATATTTGGTAAATAAAATCTCGGTACTTCCGTCAAACAGCAAAATGATTTATGATGTAAAATGCGAATAGAATATTCATCCAAATATGTTTACCTACATTTATTTATGTTTTGTTTTAGGACTTGACATCCATTTGTTTAATATGCATATTGGGCCATTACATATTACCAAGATGAGTGTGTCTGATATCTGAATAATTTGGACAACCTAAAAGAAAATGATATTCATTTTCAACTAGGTTAAAAGATCAAATTTTGCAATTCCTCTGTTCTCTTGAAAAGTAAATTACGGCCGTCAGACATACGTTACGACCGGCGCTCCAGGTTAACCCTTTCCCTCATATATACGCTTTTTGACGCCTCTTTAGCAGACAGCTTTTAGAAAACATAGTGACAAAAGAAAAAATTGCTCAAAACGAGCAATTTCTCCTTTTGCCACAATGTTTTCAACTTTTAGTCATAGGTTATGCATTCAATTATAGAGATTTTCTATGTTTTGACAAAATATATTTACAAAGTCGTCTGCTGCAGAATTGTCGCATGAGGGAAAGGGTTAAACTAACTTGACGGCATTGCAGACAGGTGTAGATTAAGAATTGCATGCTCTGCTAGACGACTAGATAAGGGATGACTTATGTTTCGTTTACCGCCAATATCTCTCTTATCACTCAACGAAACCCTATTTTTGTTGGAACTCAAAAGAATCGTCTCAGTGAGTGCAATCAACATAGGATTTGAGTGTCAAGTAAGGAATTTAGAACATGAAAACGGGCCCTTAATTAACCCTTTCCCTCATATAGACGCCTCTGCAGCAGAAGGCCTTTTGAAAACAAAGTTACAAAAGAAGAAATTGCTCAAAAACGAGCAATTTCTCCTTTTGCCACAATGTTTTCTACTTTTAGTCATAGGTTATCCATTCAATTATAGAGATTTTCTATTTTTTGACCAAATATGTTCAAAGTCGTCTGCTGCAGAATTGTCGTACGCGGGAAAAGGGTTAACTAGAGCTCTGAACCGCCTCGTTGGTAAAGTGGCAGAGCGTCCGCGTCGGGTTCGGGGCGTCGCGTGTTCGATCCACGGCCGGATCATACCACAGACTTGAACAATGGTAGTAATGACAATCCTCCTTGGCACTCAGGGTTGCGGAGTAAGCATAACGACTGACAGTCTGGTGTCAGGATCAATGGACCAGTAGTACTGGTAACTTAACCAGGAAGCGCCGTGATATAACTGAAACATTGTTGAAAGCGGCGTCACAATCAATCAAGAGCTCTGCGCATCCATACTATATACTCGACGTATGTCCTGTTTGGCATAGACTGACGTAAATGCGAACTTGACAGCTTCAGATCAGTTTGCACGGATGCACAGTGTGATCTGCATGCTTCTTTGGTCGCAAATGCACATAATTGTTTTTGTCTGGTAGCAGCGCTTTAATGGAATAACCCACCATTTATCATTTTTAGACCCTGCTCTTAATGTTGTAAATAATTGTACGGGGACAGACTCGGGACCAATGTTATCGTAGAGCATCCATGCGATATTGAAATATACACTCAGTGATGTTGGAGGGATCACATACGTTGTCGGGGCAGAAAGCATAACACGACAAGTAAATGGATCCTTTGAGATGAAGATATATACTGTACAAGAGCCGCGCTCTCAGAAAATACACATCGGAGTTTTTCTAAAAGGTGTATAAACGATAAATTGCACATCCACAAAGTGTGATTTAAATGTTCACTGTATGCATGTGGTTGCTAAAAGTGCAGATCCAGATTAGAATGCACTGGCTGCTCAGCCTTATCTGGATCTGAATCTACACTTATCGACAATATTCTTTTTTTTTTCTGTAGCGACGATAAAATATACAGACGGTGCGAAAACAGCTGTCAATCCAGGGATTGCGAGTTCAAACTCCAGTTCGGCCGACATTCTTTCTTGACGTTTGACAAAAGTCAATGCGACAAACGTCATCTGTCTTATACCAATGAGAAAGCCATGAAAAACATGGGTAGTTGAAGTGGCCGCCTTGAAATTGTTGAAAGTGTCCAATCAATCAACCATTTAATAAATCAATTACCAACCAACAAATTAATAAATAGATAAATAAATCTATCAATCATCTACATGTATTACTTTATGATATCATAAGTATAAAAGGCTAGAGGAAAAGCGGTTTTGTTAGACACGAGTGATACTTGAGTACATTTTCTCCATTGCAAGAATAGGTTTATCCTAATAAAAAAAACCTCCTCTGTGGAGCACACATCTTTTCTCTGCCTCCGACCAATATTGCTCTAGAGAGGTTGCATTTTGTATAAAACCACATTTTTTTGTCAGAAGTCACATCTATATATGACTTATTCAATTTGTCGGAGTACTCACTGTTCGTTTGGGCCAACATAATATTCTTTGGTTGATTGATTTTGGTTTAGGGCCGTTTTCAACAATCTGTCATTCATATCACGGCATTCGGTTCACATATCCATGTGCTTCTTGACTTTCTGAAACCAGTATTCCTTATAACATTCTTTCCGAGAAACTGGCAGCTTTTTTCACATAGACATTTTACATAACCCATTGAAGAACGAAATATGAAACTTGTCTCATTGACCTTTTTCAAATGTCTAAAGGAATATTGACAGAGCCATAGTTCGAACTGAAACACCCTGCAGTGACGACCCGCGTCACTACCGACTGAGCAACAGGGCCCCTCATCTCCAGACACGGCTTAAACGCATTGATCGTTCTTACTGCAGAAACAATTTCCTGTAATATCCATTTTCACGAAGACATAATGCATGGCAAAATTACTGAGGCCATGTCACAAGCAAGCCGGTCGATGGATGACTGTGCAACATGTGAATATCTATATTGGTATGCGCCTCAGTGTAGTATGATCAGGATCTTCCCTGGTCCGCATCTATTCGTACACTTTAGACGTTTGGAGACTTGCTAAAACGAACATGAAGCTGTCCATGAAATCCAATACGGCCGTAAGTGACATTACCACTTCCCCGCATTCACGCAACTGCAGAAGAGGGGTTTTGAAAACAATATACAATATACAATATACAATATACAATATACAAAATACAATATACAATATACAATATACAATATACAAAATACAATATACAAAATACAATATACAATATACAATATACAAAATACAAAATACAAAATACAATATACAATATACAATATACAATATACAATATGTAATATACAATATACAATATACAATATTGCAAAAGGAGGCATTACTCATAATGAGAAAGTGCTCATGTTACCACTAAGATTTTAATTATATTCAATCAATATAAGTTCATACATAGAATTTACCATAGTTGTGACTATATGTTTTTCAAAGACGACTTTCTGTAGATTCGTGTTATGTGGACAAAAGTTATAGAGTTTGGTTTTTCTTGTGACGTGTCTCATTGAAGGGGACAATTCCAAACAAGTCTAAGTACCGTTGTTACAATAAGTAGATACGTCCTTATGATATTAAGAAAATATAAACGTTCACGATTACCCGTACTGAAGGTAAAAAGGCTAACTCTATAAGTACGGACGTTGTGACAGAGGAAATATATTCTGTTGCCTTATTTGGCCCATTTAGACAATTTAAACCTTTTCTACCTTGCGACAATTCTGCAGCTGACGACTTTGAAAACATTGAGGCAAACAGATTGAAAAATCCCTACTTCTATTAAATCAAAATGTGTTTTTTTAACATATCTGAAAACAGTTTGGCAAAATGATAAATTGCTCAATATCAGCAATTTCTGCCTTTGCCGCAATGTTTTAAATGTCGTCTACTGCAGATGTGTCAACTACCCTAGACACATCTGGGAAATGGATAAATAGGCCTAGCCTGTAACCTTACATTGCATGTCATATTCACGACTGTATGACTCACTCGGGGTTTCTGGCTCGGATACAGTCGGGTCCGTAAGATGTTATAAATGGTATTAAATGGCTGCCCTGTTTCTGGGTTAGCATTACGACTGACTGGCTGGTGTCAGGATAAATGGACCAGGAAACGCCATGTTATAACTGAACAATTGTTGAAAGCGGCGTAAAACACCAAATAATTAACCAATAGTCGTACAGTATCTCGTATTTGATGTTCTTGTTTTGTTTGTTATATATTAACTTACTACGTGCTTAACATTTCAATTACGCAGCAGGAAATTTGCGACCAATATGTATCCATTTCAACCATATTGCATCGCTCCAGTTAATAACAAAAAATAACCATCAATTGAGTGTGTAGCAATAGCTTTCACTTTGCGCTTAGGGTTGTGTGTTAACCCTTTCCCTCATATAGACGCTTTCTGACGCCTCTGCAGCAGACGGCTTTTTGAAAACATAGTGACAAAAGAAGAAATTGCACAAAACGTGCAATTTCTCCTTTTGCCACAATGTTTTCCACTTTTTGTCATAGGTTATCCATTCAATTATGAAGATTTTCTATGTTTTGACAAAATACGTTCAAAGTCGTCTGCTGCAGAATTGTCGTATGAGGGAAAGGGTTAAAGCAGACGGCGTTTTGAAAACATAGTGACAAAAGAAGAAATTGCACAGAACGTGCAATTTCTCCTTTTGTCACAATGTTTTCCAGTTTTAGTCATAGGTTATCCATCTGACAAAATACGTTCAAAGTCGTCTGCTGCAGAATTGTCGTATGAGGGAAAGGGTTAATATTATGGTTGACTCGCTGGAGTCCGTATCAATGGATCAGTAGTTCTGGTAACCCACACAGACAACGCCGTGATGTAGCTAAATTGTTTTTTTTAAAGTCGCGAAAATACTATACAAACAATACAAGCAATCATACAAATTATCTTTGATTGTCAGAAAAGTCTTGCAAGGTTTTGATAATAATTTTGCAGCCTGGTCTGTATCTACTCTGTTTTGAAAAAATCATCAGGTGGATTAAACTGGAGCACAGTCCATATGGTAGCCCTTTCCCACCTGCAAACACATTTCGAATCAACTGCAACAGACGACCTTTGAAAACATTGTGTTTAAAAGAATAAATTCCTTGTTTTGAGTAATATCTTCTTTTGTCACAATGTTTTCAACCGTATTCAATAATTATATTTCCAATGTCGTCTGCTAGTAAAGTTCGTTAAGCAGATTCGGAAATGTTAAAGAAATATCTACACTTAAGAATGACAGGCGTATTGATCCCCCCTGTGTAATAGTTAATTGTCATACTTTCGTGTTGACCCTTTCCCACATATTGACGCATATTGACGCATCTGTCGCAGACGATTTTTGAAAACATTGTGACACATTTAGAATGTGCTTAATATGAGCTGTTTCTCCTTTTGCCAGAAGGTTTTCAAGTCTGTCCAATACTTATATTTCCATTTATATAGCCTTTTCCATATGTGTTCCAGGTGTTTTCAACGTCTGCCTGCAGCAGATGTGTTTTTATGTGGGGCATGGTTAATAATAGATTACCCGTATCTGACTGTTTCGATTGTATCCAATGTTTTAACCCTTTCCCACGTATATACGCTTTCTGAGACCCTCTGCAGCAGACGACTTTTGAAAACAGTGTGGCAAAAGGAGAAATTGCTCATAAAGAGCAATTTCTCCATTTGCCACAATGTTTTCAACTCTGTTTAATAATTATACTATTATCTACAGAGGGTTCCCATGTTTTTGCTTGGAAGCTTTCAATGTCGTCAGCTGCAAGTTTGTTGTATGTGGGAAAGGGTGAAGTTGAACAGATTCTTTGGAAATATTCTCTTAAAAACGGATCGTGTTAAGTCATGCCGTTCGATGGCTTAAACATTATAAACCATTTCTCACGTAAAACAAATCTGCAGCAGACGACTTTAAAATAAATATTTAGGCAAAATAATGGTAAAACTGTACAAGTGAAAGCTTAATTAATGAGTGTTTCTAACACTGACAAGAGGAGAAATTGCCCATGTATTGGAGTGAAGAGGCGTCTGTAATTGAAAAAACAAGTTCGAAAGGTTTAAAGACGAATGAACCTATTTGTTTTTATTATATTACCAAGAAGTGATAGGAATACAGTTCCTACTTAGCTTCTGTTTCACACAAAAATAATTATAAGTGCCATGCTGTGATTGTATGACAGAACATTCTTAGAGAAATTAAAGAACTCAAACCGTGAAAGTTTTTTGGTAACCCAGCAAATAATTGTTCCCTTGTGATTCTTTTTTTTCTCTTCAGGTTTTTACTCACTTACAACAAACGACTTTTAAACACATTTTGGCAATAACATAAAAGTGTTCATGATGAGCAAATTCTCTATTCATTGTCGCAATATTTTTAACAGTATATAATAATTGTACTCTCATTCATGAAAAAGTTTCCATACTTATTTTGCTTTGATGTGTTAACTCTTTTAGCGCCAAAGGCAATATTGAGGTTTTTTTCAAACAATGCAGATTCAGGTGAGTCAGCTCGTGACGAGCTGCCTCACCTGAAATCAGCATTGTTTGCGTTTTAGTAATAAAAATATTTCAAAAATCTTATTACATGAAAAATAGAATCGGCCGATTTCGAACATGGAAGAGTCCACTTTAAACAATTCGGCGCTGAAAGAGTTAAGAATCTTCTGAGGATTATTTTTTTATTTTGCTTATGGTAAAGGGTTCAACAGGGATGTAGTATATGAACGGCTCTTAATGACGTTTA
The DNA here is from genome assembly GCA_031761405.1 of Serripes groenlandicus. Taxonomy (NCBI): domain Eukaryota; kingdom Metazoa; phylum Mollusca; class Bivalvia; order Cardiida; family Cardiidae; genus Serripes; species Serripes groenlandicus. The sequence continues at coordinate 4,106,171 of JASEVX010000010.1, read as the reverse complement.
GGTTATGATCAAGTTTTCAGTTGTGCACGATTTAACGTTATTTATTGTAAAGGGATAACGTTTTGAAAATTGTAAATACTTGTTTGTAACTTACTATAGGCAAATGTGCCTGAATGTAATAAAATGTATTGTATATTGTATATATTGTATTAGTGTAAAACTATCGGTGCTACCTTTCTAGCCTCTGGGCAAAAGTTGCATCTATAATTATGCTGCACGAAGAAGGCTCTGGTGCTACCTATCTAGTTTCATGTAGGATTATGCTGCACGTAGATGGACGGTGAAGGCTCTGGTGAGGGTGTGCGGATGTACAGTCTCCTCTCAGTCATCACTGTTCGGACAGACAACAACACTTCCCTTCAAATAGCTTCGCTCAAGTCTATGTCAACCCTCTTCAACATATAGGAGTTTTATGACGCTTCTGCAGCAGACGACTTTGAAAAGGTTTAGGCAGAACACACAGAAAATCTCTATAAATTAAGGTTTTATAACTGAAAACAATTGAAAACCTTGTGGCAAAACACACAGAAAATCTCTATAAATGAAGGTTTTATAACTAAACAAAATTGAAAACATTGTGGCAAAAGGAGAAATTGCTCGTTTTGAGCAATTTCTCCTTTTGCCACAATGTTTTCAACTCTATTTTATGATTAAAATATTACTTATAGAGGTTTGCCTTATATTTAACCAGATGTTTTTCGAAGTAGTCTGCTGCATATTTATTGAAAGTTGGAAAGGCGGGGTTAAAACCACATACTTGAGGAGCAAAGAGACTAATATTCCCTTTGCCAAAACCATTAGGAAGCTTATTGATGCGGGTAAAATTGTATTGTTTACAGCCTTCAGGAAGCAGATTCGCTTAATTCATCAACCCGATTACACGATGTAAAACGCTCGTATCTATACATTGTGACAATACGCAATTACCCCTGTATGTATGTAGTTCGTTCATCGTAATAAGTGCGGTAAGCATAACACAACTCGAGACTCCTTGCGTGAGGAATGTAGGTCGTGTTTCATAAACAAACAGTGTAGACTCGTGTTAGCCTGTGTATACGTATAGTCTTACCGGAGACGTCACCTTTCACATGACCAATTGTGTAACTTCTGACAAAAATATGTTTTAATTGATTTGGGTTTAACGCCGTTTTCAACAATCATTTGGTCATATCACGACGGCCAGTTCACCGACTCACGTGTTTCCTGGCTTTCCCACGCAAGTACTCCACACCAACGGGCTTTCCAAGCAACTGGCTGCTTTTCCACATAGACTTTTAGCCCATTGGTGGAAGACGAATGACGCTTGTAACAATGACCATTATCAAACGTTGGACATACTGTTTGCCGAGCTTAAGTTCGAACTCACAACCCATAGATTGACAGTCCGCGTCGCTACCGTCTGAGCTACTGGAGCTCGGCGACAAAAAATAAATTTGTAGTGCTACGATTACGCGGCTACGTTTGGTAGTGGATCAATACTTAAATCGTTAATTATATTTGGCTTTCTTTGCTTTGAATTATACATCCAACCTGTGTTTAAAGACCACCCGCGGGAAGAGACCAATTTGGTCTTTGTTCACAGGTCCTTCTTGTAGGGTCATTTAAGAGAGAATGATCAACTGGTACGTTTAAAGTGTAGAAACTTTAAACAGGAAATTGTTAAAGGTGGTCTAGGGAACAGGTTTGACTGTATATGGCACGACAACATGTAAGCACCGTACAGGTTTTTTTTCTCATGAATTCAATTCATCAAATTACAGACAAACTACAGCTGAAACTTTTTAAGACAAGTTGTTTGATGCCTCCATAAACAAATCGAGTGTCATAATACCCCGAATGTTGTTTTTCGTACATGGCGTTCGTCGTTCTATTTGTAGAATCTGGTCTGTTACTGTTAATTACAATTTAACTCTGGAAATTAGCTAACACGAAAAGAATATGTCAAGATTTGAGAATTTGGCAAACGTGTTTCTGTTTTGACTTTTTTTGTATTCATGATTGCCAATTGTTCATGAAGCAAAGGAAACTCTCACAGAACTGTAGGTAACACTACTTGGTTAAGATGTACAAAGAAATATGTCCGTATGTTTTAAAGTCTGATCATGACGGAATTCAAAATACATTGTGGAAAGTAAAGGATAAGGCGTTGTCTATATAAAAAGTGTAATTGCTCCTTTTCCCGACATGGATTTCAACTCCGTATCATACATATACTGTTGGATGCAAAGATTCATTATGTCACGGAAAATAACTTAACCCTTTCGCACATATAGATGATTTTCAACTCCTCTGCAGAAGACGACTTTTGAAAACATTGTAACAAAAGGATAAATTGCTCAGGACGAGCAATTTCTCCTTTTTCCACAATGTTTTCAATTTTTGTTCAGTTATAAAACCTTCATTAATAGAGATTTTCTGTGTTTCTGCCTTGATGTTTTTCAAAGGTCGTCGGCTGCAGAATCTGTTAATGTTGAAAAGGGTTAAAGCGTGCGAACGGTAAACAATTAATCATTCAATCAACACTTGTTCGGGAAAATGCACGTGAGTGTCATTGTGCATGAATTCACAGGCAGATATTATTACCACACGCTCGTAAGACTTACCTTTCTGAATAACCTTTATGGTCTTTCATTCCGTTCCCCCACATATATCACATTGTCATGCAGATCCATTAGCATGAAAGCGTAGACAGGTCTCTATCCATGCGTGTCAATATTTACGCTTATGTTGGTAATCGCAGAGATCCGCTCACTTGGTCGATGAAAAATCGGTTTAACACCGCATTCTTCCTCATACGACAAATCTGCAGCAGACGACATATTTTGTCAAAAAATAGAAAATCTCTATAATTGAATGGATAACCTATGACTAAAAGTGGAAAACATTGTGGCAAAAGGAGAAATTGCTCGTTTTGAGCAATTTCTTCTTTTGTCACTATGTTTTCAAAAAACTGTCTGCTACAGAAGCGTCTATATGAGGGAAAGGGTTAAGCCGTTGAATGGTGGTTTAACGACAATTTATTGTCGAGATGTTTCAGCATGGAAAAAAGAATCCTAAACGGATGATATCAAGTGAGCGATGTTAGTCGATAGATAATACTACAATTATCATTAACGCAAACAGAAGAACTCAATTAGTGCTATTTATAGAAACATTTCAAAAGCATAAATTGAAATAACTGGCACGTTGCGAAATCGTAGCTTTGCGTACAATGAAGACCCGTATATGTACCTACAGTCTCATCGAAACCTTCACTGTCGGAATATTTATCATAAAGATCTTAATTCATATTTTGATTGAAAAAAACAAAAACAAATAGAAATCAGTATATATTTGTTCACCAACATATCTTTCAATGAAGTCATTCTAGGGATGCAATAAAAGCGTCAACAGAGCACCTGGCGCGGTTTTCAGATATAAATGAATTACAACTCAATCAGCTTGTGTGAGAAACAAAGATTGTTGGATGTTAATTGATTTACTAAATGAGACACGCCTTATGAAAACGGACCTACAGAAGTTTTGCCATTTCGGTCGAAATAATCCGATTCGAGACGCATTTTTTGACACCTCTGCGGCGGATGATTTTTTGAAAACACTGTGGCAAAAGGAGAAATATCTCAACATGTTCTTGCATTGAAAACGCTCCCTTTACTTGAGACCAGTTTCCCCTCTTGCTGATGCATTTTGACGCTTATAAAGAAGACGACTTTAGAAAAACGTTATTAAAAAAAAAAAATACTCATCGTGAGCATTTTGTCCGTCCTCTTTTGATAGTAACACTTGAATTCATAAATATTTTTCAAATTTTGCTCAGCTGCAGAGGTGTCACGCGTCGGTTTATATTCCAACTATTTAATCACACACCAGTTCAACGTTCTTCTATTCATTCTTTTCTAAATAAACAGCAGACGACTTGGAAAAAACATCAATGCAAATACAGAAAGAAATTTAATTAAAATGAGCAATTTCCCCCTTTTGTCAAAGATGTTTTCAACTCAATTAGATAGCTATACTTTCATTAATAGATGCTACACATGTCGAGGGCTTGACGTGAAACGGTTGTAACTAAAATGTGTAGTTCTTTACCAAGGTTTAATCACCTCACCATAAAGTTTATATAAACGTCAACTCATTTTTTCTTTGTAAACAACGGAAATGTAGGTGCCATTGCTCGTTCCGAGCAATGGCACCTACATTTCCATTGTTTACAAAGGGGGTCAAAATTGCCCCTAAACCAAACCAGGTTCTTCAAAATAGGTTTTTCAGTTACAACCGTTTCACGCCAAGCCCTCGACGTGTTTTGCCAAGATGCGTTCACCGTCGTCTGCTGGATAGATGCGTGTTTATGTGGTAAAGGATTAATTCATCGATGTATAAACGAATAGACCACTCGCAGGGTAATCATGCATCAAACCAGGACGATTCTACTATTGATCGCAGTGGCCGTAAATTACGTAAAGACATACTGATATCACACGTGACTGACTGGATCACATTCAGTATTACGTCTTATACTGGGGTAACGATAGACTGGCGTCATCACGTTCAGTATTGCATCTTATACTGGAGTAACTATAGACTAACAGTATATTACGTACAGACATACTGATATCACACGTGAATGACTGGATCACATTCAGTATTACGTCTTATACTGGGGGTAACGATAGACTGGCGTCATCACGTTCAGTATTGCATCTTATACTGGAGTAACTATAGACTAATAGTATATTACGTACAGACATACTGATATCACACGTGAATGACTGGATCACATTCAGTATTACGTCTTATACTGGGGTAACGATAGACTGGCGTCATCACGTTCAGTATTACATCTTATACTGGGGCAATGATAGACTTGCTTCGGTATATTACGTACAGACATACTGATATCACACATGGACGACTGGATAACATTCGGTATTACATCTTATACTTGGGCATCAATAGACTGGTGTCGGGCTTTGCTCTCTTTGTCTCGCTCCGTCCGTCTGTTTCTGCCTATCTGTCTGTATATCTATTAATCTGTCTGTATGACTGCTTATATATCTCATTTCCAATTATCCCGCCACTCTCTCCCCCTATGTGTCTGTCCCTCTTTTTTCCTTCCTCCCTCCCTCCATTTCTCTCTCTCTCTATGTAGGTTGTCTGTCTGATTCTCTCTCACGCTATGCGTCTCTCTCTGCCCCATCTCTGTCTCTCTCTCTGTCCCCATGTCTCTCTGTCTCTCTCTTTGATCTCTCTGTCTCGCTCCATCCGTCTGTTTCTGCCTATCTGTCTGTATATCTATAAATCTATCTGCATGACTGCTTATATATTCCCGCCCCTCTCTCCCCCTATGTGTCTGTCTGCCTGTCCCTCTCTTTTCCTTCCTCACTCCCTCCCTCCTTTCTCTCTCTCTCTCTCTCTCTCTCTCTCTCTCTCTCTCTCTCTCTCTCTCTCTCTCTCTCTCTCTCTCTCTCTCTCTCTCTCTCTCTTTCTCTCTCTCTCTCTCTATGTAGGTTTGTCTGTCTGATTCTCTCTCACACTATTTGTCTCTCGTTCTCTCTCTGTCTCTCTGTCTCTCTCTGTCTCTCTCTCTCTCTCTCTCTCTCTCTCTCTCTCTCTCTCTCTCTCTCTCTCTCTATATATATATATATAGGTTTGTCTGTCTGATTCTCCCTCATGATATGTGTCTCTCGTTCTCTCTCTGTCTTTCTCTCCCCCATCTCTGTCTCCATGTCTCTCTGTCTCTCTCTGTCTTTCTCTCCCCCATCTCTGTCTCTCTCTGTCTCCATGTCTCTCTGTCTCTCTCTGTCTCCTTGTATATTTGTCTCTCTCTGTTCATAGACAAACACGTGTCAATCTTGCGTGTATCAAGCCGAATAACTTTCCATACACACTTACGAAAAACATGTACATCCGTTAGGTTCGATCTTCATTATTCGTAGAAAACATTGAATTGCAACACTATACAACACTTAAACTAGCTAATGCACGTTAATTGATTTGAACATCGACGAAAACCTGTAAAAATAAGATGTGCACATGTTAGGTATTTCTTAAGGTAAATCTCCTTGATTTAACAAGCCACTTAGTCTAACTATAAAATCGAGACTTTTTGTCAACAGCTGTTATTGTTTCAATGCAAAAGTGAAGCTAACAACCGTATTACAATCTGATATATTGGGAATGTAAGATAACAGGAAAGGAGTAAAACCAACATTTTTCGGAATTATTATAAAAGACTCGCCTTTATCTCTTTTTGCCACTTCATTCAATAACTGTTATTTCATTTATAGAGAGTTTCCGTATTACTAACAAAACGTTTTCAAAGTCGTCTGCTACAGATTTATTGCATGTCGAGGGCTTGGCGTGAATCGTAACTAAAATTGGTATTTTTTTACCAAGGTTAATCACCTCGCCATAAAGTCTTTATAAGCGTTAAACCATTTTTCTTGGTAAACAATGGAAATATAGGTACCATTGCTCGTTCTGAGCAATGGCACCTAAATTTGCATTGTTTACAAAAGGGTCGAAATTGCACCTAAACCAGGGTTTTCAAAATAGGTTTCACGCCAAGCCTTCGATGTGGTAACGGGGATAAGAAGTATATGTTTTTCTAAAGTGAGTTCAATCATGGACTTAATGCAAACAGGTTGCAACTACATCTGATTACAACATGTAGGTACAACCGTTTTGCACTGAAGAAATCGATGGGTTATTCAACTAGACTGGAACACTGAATTACGGAAGCTGAAACCCGGCCTTTTCGTAGACATATCAATAATATTTACTTTCATAATCGTTCTTGATCAATAACCATCATCTTAAGGTTAGCCTACTTTCACCTATAGGTTTTTCTGGAAATGCTACGATCGTTTTAATAATCTCTCTCATGGTATATAGGTTACAATAAACCAAATAAATTCCTTCTTTGTTTCCGTGTAAATTAGGGATGGCAACGGTTACCGATTACCGGTTACCGATATTACTAACCGATTACTCGTATAATTTTGTAACCGGTTACTCGGTTAACCGTATAGATTCATAGAAAATAAATATTCACTTGCTTCCTGGTTTTGTTATTGTTGTTGTTGATTTAACTCGTATTTCCTGGTCATGTATAAATCAGACTAAACTTTGTTATCGGAACGTTTTCAATCGTGTCAACCAACTGTTTTAATTCTGTGTTTTTAATTTATAGTAAAAAAAAAAAATTTTTTTAACGAAGTGACCGTTATACGATTTATAAAATGTTGAAAGAAAGACGTGCATAGCTGCACATCATTCAATACCAACTCAGGGAAAATGTGTTTAAAACTTTAAACTACTCTTTAAATATTCTAATCCTAATGGTAAATAATTTACAAATACAATAATTCGAATTTATCAAATTCATTCCAATGACATTAATAAGTCATTATCATATACTTCTAGCTTTGTATAAGACATCAACGTTTAGCTTAGCAAATAGATGCATGGTCCTATCAGTGTCTCTTTTTCCAACGACAAATAAAAGAGTCACAGTTTTGAAAATGACTTAGACCTGTGCTCCGGGAAAACAAGCTTAACGTAATTATTTCATGTTCGGAAGAAGTTTTGTCTTTGCTTCAAATGAAAGTTTCTTAAAACATTTGATGAATTATTGGCGAACAATTCAGTGCCATATCAGACTGTGTGGGTCTACACTGGTCGCAACATTCAACCGTTTGATTTCACAGAGCGTCAATCAATTAATAAAACCCTTACCTTCGACGAGAGCTATCAAACCAGGAATTGAAATTCGAACTCTGGTTCGGTTATTCTTTTTTTTTACAATTGATAAATGCCATTGTGCCTGACGTAACTATTCTTCGCCAAGGGATTATTAGTCTATGCGTAAAGGTAGCCAGTTGTCCCGGGGAAATAATGTGAGGAGAACTGGTGCGGGAAAGTCAGGATAAAGACGTTAGATGAACTGGCCGTCGTCCTATTGGTGACCTGGCCGACATATAGCTGAACGTTTTACTCCAATTTATTATTCCACTGATAAACCTCTTTAAGAGATTAACATGATTCTGTTTTACCCGACTCAACTTAATAAGTTTCTTTCTAAATATTATATATCTAAATATATTCGGTCGTCTAGCAAACAGACAAATAGTGTTTTCTTTATTACAGTATTTATCAATTAAGGATAGAAAAACAACACTATAAGGTTATAACTAATGTGCCGAGTAACACAGAAACCTACGCAGGAGGTGTTTGCGACAGGAAAATAAGTAAAAAGTTAACAAACAGACAATTAGTTTTTTCTTTATTGCACTAATTATCAATTAATGGTAGAAAGAAATAATATAATGAGACTACAAATGAGCCACATTACGTGAAAACCTACGCATGGTGCGTTTGTGACAAGCAAATAAGTTCATAGTTAAAAAAAATAGACAAATAGTGTTTTCTTTATTGTACTAATTACCAATAAGTGGAAAAAAAAAAACACCACAATGTGACCACAAATGAGTCAGGTTTCACAAATGAAGACCCAGATCAACATATGCTTCGTTCGGCACAGTCAGGTCAGGATCGTTCACGTTTACTCTTTCGTCGTGCAAACATTCCAAAAGCTTTTTGAGATTGGGTACGTAATTGCTTAACAGTGACTCAGGTCCGGTTATTTCTTTTTCTTGATGATTCATAGATGCCATTGTGCTTGACGTAACCTGTCTTCGCCAAGAGATTATTAGTCTATGCGTAAAGGTAGCCAGTTGTCAATACAATCGAGTGCGGCCGTTTTCACAGTTTTATGGCAACATTCCCGATCGAGGTGTGAATAATTAACCTCTTGTCAGATACGTGTGACAAATTGAAAAGATCAAAAGGTGAAATACAATATATTTTATCTATTTTTCCGAGTACTCAGTTACTCATAGGTCGACAATATGTTTGTCTTATCTATGATAATCCAATTGCTACGTAATAGCAAAAAGAAGACATTTTGTGCATTTATAGACCTTAAAAGTTATTTTGACTTGGTATGCAGATCTCAATTATGGATGAAATTATAAACCTACGATATAAAAGGAAGGGTTTTAAACGTGAAAATATGTATAATAAAGCAAAAACATGTATAAGTGCCATGTACAATTGGGGTCCGACAAGGTGAAAATCTGTCACCTCTATTGTTTTCATTATTCTTAAACGACGTGCATAGTCTCTTTGCGACCAATGACAACATTAATGGTATAACTCTTAATAAACGCTCACATGATGATAAAATTACTGAGTTCCTAAAATTGTTTGTGCTACTTTATGCGGATGATACTGTACTGATAACTGAATCGGCTAAAGATTTGCAACATTCTCTAAATGTGTATGAAGACTACTGCAATACCTGGAACCTTACAGTTAACACGTCGAAAACAAAAGTTTTAATATTTAGCAGTGGTCGCCAAGTGCATTTCAATTTTACATATAAAAACGAAACTGTAGATATGGTTGACGAATATAAATACTTAGGCATTTTGTTTGGAAGAAGCGGTTCATTCTTGAAAGCGAAAGCTTATTTAGCAAATGAAGCAACTCGTGCTATGTATAGTTTATTAAAAAAAAACGAAATATTTATTTTTACCAATAGATTTACAAATCCAATTATTTGAAAAAACAGTTAAACCTATCCTACTATATGGATGCGAATGCTGGGGTCACGGAAATATAAATGTATTAGAGAAGGTTCAACTTAAATATCTAAAACACATATTAGGTCTCAAATCCAGCACGCCGAATAGCATTGTGTACGGTGAGATCGGCATCAAACCTCTATCAATTGATATAGATGCTCGCATAATAACATTCTGGTCTAAACTCGTTAATTCAACGCACGCACAGTTACCTTCATTAATATACAATATTGCTTTAAGTAATTACATAAATTCTCCGGAATCAAGAAAATCAAAATACTTTTGGATTAATTATGTAAGAAAAATACTCATTAAATGTGGACATATAAATATATGGGAAAGTCATTTGTTTCCAAACAATAAATGGCTCCAACTAAATGTTAAGCAGAAACTCTCTGACTTGTTCATGAACGAATGGCTCTCAATATTAAACACTTCAAATAAATGTCAAAATTACAGAATATTCAAAAACACGTTTGGTTTTGAAACATATTTGATAAATACACCCCATACATTTTTTTAAAAATATAATACAATTCCGAACTAGAAATAACCGATTACCAGTTGAGATATCAAGCTGGAACAGAAATAATACTCAGTCTAAACATTGTCCTTTGTGTAACCTTAATAACTCGATTGGGGACGAATTTCATTACTTATTAGAATACAATTCCTTTAATTCGGAGAGGAAAAGATTTATAGATAATATTTTTTACAAACGAAATAATATCCATCTTTTCAAAAGTCTCATGAACATTAACACTTCGTGGGGTCATGCACTATGCAAGAAAGAACTCACCAGGCGAAAGTGGTTACCGTCATTTTAGACCAAATCGGGCCCGGACAAAACCGATGTTTAGTAATCTCTACTTTCACATACTAAAAGCGATCAAATCAATCATTTCCAGCTTTTTTTATGGACTATTTGGGTGTATATCAGTATGACAGCGGATGTATTTGGCGTAATTTGACATATAAATACCCAACTACAAGGTTGTTACATGCCATCATAACATTACTGTAGACATTTGTATTTGTATTTTGAAAAAAATAAATATATGTAACAGATGTATTTCATTCATACTGGCTAAAACTATTAAAAATGAATGAGAATGCTTCAATATGATGTTATTGAGAATGGTAAGCACAATTGGGTTACTTCCATCAGGAAATGTCTATAACAAACAGGTTTTAATTACATAAATATCAATCAATCTTTCATGTTATAAGAAAATGTTTCAAATCGGCCAAGGCACATCTCTTAGCGTTGTACCTCATCGGTGGTGTAGTGGTTGAGCGTCCGCCTCAGGAGGTCGCGGGTTCGATCCCTGTCCGGGTCATATCAAATACTTTATAAATGTTAGTAATGGCTACCCGCCTTGGCGATTAGGGTTGCGGGGTAAGCATTTAAGACTGACTAGCTGGTATCAGGATAAATGGACCAGGAGTACTGGTAACTTACCTAGGAAACGCCGTGATATAACTGAACAATTGGTGAAAGCGGCGTTAAACACCAAAACAACCAACATAGCCTTGTACTGCTTTGTTTCCCCGTGGACCATGCTTAATTGATCTTAAGTCGTGATATAGCTAAGATAACGTTGATAAACGCGCCAATCCACTTTGATACCTACAGAGTCAAGGGTTAAATAAACTACTCATATGGAAAAAATAAAGCATTGAGCCTTAGACAGACAAAAGCCAGCAAAATGTGATAAGGTAAATATAGCGTCAGGCCCTTGATTGATTAAAAGATCATCTCAGATGCTCGCACCCACGTGTCGAAAATGACCTCGATTTCTATTATGTCGCTTTATATGGACTGAGTCTTGGATATTTGGGGGTCGCGAGCATATTGGCGGAAAGAGTGAATAGCTATGAGGAGTTACCGTTAGTGCACAGGCTCGCCAATGCTTTATATTATATTCCGATTAAATGTCAGATATAGATGGAGATGAAGATTCTGTCAAAACGCTGGAAATATATCCAAAGGTAGCTTGATACCTTGCGACCAAGATAAGCAACGTGATTATCACAATGCTGTTCGTCTTTGAATGCCATGGTTTTTTGAGCAAGTTTGCTGACTTTCACGAGAAAACACTTTCCCATACGCATACGAATACACATCTTGACACAATTTGCTGATTTTGCTGACGATGACTTTCGAAAATTTAATACAAAGTGTTCAACTCTATTTAATAACTATTTTCCCCCTAACATATACATTGTTCATATGATAGCTAAGATAACCCCTTATTAATATATATACTATTGATTTGATGTATTTGGGAAAGGGTTAGGACATTGTTTACGCCTCTCGATTGGCTGCTGAGCTCGGCGGTAACGTCAGTTACGCTGAGTTCATTTCTGAGTGTGAAACCGAACGTCGAAAGGTCACCGGGTTTAATCGCGTTGAGAGATAACTTTTCTGCTTTAACGTTCTTATGATGTATTAAAACATATCAGACGTGTTTTGATTTCTGTTTTACAAGATTCATGTGACTTTTGATATACAAACCTACTCCCACTGAAATGCACGATAAGTTTAAAAAGTTGAGTGTTCAAACAAGATTTCCCATGCACATTTGTTTTAATTATCTTGCCATATTCCCCACAACTGCTGATAGAAAGTTGTGAAACTTTTCAGTGTCTGATGGTTGCAAGTTTATATAGATAAAACAAATTTGTCGATTACAAAAATGACACATTTAACAGAAAAATTATCGTCACAAATAATATCAATTTTCAACATCCGTACCAATTGACTTCGTGTACAAATATTTAGTCATTCTGTAGAATATGTTCTGCTAACCATGTTTATTTTACAGTAATCACATCTTCAGGTTTGCTTGTATTCGCGACCAATCAGGAAATTCACGGAATCGACACATATACATTTAACTTTAAAAACTTTGTATTTTGTGTTTTCTTTCAGCATGACTTGAATGAATATTGTTTTATGGCGCATCGACAGCTAAGGTCATTTAGCGCGAAATTAAATTTAATTATTCATGATCCCTGGGTAAACAAACCAGTACTAGGCTAGAAAATGTGCCTTGCCCAAAGGCACTCCACCATGACCGTAGTGCCGCGACTGGGGATCGAACCCGGGAAACCCGGTTTCGAAATCCCCGACGCTAACCACTCGACAGCGAATTCCCAGCATGACTTGAATAAACATGATTGTGGCAAGTTGTGTGCACTTCGTATGACTGTCACTGTAAACCGAATTACGACCAAGAAAATAGTTCCATAATTACTGCAGTGATGCAGTGTTCTCATTTAAGAACAAATAGAAGCCAACATATCCATATTTATATCACAGTACGAGCGTTCGCTTATTGTTCTTTGCCCCGTTACCAGAGCACTTCGTACACAATTTCACCAGTGAATGATTATGTAAATCAGTACCGGAAACTATAAAACTCTTAAAACGTTCTTTGTTATCAGAAATGAACTCCATCCTCCAAATAAGACTTCTGATTGGTCTATTTCGAGAATGAGTTTGCTTCTGACCAATCGGACACTTGAGCACAAATTCTGAATGCATATTAAACGTTTGTAGTTTTAGAGCCAGCTGTACGTGTCTTTGTGTTTGTCTCTTGACAATCGCAACTACAGTGCCGTCTGCGCTTTGATTCTAAGAATTTTCTGAATATTTTAAGCGAAATCTGTGGAACAACCAATGTGTTTAAAACAAAACTTCAGAACCCGTGTTCAGCAACCATTCTTAATATAGTTCTTACTCTAAATTCGCAACGAAACACAAATTTTGATTGTCTTAAACCAGCTTGCTTTAGCCAAATATATTTAATATATACATGAATATTATGAATAATCGGCCGGAGACCTTACATTATTGAATGAAACATTTGTGTTGTGTACTGTATTTACTTTAGTCAACCAGACATGTTGTATGTTACTCTGCAATTAAGAATCTTCTTCAAATTTAGAATTAATTTAGATCGGTTGATAAATACGGGCTCTTGTCTGTGTTGTTTTCAATGATAAATGAACGTAACTCGGTTCATTCCCAGGACTATCATAATCAGGAAGAAGCCGGAAAGATGCTGCTCCTCTTAGAAAATCAAACTCCATTGTTTATGAACTCTTGTCCCGCCGGATATCTGATTTATGACAAGTTCGTATTTAACCCTTCCCACCCACATACAACCAATCTGCAGCAAACGTCGTTTAACCCTTTCCCTCATATAGACACTTTCTGACGCCTCTGCAGCAGACGGCTTTTTGAAAACATAGCGACAAAAGAAGAGATTGCTCAAAACGAGCAATTTCTCCTTTTGCCACAATGTTTTCCACTTTTAGTCATAGGTTATCCATTCAATTTCAGAGGATTTCTTTTTTTTGACAAAATATATTCAAAGTCGTTTGCTGCAGAATTGTCGTTTGAGGGAAAGGGTTAAAACATATTGACAAAATATGGAAACTGTCTATAAATGAAAGTTTACTTATTGAACAGATTTGAACACATTACGGCAATGAGCAATGAGCAATTTTACCTTTTACTGTAATGTTTTCAAAAGTTGTCTGCTGCAGAGGCTTCATAATGCATCTGTATGAGAGAAAGGGTTAACTAATGGAGCCGCGTCTGGCGATTTGGGGTCTTATTGCTTTTCCACCGTAAAGGGATCACATAGACGTAAATTGACGTAAAACAAACGGGACTTCTTTGTCAGAGGACGCAATAGGACTAAATAACATGTAGACGAACGGTGAAGGCTTTGGTGAGAATCCGCAGATGCATTAACCCTTTCCCTCATATAGACGCTTTCTGACGCCACTGCAGCAGACGGCTTTTCGAAAACATAGCGACAAAAGAAGAAATTGCTCAAACCGAGCAATTACTCCTTTTGCCACAATGTTTTCCACTTTTAGTCATAGGTTATCCATGCAATTACAAAGAATTTCTTTTTTGTTGACAGAATAGGTTCAAAGTCGTCTGCTGCAGAATTGTCGTATGAGGGAAAGTGTTAAGACCCTGAATTGGTAGAGTCTCCGTAACGGCCTCTTACAAAGGTTTCGTTTACAGAAAGCTCATGGGACTATTTTTCTAGGCTTTTTTCTCAAATGCTGTTTATAGAACGAAATTACATGTTAACCGACAGTGTCTTCATACTCGCCGATTTCATGGGGATGCCTGGGTCTTCATACTCGTCATTAACCCTTTCCCTCATATAGACGCTTTCTGCAGCAGACGGCTTTTTGAAAACATAGTTACAAAAGAAGAAATTGCTCAAAACGAGCAATTTCTCCTTTTGCAACAATGTTTTCCACTTTTAGTCATAGGTAATCCATTCAATTACAGAGATATTCTATTTTTTGTCAAAATATGTTCAAAGTCGTCTGCTGCTAAAATTGTCGTATGAGGTAAAGGGAGACTACTCTAACTGGCTGGACGAGGCTCGTCCATTAGATTGGAGTAACGAACATAGTAAAAGCACTCCGAAACATCTCAGTGACCCAAACATATTGCAACCGTGGCTACTACAACAGGTGGATTTCCTGCAAGGTTTAGAGCTTTGGTTTTTAACTGCAATTCATTGAAATATTTTTTTACGTTATTTCTGCATTGTTTTTATTAACGTTATGATTCCGTGATGTTGCGTTAACCCTTTTCCCTCATACGACAATTCTGCAGCAGATGACTTTGAACGTATTTTGTCAAAACATAGAAAATCTCCATAATTGAATGGATAACCTACGACAAAAAGTGGAAAACATTGTGGCAAAAGGAGAAATTGCACGTTTTGTGCAATTTTCTTCTTTTGTCACTTTGTTTTCAAAAAGCCGTCTACTGCAGAGGCGTCAGAAATCGTCTATATGAGGGAAAGGGTTAACACGTCAACACACATCATTTTGTATCAGCAGGAAAGAAGTTTTATGAATCTATCTCAACATATGTTTTATCTCCCATTTTACTAGAAACGCATGGGGGTAATTCTTATTCCAAAGAACGATTGAAAAACATAATAGCATCCATTACTTATGTTAGAATAGTTTCATTATGCCTAGAAATTTCGCAGTCACACGGAATCTGTTTATCTTCGCAGACAAGGCTCAACTATAATGTGTTCGAATTACGATATCGGCTTGCACTAAATCTATTGAACATACTCTCGGCACTTTGTTTTCTTTGTTTGATGTCGGTAAACGACGTACAGGGGGTAATGCACCTGCACGATGCGATGCGATACATTTCTTTGAAACTGATATTTCCTACTGCAAAAAAGGACTGCACCCATTATCAGTTCATGGAAAACATCATGACATTCCTCCGAATTTAATACGCGGGTAATTAATTCAAGGCAGTTTTAAAATCGATCTCATTCGGAGTAATTGCATGCAATTAGCGAGTCAGATATCGACTAGGAAGATTGTTAAATGGGGTTGTTCAGTTTCCCTGGTTATAAAACGGAATAATGCTTTTAATTACTAAGAGTATTTGTAAACTTGATTATACTATTTAAGTACATTGTTTTAACATGTAACGTAGATGTACCTACCAATTTAGTATCTGAATAATGCTTTAATTACTAAGAGTAGTTGTAAACTTGATTATACTATTTAAGTACATTGTTTTAACATGTAACGTAGAAGTACCTACCAAATTGGTATCTGAATAATGCTTTAATTACTAAGAGTAGTTGTAAACTTGATTATACTATTTAAGTACATTGTTTTAACATGTAACGTAGAAGTACCTACCGAATTGGTATCTGAATAATGCATCTGCGTACACTAAAGACTCGGGTGAGTCTGTACGTCCGCACAGTCGTACCCGAGCCTTTACTGTCCTGTACGTCCGCACAGTCGTACCCGAGCCTTTACTGTCCTGCCCGTCCGCACAGTCGTACCCGAGCCTTTACTGTCCTGTACGTCCGCACAGTCGTACCCGAGCCTTTACTGTCCTGTACGTCCGCACAGTCGTACCCGAGCCTTTACTGTCCTGTACGTCCGCACAGTCGTACCCGAGCCTTTACTGTCCTGTACGTCCGCACAGTCGTACCCGAGCCTTTACTGTCCTGTACGTCCGCACAGTCGTACCCGAGCCTTTACTGTCCTGTACGTCCGCACAGTCGTACCCGAGCCTTTACTGTCCTGTACGTCCGCACAGTCGTACCCGAGCCTTTACTGTCCTGTACGTCCGCACAGTCGTACCCGAGCCTTTACTGTCCTGTACGTCCGCACAGTCGTACCCGAGCCTTTACTGTCCTGTACGTCCGCACAGTCGTACCCGAGCCTTTACTGTCCTGTACGTCCGCACAGTCGTACCCGAGCCTTTACTGTCCTGTACGTCCGCACAGTCGTACCCGAGCCTTTACTGTCCTGTCCGTCCGCACAGTCGTACTCGAGCCTTTACTGTCCTGTCCGTCCGCACAGTCGTACCCGATCCTTTACTGTCCTGTACGTCCGCACAGTCGTACCCGAGCCTTTACTGTCCTGTCCGTCCGCACAGTCGTACCCGATCCTTTACTGTCCTGTACGTCCGCACAGTCGTACCCGAGCCTTTACTGTCCTGTCCGTCCGCACAGTCGTACCCGAGCCTTTACTGTCCTGTCCGTCCGCACAGTCGTACCCGAGCCTTTACTGTCCTGTACGTCCGCACAGTCGTACCAGAGCCTTTACTGTCCTGTACGTCCGCACAGTCGTACCCGAGCCTTTACTGTCCTGTACGTCCGCACAGTCGTACCCGAGCCTTTACTGTCCTGTCCGTCCGCACAGTCGTACCCGAGCCTTTACTGTCCTGTCCGTCCGCACAGTCGTACCCGAGCCTTTACTGTCCTGTCCGTCCGCACAGTCGTACCCGAGCCTTTACTGTCCTGTCCGTCCGCACAGTCGTACCCGAGCCTTTACTGTCCTGTACGTCCGCACAGTCGTACCCGAGCCTTTACTGTCCTGTACGTCCGCACAGTCGTACCCGAGCCTTTACTGTCCTGTACGTCCGCACAGTCGTACCCGAGCCTTTACTGTCCTGTACGTCCGCACAGTCGTACCCGAGCCTTTACTGTCCTGTACGTCCGCATAGTCGTACCCGAGCCTTTACTGTCCTGTCCGTCCGCACAGTCGTACCCGAGCCTTTACTGTCCTGTACGTCCGCACAGTCGTACCCGAGCCTTTACTGTCCTGTCCGTCTACATGTAATCCACTCATAAATGAGCCGTCCCGCGAGAAAACCCACATAACGGATTCTGCGTAAGGTAAAGTATCGAACCGGATTAGCCTAAGCATAGCGCGCAGGCTTATCCGGACATACACTTTTTGCCACCGGTGGATTTTCTGTTTCATGAATCATTACTCTATACCTCTATCCCCCCGAGACGGAATGTATCGGCCCGGATCAGTCTGCGCGGACTGGGCAGGCTGATCATTGGTCGATACATTACGCAGAGTCCATAATATTGGTTTTCTAACGGGACGGCTCAATTATGTGTCATGAATCTTCGTAAATAAGTGGATAGACGGAATGTGTCGGCCGGATCAGTCTGCGCGGACAGCGCAGGCTGATCTGGTCGATACATTACGCAGATGTCTATCGCATCAGATTGTAGCCCTAATCGATTAACGCCATACGACTCGAAATCTCTAAACGCGGGCTGAAATACATGCATCGTGAAGTCATAGTATAACTCTTAGCAACATGCGATAGATCGGCACCAGGCAATTTTCTTAACATCTAGACAAAAATATAAACATTCTTTATAAATGAAACAATATTATTGAATTGAGATAAACACACTGAAGAATACCTGCTCATCATGATCAATTTCGTATTTTGCCACAATGTTTTAAAATGTCGTCTGCTGCAGATGCGTCAACAGGCGTATGCAAATTGGAAAGGGTATTGAATCGTGTTCTACGGTTATATGCTACCTGATGGACTAACACAACACAATTATGTTTGCTCGGTTTCAGATGTATAAATGAATAATACATACACACTTCATCCGACTGGATTCTATTTTATTTTCAACTTTCAACTTTCAACGTTCAAAGTTTATTGACTAAATCGGCATACAAAGGCAATTGGCCGGCCATTATATACACGGTCATGTATACATACAAACATATTATAAGAAAATGCAAATAACAAAAAATAAGTGTCAAATCATTGTTAAACAAAGATTTTGAAACAGAACGATTTTACCTTGAGTGCAAATTTGTTATAGTTAATATTGTTTGAAAATTGTGAACCAAAAATGGGGAAAATGTGTTTGAGTGTCGTCATGAAAAACTTCTTCAGTAAAAAGGGAATAGTATGTTATAGTAGCGATACATCGGTTTGTATCTCACTACGAGGTGCGAGGTTAAATGTATATCTCGCGAGACAGAAGACTGTATGTTTGCAATTGAGAAACATAGGCTAATATTGGTTACTCTAGAGCTCCCATCATGTACCGAAGTGTGGTCATTAAAGCTACAGTATGACGATCACCATCCATTTATCATGATTTGAGATAGATGTTTCCCTTGTGCCTTACTCTACATACTCTTCCAATCACAGATAAAACTGAAAACGCTTGTGGATACATGCTTTAATAATTATAATGATAGTAAGAAGATGAAGAAGATGATGAAAAAGAACTACAATAACAATAATAATAAAAATACTTCTACTACTACTACTACGATTACTACTACTACTACTACCACCACCACTACAACTACTTCTACTACTTATACTACTACTTCTACTACTACTATTACTACTACTACTTCTACTACTACTACTACTACTACTACTACTACTACTACTACTACTACTACTACAATTTAACAAACATACGAAACCGTATTGGTCGCATGACCTAAGACAAGCCCACGCTGAATCAAGGCGACTTAGTCGTATCTGGATAAACATTGGCCGCCCAAGAGGGGTCGAGTATGAGTCATATCAGAGATACAAATCTGCAAAACGCAATTTCAGGCGAAAACAGCGCATTGCTTGTAATCTCTTTCTAAATAAAACATTCGAAGAACTTGATAAGGCTGCTCATTTAGACGTAAACCTGTTTTGGAAACTAGTTAAAAGGAAAAAGAAAAATGTACCGAACGTATGTGCTGAAATTATATACAAGAATATAACATATGCAGAAGAAAATGTATCAAACGGTTTTTCAGAATTCTTCAAAGATACCTTTGATTTCCCAGAAACCTCAGAAGATTACCCATTTGGCTTTACAGACAAGGTCAATTCACTGGTTAAACAGTTCATGAATGACAACTCAGCCGAACAAAATGATACGTTTTACAAGGGTATGATAGCCCCATTTACCCGCGACAACGTTGAACATATTGTAAAAGATTTAAAACGCGGTAAAAGCCCGTCACATGACCTTATCCTTAATGAGCATATCATACATGGAGGTAAAGTCTTATACACATGTCTTACTGAGTTATTTAATGGCGTTCTAATTCAAGAAATTATTCCGGAAAGCTGGAAGAAGAGCCTCATCATTCCTATCTTCAAAGGGAAGGGGAAGAGTAAAAGTGACCCATCTAGTTATAGGCCAATATCATTAATCCCGTGCTTTTGTAAAGTTTTTGAAAAACTCTTACTATGCAGAATCCAATCATTCCTTTCATCGAAATCGATTACATTCCCTCATGTCCAGCAGCAAGGGTTCCAGAAAGAACTAAGCTGTATATCGGCAGCTTTTAACTTACAGGAAACAGTATATGATCTGTCAGAAAAGAATAGCCGTACATATACCGCGTTTCTTGACTTTAAGGCAGCGTTTGACTCTGTCTGGCATAACGGGCTATTCCTTAAACTGGCGCAACTAGGGTTATACGGTAAAATCCTTCGACTCATTGTCGATTCTTATGATAATTTAACGTGCAATGTACGCAGTAGCGGTAGCATATCAAGTCCTGTACGGATTAAGAGAGGCGTACGGCAGGGAGGAGTTGCTTCAACGTTTTATTACCTAGTTTATATAGACGAACTCTTACATCAATTAGAGGACTCCGATTACAGTTTAAATCTAGGACATAATCTCAGATGTGGTAACCCTTCATTTGCTGATGACCTGTCTATTATCGCCTTATCCCCCAACAATTTGCAAGTCTTACTAGACATTGTATACCGATACGCGACAAAATGGAAGTTTGAAGTAAGCGCGAGTAAATCAAGCATCGTTGTATTTAATAGGTTAAAATATGACGCTCCAATTTCACTTCTCATCGGGAACACATATATTCACGAACATGACCATGCGATACACTTGGGAATCAGGCAAGACGCATCACTTAAATTGTCTAATAGAATAAAAGAAAGATGTCAAAAAGGTAAAAATGCATTCTTTGCATTAGCCGATGTAGGTATGCGGTCTGATGCACTTAATCCTATTACGTCAGTGAAACTATACAATAGTATCGTAGTTCCAACAATACTATACGGTAGTGAACTGTGGAACAACATGTCACAGTCTGATATAGATGCAGTCAATAAGTTACAGCACTATGTTGTAAAATCCATCCAGGGTTTTAAAACCAGAACAAGATCCGACATGTGCGAATCTATGGTCGGCACTTATCGTCTGTCATCTAGAATCGACATAAGAAAACTAAAGTTCTTACACAAACTACTCAGTTTAAGAAACGGTTCACTGAGTAAAAACTTGCTACTCAAAAAAGCTTTGGCTTTTATACAAAATCCTAGAACGGTCTTAAAGGGCTTTATCCCTGATATTTTTAGAATATTGAAATTGTATGGTCTCTCAAATATGATCAATGCATATTTGAACAATGCAGGACTTCTGCCGTCTAAGATTAGCTGGAAATTAACAGTAAATACTGTTGTCAATGCATATGAATCCGACAACTGGAAATTGAGAATAAGTGTCGACCAAGATTTCTCTAGATTTGAACGGTTGCACACTGCCATCTACCCAAGTGTTATTTACGATGTGTTTACAGAGGTTAAGCCAAATATTGCCAGAACAATTGCTAAAATATGGGTAAACATTCCTGATGCTGACAATCTGTATTGTAAACTGTGCTATGCGTTTACCAGCGATAGTATCAAACACGTTCTTTGTGAGTGTCCATGTTTGACGTCGCAGAAAACGTCGTTCGTACTAAGCATACAACATGAGGTTAATGCTGGTATTGCGGAAGAACTTAGCTCGGACTCATCTGAAAGTTTCATGTTGAAAATTCTAGGCTCAAAACTGGAAACCGATATTTCACATGAAACAGAAAGACTAATGCTCAAGCGCTCATTGGTGTATGCCTATAGCTGCCTTAGGAACCTAGTGTGATCTCTGTGAGTCGGAAATCACACATAGTTCCAAAAATGCACTTAACTGCGTTCTGTGCTCGAACTTTAAAGATGAAACACGGTCATAAAGCACATATCAATGAAGGAAAGCAGTAAATCTCACTATTCAACAGTATTCCTATTATTATTTGTACATGAACTGCATAACGATGCTCTATATCCAAACTATTTGTTAATTTAACTTAAACTTGTGATTATTTGTTATTTATCAATCTCCACTAGGAGGAATTAAAATGAATAAATACTACTACTACTACTACTATTACTACTACTTCAAATAATAATAATAATATTGATGATGATGAGGATGATAGTAATAATTGAAATCAGAGAGAACTACGTAAATTCACATGCTTTCCATTTGGGATGATAAAATGAATAACAACACAAGGACATAGTGATATACAATATAAAGCGTCATGTTGATATATCATTTCTTCAAAAATTCCTTACAAAAACTCGCACAAACGGATGTATTTATGTAATCAAACCATAAGACATATCGCCAGTTCTTTCAAAACGAAAGCATGTGAATTTACGTAGTACTCTCTGCGTACGATTGAGTAACTACATCGTTTGAAAGGGTATCCAATTAATACTAGAAATAATGGAATGCCGCCCACGACAAAATGCCCCCAGAGAATTGTACTTCGTGATTACGTTTGCGCACATGAACAGAAAGTCAATCGGGATACGCTTCGAGACATTTCTCAGAAACCTACATATACGGCTTTGCGATGATCATGCAGACATTGAAGACCCTTGTGCGATAGATTGTGAGGATGCACATGCTCGCGTTGGTCTATACACACTGGGCCCACAACCGCCATGGACACTTTCCCTTGAGACGGCCACAGGGTCTTCAACCTTTCCCTCATACGACATTTCTGCAGCAGACGACATTGAACATATTTTGTCGAAAAAATAGAAAATATCTAAAATTGAATGGATAACCTATGACTAAAAGTGGAAAACATTGTGGCAAAAGGAGAAATTGCTCGTTTTGAGCAATTTCTTCTTTTGTCACTATGTTTTTAAAAAGCGGTCTGCTGCAGAGGCGTCAGAAAGCGTCTATATGAGGGAAAGGGTTAATTGCATAAACAGATAGTGAAATGATCTGTTTTCCCAGTCCTGTAATTAGAATTGTATGGTTTCTACTTTTAGAGAAGGCATTTCGTTTGAAACAAAACACAAAAACATTTGCTTTCTGATGCATGCAACATCTGGTAAAACGTTTGGAGTTGTGTGGGATCATTTTGTTTGTGTATATGATGCAAGAGCACTTCTCCAGATTGTTTTAAAATTCCTGGAAACATTGGATCGCGGATTCAGGAAAACCAGCCTTAACATAGTTAGTACACGTGTGAAACATGCTAGGTTTTCACCAAATCCATACTTCTTTATGACTTATTGACGAACAGTGCAAAGCCAGATCAGAAAGCACAGTTGCGCTGGCAGATATTGAACTACACTAGTCGCAAATACAGGGTACCACTCAAATTGCATTGTTACTTTTTATTATTATACCAGATGTATGTCTTTAAATTAACATGTGTGCACCGAAAATAGGAGAAAGCGAAAAAAGTTGAACAAAACCGTTTTGAATGATAAGATCAACTTCACGTAACGACCGACCTACGAGATTTGCTACCAGCGAATACCCAGATCAACCTGTGTGTCTATGATCAGGGTCTTCCCTTTTTACCATCTAGTCGTATGTACGCACCTTAGAAGTCATTTAACAACTTCAAATTAATGTAAACATGTGAGCCGTCCCGCGAGAAAACCAACATTGTGGACTGTGCGTAAAGTATCGACCCGGATCAGCCTAAGCATGCCGCGCAGGCTTACCCGGATATATACTTTTCGCCTCCTGTGGATTTTCTGTTTCAGGAATCATTACTCTATACCTCTATCCCCCTGAGACGTATTGTGTCGACACGAATCAGTCTGCGCGGTCTGCGCAGGCTGATCTGGGTTGATACATTACGCAGAGTCTATAATGTTTGTTTTCTCGCGGGATACGTTGTAGGTAAATAAAAATAATAGGTCAAGTGTTGATTTATCGTCTACATGTTGTATTGGTGAGAGCATCTGCCACAGGAGATCAAAGTTCGATCCATGGTGAGGCCATACCATGTAAGTAATGGCTTCCCTCCGTGGCACTCCCGAGCAACAACAAAACGTTTTAAAGGAAAGGCAGTTGCCTCCAACAGATATTTGTATCATTATTATTTCATCAAAGAACTTGAACCGATCTTCAGAAATCGTCTTTGAAATGTTCTGTCTGGGTCAAGTTTAAATTCTGGCGTTAAACAAATTCATGTCAAAAAAGGACGACTGGAAAGAGCTGATTAAAGGCCAATTTATCAACTTTCTACAGGAAGAGAGTATATCTAGACAAGTCCTGTTAGTCTGTGATAGACTTATTGTGATGGATCTGGGGAGACACGTCCGTATATGAGGGGTCCTGTTGCATATAGCCGAACGGGAAATATTTTATAGAGTCAGAGTGCACGATGGTGCAGCATTTCTACAGACTGACCGGAACCGTCCTCCCACTTCCACTAACCGCTTACATTTTACACGACCCAAGATGCATCGATTCAGAGATCTAACTAAGGGAGGGTATTTGGTATTTCTCCCAAATAACAACCTTATTACCCAACCAAACCTATAATTTGGGGACCCACATCACCGGGTTTGAGTCTCAAATATGGACTTTAGAACATTAAATTCGCCCATTATCAAAAGCTCTATTGATTGATTGTAGTTTAACGCCGTTTTCAACGGTATTATAGGTGTATCATGGCGGTCAGTTTACCTAACACCAGTACACCACACTGGCCATTCTTCCCAAGCAACTGGCTACCTTCCCACATAGACTATTGAGTCCATCGTAGTGAGACTATTGTCGCATGAATCAATGGCCTTTGTCAATCATCGGTGACATAGAATGGCCAAGTCGAGATTTGAACCCACGACCCCTAGATATATAGCTCTCGTCGATACCGACTGATCTATTAGGGCTCAACACTAAATACAGTGTTTATGTAAGGTTTAGTTTTATTTGTCTTTTTCCAATACGTAAGCACTAAAGTAAAGTTTAGTCCTATTGGTCTTTCTCCAATACGTAAGCACTTAAGTAAGGTCTAGTCCTATTGGTCTTTCTCTAATACGTAAGCACTTAAGTAAGGTCTAGTCCTATTGGTCTTTCTCCAATACGTAATTAAGTAAGGTCTAGTCCTATTGGTCTTTCTCTAATACGTAAGCACTTAAGTAAGGTCTAGTCCTATTGATTTTACTCCTTGCGATCCCGATGTAACGCTGTCATGGTGATACAATAAGAACTGTTCTCGACTGGCGCAACTCATTGGAATTTAATAGAGACAGTTTTTTACATTCTGAGACAAGCTGTAGCTTAACCTCTTTTGTATCGAGTCTACGCTTTGTCCGGGGGATCTATGACCGAATTTCGATTGATATAATTGAGACCATCTACGGGAATAGGTATACATTGGTATATCTGTAAACTAAATAAAAGCCCGTATATCTGCTCCGTCTTATCACAATTGACACGCGTCAAAAAAATATTCTTATAATCTTCTGTAAGTTATACATGTGGACAGCGTTGATCTGATTCTACACTGTTTACGAAATCCAAGTTTTACCTTTGTCCATGGTTGGAATCATATAAAGATATAACCGTAACTTAATTATTATCGAAATTAGTTTAAATTCCATCAATGTATATGTATGGTATAGTCTCAGAAAGCTCTTAACTCTTTCAGCGCCACAGGCAATATCGAGGTTTCTGCAAACAATGCAGATTCAGGTGAGTCAGCTCGTAACGAGCTGTCTCACCTGAAATCAGCATTGTTTGCCTTTAAGTTACCAAAATAGTCCAAAACTTTCATAAATTGAGAAATGGACAGACCCGATTTTGAACATAGAAGAGTCTACTTTAAACAATTCGGCGCTGAAAGAGTTCAACCTTTCTCACGTACAGACGCATTTAGATGCGTATGCAACAAACGACTTGTGAAACATTGTAGCAAAACGACGCATGTTGTGCCTTGATGTATTCAACGTTATCTGCTGCAAGCGTGTTGACTGTGGTAAAGGTTTAAGTTCTATTTCAACATGGGTATAATTATATTATTGTTATGTAAAACAGGGAAGTAATAACATTGAACAGTTTTACAACATTAATTATAATGATAACAATGATAGTAATAATAATAATAATAATAATAATAATAATGATAATAATAATAATAATAATAATAATAATAATAAAAATAAAAACAATAATGATAATAATAATAACAATAATAATAATAAAAATAATAATAATAATAAAATAATAATAATAATAAAATAATAATAATAATAATAATAATAATAATAAAATCAATAATAATAATAATAATAATAATAATAATAATAATAAAATAATAATAATAATAAAAATAATAATAATAATAATAATGATAATGATAATAATAATAATAATAATAATAATAATAATAATAATAATAATAATAATAATAATGATAATAATAATAATAATAATAATAATAATAATAATTAATAATAATAATAATAATAATAACAACAACAACAACAACAACAACAACAACACTAATAATAATGATGATAACAATAATAACAATAATTATAATAATTGATAAGTTAAAGGAAAACATTCCAGACACCAAAATAATATGTAAAGGAATCGATCATATTTCGAAAAGACAGAAATAATCAATTACTGCTATTTTAACCGACCGCGGGTTTTAAATAGGAAACAAACGGTCTACAAGGAATGATGAATTAGCAAACGCCGACAAGCACTTACCGCAGTGATATGTGTACACGTTACGTTTACAGTGCATTTGGGAGGATTCTCGATGAATGAACGCTTGATTTGTTCTTGTCTGTCTACAAATCATGCTATATGTTCAACAAAATGTTTCGTTAAAATGTTTAAAGCATTTATCAGATGTGGTTTTTTGAAAATGGTCGTCTGCTAGCTTAAGACATTACCCGAGGGAAAAGAATGTGACGTCTGTTGTTACAACGAGAGCATTATTCTAAATGCATTATAAAAAACATTGTTGGAAAATGAGAAATTGCTGGTAATGATCAAAAATTTATACTGCCACTGAAAGTCGTCTGTTTCCAGGGAGTCAAGTGTCGTTTGGTAACCGGTGAAGGGTAAAATATCAAAATTCAGGAACTCTCTTCGCTCAGATATAGCCCCTTGTAAGTTAAGAACGGATGTCCCGCGTCTATATTCGCAGAGTTGGGCTGATTCAAGATTAACCCTTTCCCACATACAACAAATAAACGAAAATAAAATTATTAAATAGAGTTATATAAATATTTGGCAAATAGAAAAATTGCTCATCATGAGCAATTTCATCATTTGTAAGAATGTTTACAAAAGTCGTCTGATGCAAAGGCGTCAGAAAGCGTCTTTAAGTGAAAAAGGATTAGGTCACTGCTAAGTAGAGCAATCGCAACGGCTTGTATAGTTCTTTGCACACCATGGTCAATATATTCAATACTTATTTGACTCTGCCCTTGACACCAACGACTTTGACGTCACTGTCTCAGACAAGTTTCAAGACAGAACATATAAACTATTGGTAAACAGAATATATTTATTGACTCAAGCTTTACAAAGTGTATGGCTATTTTCAAATACAATCCAACCTGTGTTTAAAGACCACCCATTGGAGAGGACAGTTTGCTCCTTGTTCACATGTGGTCTTTAATGAGAGGGTCATTTATTCAGAAATTATTAATTGGGAAATTGGGAAATAAAAGGTGCAGTTGCTATAGACAGGGAATTGCTAAACAAATATGGCTTTTAGCACAGGTTTGATTGTTTACAAGAAAACATATATATGTGTATCAAGGAAAGAGTTGAATAAATGGTCTCAATATCATTTTGGAAAACAAACTGCTTTGTGATATTAGAAAATGTAAAAAGGAATAGCCAAATAAATCATGCAGATGCGTATGTAGTAAAAGACATGTGGACTCGCATATCAATTCATTTACATACACACACTGATGCTGTCTCGTTTTATATATATTATATATATATATATATATATGGAAAGCATTCAGTTTCTCCTTTGAAACATTTCATGTATACATCCAACTTGCATTTTGCATCCAGGTCTCCCATATCTAAGTGTCATGGTAATGCATTATCTACTAACATTCACTCTTACAGCGCCAATGGCAATATTGAGCTTCTTGCAAACAACTCATAACGAGCTGTCTCACATGCAATATGCATTGTTTGCCATCAGATATTCCAGAGCTAGCATTACATGAAAAATGAATTTTAAATATGGAATAGTCTACTTCGGGAAATTCAACGCTGAAAGACTTTACAAAACACAATGTTTGAACTGCTCCTTCCATGTTGAAATGGTCGGCCAAAGTAACGGATCTGGCTCATGGACTTATCGTCTTTTAAATCCGAAGGGTGTCAACCTTTTTACTTCAATCTGTTTGAACAATTTTAAAATATTTCTTATTACTTTTGAAGTTTAATGTTTACATCGATTTAGAGAGTATCGGTTCCTGAAAGGTCAAGGCCACTGGGATTAACCGGTGTTCCAGTAAAACCATCGTTAGCGTAATAATTACACCTGGGGAAAAAAAGGTCTGCCTGCGTATCCATTGTAAAGGATCTGAATAGAAACTATTTTACAGATGATTCTTGATATCACTTTTCGGTGAACAGTGCTGAGCCAGATCAATACTGCACAGCTGCACTCACTTATCTGCACATACGGTGGTAGACAATTCCTTACGATTGATTAAAAAAAACCACATCACATCTACTCGTTTGTAAGTGTGCGTAGATAGAAGAAATAACAAATCTTGCTCGGTAATTTAGTGGGGATCAATTGACATAGGCGACTGGTTTACGCTGCGTGGCTGTCATTTCGTATGCAAATATAGCCTCAATATACCCTAGTGTCCCATGACCACAGTCTAATCAAGTTTGGACTCCGACAGGGGGGAAACAAGTCTCTTAAGAGTGCAACCCCTTTTGTGTGACTCCGTTATACCTTTCGAACATTCACAGCTGACGACTTTGAAAACGTCTGGACAAAACGTGAACACTTGCTGTAAGTATTTTCATTGAATGAAACTGAACAAATTGTGATAAAATATTCCAATTGCTTATTATGAGCACTTTCTCTTTTTTTTGAGAATGTTTTCAAAAGTCGTCTGCTGAAGAGGCGTCACAATTTCCTAGCCTATAGTGCTGGTTTGTTTACCCATATTATGAAAAAACGTGCACGGTCGTCGCTTTATTTAAATAATTGAAATATAATTGATCGCAGCATTAACTCGAACACGTCGATATCTCGAACACGTCGATCACTCGAACACGTCAATAACTAGAACACGTCGATAACTCGAACACGTCAATAACTCGAACACGTCAATAACTCGAACACGTCAATAACTCGAACACGTCAATAACTCGAACACGTTAATAACTCGAACACGTCGATAACTCGAACACGTCAATTACTCGAACATGTCAATAACTCGAATACGCCCATAACTCGAACACGTCAATAACTCGAACACGCCCATAACTCGAACACGTCAATAACTCGAACACGTCAATAACTCGAACACATCAATAACTCGAACACGCCCATAACAACACGTCAATAACTCGACCACGTCAATAACTCGAACACGTCAATAACTCGAACACGTCAATAACTCGAACACGCCCATAAATCGAACACGTCAATAACTCGAACACGTCAATAACTCGAACACGCCAATAACTCGAACACGTCGATAACTCAAACACGTCGATAACTCGAACACGTCGATAACTCGAACACGTCAATAACTCGAACACGTCAATAACTCGAACACGCCCATAACTCGAAGTAAGTTATGGGTCGAGTTCGAGTTATCGGGAGTCCACTGTACTAGTAGGTAAAGGGTTTGAATGATTGATTGTGGTTTAACGTCGTTTTTTCCAAAACAAAATTCAGTCATATCACGACGGCCAGTTCACCTAGTCTAGCGTTACCTGGCTTTCTATTACAAGTAATCATCACAACATACTTTCCAAGCAACTGGCTGCTTTTACAAATAGACAGTTAGCCGATGCGTGAAAAAAGAATGATGCCAATTGTAAAAGGAAAGAAGGTGACTAAATTACGAAAATTGCAGATGATATAAAAACAAGATACATACATCTAATGATCTATTAGTAATAAAAGTGTATTAATGTAATATGTAATGTTTTAAATAAGACGTTTAGGTTAAATATACGCTTACCATGACCAAGTTTTATGTAGAAAAGACAATACAAAATGTTATTGACATAAGCTAATACAATTTCTAGTCATAACACACAATTTAACATATATTTATATGACATGTCACCTTTAAAATAAACCATAAGCAAAGCGTGTATGGAAGAAAGACTGAAAATATATAAATTAAAAAAAAAAAAAAAAATACCAAACATTCAGCTAGGTTAGTCGTATCATATTTAAAATTGTTTATGTAGTTATTTCTTGTTTCTAAAGCGTGTTTAATATATTTAGCCAAATCAAGCAACATTT
The DNA here is from genome assembly GCA_031761405.1 of Serripes groenlandicus. Lineage (NCBI taxonomy): Eukaryota > Metazoa > Mollusca > Bivalvia > Cardiida > Cardiidae > Serripes > Serripes groenlandicus. Next base: position 4,075,584 of record JASEVX010000010.1, on the reverse strand, counting down.
TCGGACTCTTCCTTTGAAATAGTAAAACCATGTTGTGCATAGAAGGACGTTTATAGTAAAATTTCCTTAATATTTGTTGCAGATGAAAAGGAATTGAAACTCATCTTCTATGTCATTTTCATTGCAAATTAAACATAGACGCTGCTTTCTGTCGACTATACTTACACCGTATCTTCCAGTGTTTATTCTCAATGGGTGAAAGGATAGTCTTAGTCTAATTATACGTTGAGTTTGCGTAATATTCATATAATGTTCGAGTGAATGTTCATTTTTAATATAAATGAATGTAGATAGAAGGCTAGATTTATGAACATCGTCATACCAATTCCGTTTAATATTTTTAATTAGACGACTTTTGCATGTAAAATGATAGGTTTTCAAATTGATTTAAAATTAATTTCATGTGAGTATTCCAAACATATCCAAATCCATTTTCTTCTAACAATTTCTTCGACATTACTGCACCAATTTTCATATCCACATCGACACAGAACACGAGCGTAATTATTGAGAATATCATAGGATTAACTTGGGCCTTTGACCCGAAATTTGGCAATTCGCGTTTCAATAACCCATCTCAATTAGACTGTCTTGACGTTTCGGAGGTATACTCGATTCTTGTTAGAGTTGATAAATCGCTTTGTAATCGACTGTCTCGGATTTCCCGCCCATGCGAAGAACCACAACAATCATACAAACGTATTGGTATCAACGTGTTTACGGCTGTTAGGATTCAACCCATCGAATATAGACACGAATAGAGTGAATCTTGGTATCAACTTGTTAAGTGTCTGTTTTGTTTGCTTATATCGTGTTTTGCATCGTTTTCAACAATTCTTTAGTTACATCAAGTCGTTTACTTGGTAAGTTATTAGTACTACTAGTCCATTTATCTTTTCATCAGCGAGTCAGTCGTTATGCTAGCCCCATAATTATGAACGCTAAGGAGAGAAGACAATTACTACAATTGTTCAAGTCTTTGGTATGACCCGGCATTGGATCGAACCCTTGATCTCTCGGGCACATGAGACGGACGTTCTCCCAACTACACCACCGAGGCACGAAGACGATGACTTTTTTCAGATATTGTTATCTGTTGTGCGCCAGTAAACGATATAGGATGTATGATATGAGCAGTACCGCGAGAGAAAATCAACATTGTGGACTCTGCGTAAAATATCTGCATGCCGCGCATGCTTACCCGGATAGACACATTGCGCTTCCTGTGGATTTTTTTGGAGTTTCAGGAATTATTACTCTATACCTCTATTTCCCTGAGAGACGGAATGTGTCGGCCCAGATCAGTCTGCGCGGACTGCGCAGGCTGATCTAGGTCGATACATTACGCAGAGGTCATAGTGTTGGTTTTCTCGCGGGACGACTCATATGTTACTTTAGACTGTTTTGTTTCACTCTGATAAAACACAATTTGAAGAGAAATACAGTATATGTATTACTGCATGAATCTTTTGGTAGTTATCTTGTAAACAAGGAATTATTGTCAACATTTGACAGACGAAGATCCAGACTACGGAAACTATACACTCCAAATGATAAGTTCTTTTAGCCCTCGACTTGTAGATCGAGCAAACGAAGACAACATTGTTATATCTGCTGTGCGCGCTAAAAGTCATTTTCATTGATTATGGTTTCCCGTTGTTTTTTAGCGGTTTGGACCGATTTTACCCCAATTTGAATCGTGGAGAAGTTGATTCTTATAGTAAATTTCAAGCCGTGAAGTTGAAATTAGCACGATAATATCGACCAACAAACGTCGAACTTTCGACTTGTCGCTGTCAAAAATTCACGGGCGACGAAACGGAATTGTAAGCCTTATGTTGAGTTGTCGCGTTCTTAACCCTTTCCCACATACAACAAATCTGCAGCAGACGACTTTGAAAACATAGTGACAAAAACCTGAAAAATGGCCATGAAAGATAGCTTAATTGTTAAATAAAGTTGAAAAACATTGTGGTCAAAGGAGAAATTGATCATCATGAGCAATTTCACCTTTGGCCACAATGTTTTCAAAAGTCGTCTGCTGCTATTGCGTCAAAGTGCGTCTTCAGGTGGGTAAGGGTTAAATACATCGACAAGTCGATCGCGGAAACAGGATTATGTAAATCTCGCCACTTCAGAACTAACTAGTTTGTGTACGCTCTGAACTTGTTCCACTTGGGTACACGTACTAAATATTTGACGTAACATAACGGAAACAATTTAATAATTACAAAGTTTAAACTCTGAACTTTAAACAGTGAAGTCTGAAGTCTTAACATTTTCCCTCATATAGACGATTTATGACGCCTCTGCAGCAGACGGCTTTTTGAAAACATAGTGACAAAAGAAGAAATTGCTCAAAACGAGGAATTTCTCCTTTTGTCACAATGTTTTCCACTTTAAGTCATAGGTTATCCATTTAATTACAGAGATTTTCTATTTTTTTTACAAAATATGTTCAAAGTCGTCTGCTGCTGAATTGTCGTATGAGGGAAAGGGTTAAAAGGAAAATGCGAAGTATGAAGGCTGAAGTCTGGTGCGTGTACTGTGAAAGGTATCTCTTTCAGTCTCAATGGCAATATTGAGGTTTTTGCAAACAATACAGATTCAGATGTAACAGCTCTTAACGACATGTCTCACAAGAAATCAGTCAGCATAGTTTGGCTTTAAGTTATCACAATATTCCAAAACTCACAATACATGTAATCTGGATTACCCCGATTTTGAACATGGAATAATCTACTTCATGAATATCGACGCTGAACGAGCTAAATCAGGACTCTAAAGTGTCACGGATGAAGTCACCACGAGTCTGAAGCAGGAACGGCTTCCATTGTTTTTATTGCCCTAATAGACGGTTATTCCTCTTGAATACTTGGTTCGCGCCACGCAAACTAAGCGCCCTGTTGCATCTGATTGTACTGACGTATCAACTGAGACTGTAAGCAGACGCAGAGGCTCACTTCAGTGTTCACCACCCGCCTTTGTGAAATCATCCCGTGTGACACCCGCGGTTGCTGACTCCGCTATGCTCCAACATCAACTATGCGGAGTCAACAATCATGGGTGTCTAAGGATGTTGTAAAAAATACAAAGTATAACCATGGTTGTATTTTCTGACAAAAGTCTATATGCACTTTATAGTGGAACCAAAATGAACATGATATAGGATACCATTTATATGCACTTAATAGAGAAACAAAAATGGACACGCTATAGGATACCATTTATATGCACTTTATAGTGCAACCAAAAGGGACACGCTATAGGATACCATTTATATGCACTTTATAATGAAACCAAAACGGACAAGCTATAGTATACCATTTATAAGCACTTTATAGTGAAACCAAAACGGACACGCCATAAAAATCATTAGTTTACTCTTGATAGTTAAGCCAAAACGGACATGCTATAGGATACCATTTATATGCACTTTATAGCAAAGCCAAAACGGACACGCTATAGTATACCATTTATATGCACCATATGATACCATTTATTTACACTTTAAAGTGAAACCAAATCGGACACGCTATAGGATACCACTTATATGCACTTTATAGTGAAACCAAAACGAACACGCCATACTTAGGATACCATTGAGGTTGACTCGGCTCCCATTTGAATATGGGCATCTGGTTTTTGTCTAACGTTGACACGGAAACGAAACACGTCCCCGAAACTTGCCAACCGAAACTTTTAGATGTGGCATTGTCGCCATATTGGCTACAGCGTGGGATTTAATGTAAATGGTTATAGGTATGTATGGAAGATAGGATATAAGGTGCTTATAATGTGCTGCTGATGATCAAAATCGTAATATAAATAATAAATATAAACAATGATGGTGATGATGTTTATGATATAATAATAACAATAGTAATGTAATAACAATAAAAAACAAAATTATAATCATAATAACAATTGCAGAAATGATGATGATGACGAGGATGACGCAGGATAATTGTCATATCATATAAGATCGATAAACGTTTGTCCGAGATTTTAGCACCATATGAACATGTTCTACATCATTCAGCAATGAGACTTAACCCTTTTCTACGGACATCATTATAAGCATTTTCCCATATTTATAACTATTGTTTGCTGCATATGCATTAAACATGGTTCTAAATGAGGGAAATGGTTAACCCATACACATTTTAAAACGCCATTTTCTTGCCATACTCAGCTTTTACAACCCTTCAATATTCGGAATAAAAATACCAGTAATTTCTTTAACCTTTTATCTAAAAGGGACGCAATTTAACGCCTCTACAGCAGACTACTTTTGAAAACATTGTGACAGAGGTGTGTTTTTCATAATAATTAAATTCTCCTCTTGCCATTTTTTAAGCTATTCCATTCAATGATTTCATTTTGATTTAAAGAGAGTTTCTAATTCTTTGCTGAGATGTCGTTTACTTCAGATTTGTGGTATGTGGGTAAAGGATGAATTATCGGACTAAGTAGAAAAACGTGTTAATACTTGGCAAGTTATTTTTTAACTTTAAGCTACGTAATAAACAACACAACGCAAACATTCAATTGTCTGTAAACAATTCTTGAAGTGTATGCACTTTTAAATCTGACCCAATGTATAAAACAATTAAGCTTCGTTGATTTATAATAGCTAGGATGTTAAGGTTAATATATTTTATATAATATACACTTTTATTCAGACGGGACTCTTTCCCACCTACAACAAATCAACAGCAGACCACACTAAAACATGGAGGCTTGGTATAAAAACCGACTTGGTAAACTACAAAATTGTTTACTCGCCAAATGACATTAATGCCGAGCGCATGGGTAAACAACGTCACCAAACAACTACAAAATTGTCATGTTGACAAATTTCTCGTTTTAGCCATTAAGTTAAAAAAAAAAACACGTCCGCTGCAGGTACGTCTGTATGTGACTATGTGGAAAAGGGTAAATATGATGGGACCGTTCCTGCTGAGAGAGAAGTCATATTTATCCACCAGGATCATCAAATATTCATAAGACAGCTACAGGACGTTTTTGAATTAATATAATTACGACCCAACCCCCCAAATATCAGGGTTTTACTAATCTAATCGGATAAGACATTATATGAGCCGTTCCTTGAGAAAACCAACATTATGGACTCTGCGTAATGTATCGACTCAGATTAACCTGCGCAGTCCGTGAGAAAAGGAGACAATTGCTTCCATTGCCATGATGTTTTCCAATCCATGCAATGATACAGATTTTCTATATATTTTCAAAGTCGATGGCTGCACATTTGTTGTTATTGGGACAAGCTCAAAATGACTATTGTCGATGGAACAAATTACACTTTTCGACAGGTGCGAGCCAAATAATTCGAATATTTTAGTCGACATCAACACATTGGTAATTATAGCAATCAGCGGTATCACTTTATTTTATTTTGATGGTATGTTATGCCAATTTCAAAGGTATTTCAGTCATACCACGGTATTTCAGTCATACCACGGTATTTCAGTCATACCACTGTATTTCAGTCATACCACGGTATTTCAGTTATACCACGGTATTTCAGTCATACCACTGTATTTCAGTCATACCACGGCTTTTCAGTCATACCACGGCTTTCTCTGGGTGAATAATAAGTCCAGTACTACCGGTTTGATTTATTCCTACACCAATACATCATCAGTCATAATGCTATCCCTGCAACCCTGAGCGTCAACGAGGGTAATACTACAATGTTTCGAGTCTTTGGCATGACCAGACCGGGGATCAAAGCCTGGACTCCCGCTCCTAAGGCGGACGTTGTAACAACTAGGCCATGGAGACGGTCGTAGACACGTTGCAAAACAGCCTGTAAACAAGCTGTCGCCAAGACGTTTCAACGTGACAAAACATAGTGTTCGTCCCACGTCTTATTTGTAACACATACGATGTTAGTTTTAGCGATGTTACTGTCAATTTTAATATTCAACTGTTTGAAGATGAGCGATAGAATACAACTTATTTCTGTAAAACACAGACCGTTTGTTATGAGACGTAGTTAGCTATTTATGTATCAACCCTTTCCCACATAAAACAAATCTGAAGTACTCAACTTTGAAAATATCTAAGTAAAACAATGAATAATATCTATAGATAAATGTAAACTAATTATAAGAGTTGAAAACATTGTGCCAAAAGTGGAAATTGCTCATTGTGAGCAATTTCTTCTTTTGTCACAATGTTTTCAAATGCCGTCTTCTGCATAGGCGTCAAAAAGCGTTTGTACTTGGGAAAGGGTTAAGCCTGTTGTGTGTTTAAGAGACACAATTCATATTTATTTTTGTGTGAAGATGACGTCGATAAATATCCAGGAAGAGATGTTTCGGAGTTAAATTACACGTCTCCCTTACTTAAGTTCTCGTTATGAGGTAATATGATACTAGTTTATATACGTTCCAAAATTGAACGGTATAATATTTTTTCATTTTCTTAATTAAATTTCTTTTAAAAGTGACTTATAGGCCCATGGGAACGGGTGTTATTTATTACATTTCGAACTATTGTTTTGTTGATGTATATACGCATGTCACTATAATACAATATTCCCCTGCCATATCCGTATATTACACTGCACCCATCCCAGTTCGTCCTTGTCGCATACCAGCGTTGTGTTCAATAGACATTGATACCAAAACTTGTTTAGCTAAAACCATGTACAGTTAAGTCTTTTCCGTTTCGTTGGAAGAGGGGTTTCGTGTGTAAACGGTAAAGCTTAGTGTTGAATAAACCAAGGATATCTTTAACGAGATAAAACGAGACTTGTCGTTAACGAGGGTAACGAGGGTAACGAATGATACAATCTCATCAAAATCAGAACGAAATACGAAGCTGTACGAATGTTTATTATATCTGACGACATCGCATAACAGGTCGTCTCGAATTGACCCAATACCTTAACACTCATGAGCTCGTTTCTTTTTGCCACAGAAAAGCGCACGATATAACCAACACTCGGTTCTATATAATCAGAAAAACTTGACAATCACCGCCTCTCTATTTCGTTTATTTATATGGGTTATCTTACCTGTTTTATACCGAACGATGTGGAAAGCGACAATTGCATTGGTTGACGCAAAGGTCAATTTGAGGCTAACTGTATGGGGCAATCATCAGGCGTTTATAACAGCGATCGAAGTTTAGGTCTGGATTTAATGAGATTGCGAATGATATAACTTAACATTTTACCTGGTTTTGACATTTATGTATAGATGAACAATTACCATGTTAAACGAACCTGTACATTTGTGAAAGCGGCGCATAGATATTTAGGGCCCAAATGGGGTAAGTGAAGACGAAAGTGAAGATGTGCATCCCATCCATGTAGGTGTATTAAGCTATAAATAACATACATACCAATGATGAAGACTCCGGAGAGTCTTCAATGTACGCAGATACGTGAAGGCCCCAAACCGCGAAACTTGGTTCACGTGTATATCATTATAGTTAACACCTATCAAAAAGACCAGGACAAGGTCAATATTGCCAAGCAATAACCCTTTTAAAGTGTATTTTTATTGAAAACTCTTGGCTTAGAAGTCAATTTCGACCTAATCGCAACAATAATCCAATTTATACAAGCGCTCATTTAAGATTGCTCATGGTCATCCAGGGGTCGTCATGACAGCAAATTACAACGACAAACGACTTTTATGAACATGTGTAATTACATCAGGGTTACACGATGAGGCGAGTCAGTCCTATGCTTGTTCACAATTCATCCATCGATAATGACCTTGCAGCGTGTGGCATTGAGACCTGAGACACCATTCACTACAACAGGAAATAATCTGGAATGTACTCGCATAACCTTAGCGATGGTTCGTTACCAAACAGACTTATCTACGTCGTGTCGTTTGATGAAATTATACTTGTTTGGAATTCATCTTATGTCATGTCCTTGAAATATGGGTTTTATTCAGGCTTATTAGCCCTGTTCCTGCTTGATCTGATTATGTGAAGCCTGTGCATCCACTATAGAGCCCTATAACCAGAAACAATACAGTCGTCTGCCAACGCAACATTTTATTTTACCTTTCCCTCATATAGACGCTTTCTGACGCCTCTGCAGCAGACGGCTTTTCAAAAACATAGTGACATAAGAAGAAATTGCTCAAAACGAGCAATTTCTCCTTTTGCCACAATGTTTTCCACTTTTAGTCATAGGTTATCCATTCAATTATAGAGATTTTCCAATTGTTGACAAAATATGTTCAAAGTCGTCTGCTGCAGAATTGTAGTATGAGGGAAAGGGTTAAAGTGGCTATGGACTATTCGTAATGCAAAGCTTGAACTTCCATTACAAAATCAGCATTGAAAGGGTTTAAATGGGGTTTATTTATATTGTGTTGTTAATCTTTAATGTCGACTTCTGTCTATCTAATAAGAACGCTATAATATGCAAACGTTCTCGCATGCAGGCACGTTCATATACGGTAAGTTTTTTTAGTAAGGGGTCTTGCTGTGTCTGTCGTCCGTCGCTCCCTTGTGTCCGCTTTGAGATGAATGAAAAGCAGTATTTCATTATTTTGTCTTTAACTCTTCCAGCGCTGAATTCCCTTTTCCATTTTCAAAATCGGTGGACTCTATTTTTCAATTAATAAGACAAACAATGCTGATTTCAAGTGAGACAGCTCGATTCGAGCTCACTCACCTGGAATCTGTAGTGTTTGCAAAACAACCTTAATATTGCCATTGGCGCTGAAATAGTTAATCAAACGTGTGTATAAAACAAGTTACAAACAGCTGCAGAAGTCGAGACTGTAACACTCTGAACAAGTGCTGTGTCGTCTGATTGGTCGATTTCGAGAAAGATCTTGCTTCAGATTATTCGGCGCAATGTATATATGCGCAGCGTTAAGTTTAACCCTTTCTGACATAGAACAAATATTGAAGGCATCCAAACATAACTAGGAACAATCTCTATAAATGAAAGGATCATTTGTAATAGAGTTGAAAACAATATGGCATAATGGAAATTTCTCCTTTTGTCACAATGTTTTCAAAATATGTCTGCTGCAGAGGCTTCAGAAGCGGTCTGTATGGAACGGGTTAAATTGATTCTCCGAATAATGTAATCGAAATCTTTCATTGGTTCATTAATCCTTTCCCTCATGTAGACGCTTTCTAACGCCTCTGCAGCAGACGGCTTTTTGAAAACATAGTGACAAAAGAAGAAATTGCTCAAAACGAGCAATTTCTCCTTTTGCCACAATGTTTTCCAGTTTTAGTCATAGGTTATCCATTCAATCATAGAGATTTTCTATTTTTTGACAAAATATGTTCAAAGTCGTCTGCTGCAGAATTGTCGTATGAGGGAAAGGGGTTAAATAAGGTCAAAGTTCACCATGTCGATGTCTTCATCCCAACCGTGACACTACAGCAACTATTAATGTCTAGATCGGTCGGCGGAATACAGGAATAGTGTAGTAAGACAAATGAAAGGTGGGCATGATATTCACATATTCATCAGACACACGAGGAGCAGCAGTAGACAGTTTTTGGGATAGTTTTAGATATAGCGTACAGTTTTTATCCGTTAGATTTAGATATATTTAATTCATCAGGAAAACGAGGAGTAGCAGTAGACAGTTTCGGTATATGTTTAGATATAGCGTACATCTTATACCCGTTAGCTTAAGATATATCCAGACTGGAAGGAAGGACCCTAGTATAGAAAGATAGAATGGAAACTGACAACAATATAAACATTTTTATTTCGCAATATAGAAAAACACACGTGGAACTTATTGGGCATGGCCCTTTTGCCCAAACGTTTTCCACTCCATTCAATTTTAATTTAATTGGTAGCGAGTTTCAATTGTTATGCCTATATGAGCCGTCCCACGAGAAAACCAACATTATGGCCGCTGCGTAATGCATCGACCCAGATCAGCCTGCGCAGTCCGCGCAGACTGATCCGGGCCGACACATTCCGTCTCAGGGGGATAGAAGTATAGAGTAATGATTCCTGAAACAGAAAATCCACAGGAGGCGAGAATTGTCTCTCCGGGTAAGCCTGCACGGCATGCTTAGGCTGATCCGGGTCTATACTTTACGCTGAAGCCATAATGTTGGTTTTTCTCGCGGGATGGCTCAAATGTTATTTTTCGCAAAATAGAAAACACACGTGGAATTCATTGGGCATGGCCCTTTTGCCCCCAACTATGTGGTTATCTGAATTTTTTTTTATGACGTATCGTAGAGGCTGGAGGCTTGGATCGCGGCATTAGTGCTAATTGTCTAGCGGTTTTTAAAATTCCTTCATTCGGCAATCACGATGTAAGTGGGATATACTCGGCTAAAAAGAAAAGTATGACATCTAATCTGATCTAGCTCTACACTGTTCACCAATTAGTCATAGAATAGTTGAAGACACTTCTGTAATGTAGTATCCATTGGGTTCTTAGACAAGTCTATTTTCCCACTAGTGTAATAATTACGTCAAAGTTGATTTTCACGAAGCACCGCTTTGCGTGAACATTATTCGCAAATCTGTGTCGCTTCAGCAAAAATAATATTTACTCGTCTAGACTCCTCCTGAATCCTCTGCAATAGACAACATTTTAAAACATTTTTGCAAAAGGAGAAATTGCCCTTAATGAGCATTTCATCTCCATACAAACATGTGGATTAACGTGATACTGCAGTGGAGATATATTTCTCGGATCGTATTTTGGTGTTTCAAACGTTAGGTTTTTAAAAATTTACAATTCTTTCCCCACGTATTTCATGCACTAAAATTCGGGAGCCAAGCAAGACCAGCGTTATACCGAGAACAGCGGTAAAAGGGAGAGCTTTATAGAGGGTTGCCAGTGTACTTATAATCTCTGCATTGGGAATTCACTGACATTTTATACCTTCATTCATAGAGAATTTCCATATTTTCAAAGTAGTCTGCTGCAGATTCCTTGTAAGTTGGACAGGTTAAGACTATCTTAAGAACTCGAACAGTAGGAAGGAATTAATCCAGAAATAGAAATCTCTGAAAGTATCTTCACGTGTGATTGGCGTCCATGTCGTACCATGTAGGACACTTGTCTTCTCATTATATAAACCCTTTCCCTCATACGACAATTCTGCAGCAGACGACTTTAAACATGTTTTGTCAAAAAATGGAAAATCTCTATGATTAAACGGATAACCTATGACTAAAAGTGGAAAACCTTGTGACAAAAGGGAGAAATTGCTCGTTTTGAGCAATTTCTTCTTTTGTCACTATGTTTTCAAAAAGCCGTCTGTTGCAGAGGCGTCAGAAAGCGTCTATATGAGGGAAAGGGTTAATTATTTTTGAGCCCCAAGTGCTCAGTCTGTATTGACGAGGGTTATAAATCCAGGGATTGTGAGTTCGATCACCGGTCCGGTCATTAATTCGTTCCGATAATTGATAACATCCATTGTGACTAGCGACCTTCATCTTTTCAACCATTGGGCTAAATACTCTTTGTGGGAAAAGTAGCCTGTTACATAATAATAAAGAAAGCCAGGAAACATATGTTAGGTATGGAACGCCTTCACTGCCGTCTTATGATGACAAATCTACTGCATATATTGGTCTTTTTACCGCACACAAATTATAATGCACTGCATATAAAGACGGTACCACCACATATAAGAAGAGTTGCACTACATATAACCAATGAAGTACAGCATGTAAAGAAAAAGGTACCACACATAATGAAATATCTACTGCATATAATAAAAGATCTACTGCATATAATTAAATATCTACTGTATATAATGAAAGATCTACTGCATATAATGAAATATCTACTGCATATATATAGGATCCATCATGAGTTTTCTTTGGAGATCAAGATTTCTTAAATGAGTCTAGAAAAAGACGGTTATTAACCGAGCCTCTTGGCGAGGTTAATAACTCTCTTTTTCGAGACAAATTTAAGAAATCTTCTCCAAAGAAAAACGAGTGATGGATTCTTTTTATCACCTAAACAGTGTGTTTTAATGAAAAATATTGACAACATCAAAACAAAGACCGAATAACCTATTCTTCATGAGAACTTGTGATTCACCGCATAAAAAAGTAGTCCTCATCATTTTTGAATAAGAAGAAAAAAAAAACAATGTTTTAAACAATTAAGACTCGTTATTTATTCAAAATAACGTATTATTGCATTTTTCAATGTGTAAAATTTAACAACTTAACAATAAACATAATAAAGATAAAGGTCAAAATGACGTCATCAGTAGTCGCGTGTATGACGTGTTTTTGTTATCACACATGTTGGATATCGTTGTTCCGTGATTTGTTCTCAACTTGAAAATAAGGGTATTTATGTGATAAAATGAAATATCTACTGCATATAATGAAAGATCTACTGCATATAATGAAATATCTACTGCATATAATGAAATATCTACTGCATATAATGAAATATCTACCGTATATAAGCAAACAAGTCATCATAAGACAGTAAAGGCGTTCCATACGTTAGGTGTACAGACCGTCATAATATCACTGAAATGAACCGTCCCGCGAGAAAACCAACATTGTGGATTATACGTAATGTATCGAACCGGATCGACCTACGCATGCCGCGAAGGCTTACCTGGATAGACGCTTTTCACCTCCTGTGGATTTTCTGTTTCTGGAATCATTACTCTATACCTCTATTCCTCGGCGGAATGTGTCGGCCCGGATCAGTCTTCGCAGACTGCGCAGGCTGATCTGGGTCAATATATTACGCTGAGGCTATAATGTTGGTTTTCTCGCGGGACGGCTCAAATATCATTGAAAACTACAATCAATCAATCAATCAATCAATCAATCATTAATGAAACAGGTAAATCGAACAACAAAACAAGTTAAATACACTATATTACATACCGCCTATGTGCATACATTTCAACAGGAAGAGAGACTAAAAGCACACTTGCCCAGAAAATCAATACGACGGGATTTTATTTCAGGCCTAAAGATAAGCAATAAAGTAAGTAATTAAACGGGTGTCTAAGCTCTAAAGTAATTACGAGTAATGTGTTCAACTCGTTAGAACATTTGCACCTCTCCTGAATAATAGTGTTGTTAACCCTTCCGTTCCAACATGCAGATGAAGTACCACTCATCTGCAGCAGACGACTTTAGAAAAACATTGTACCAAAAGGAGACATTTGTATTAAACTATATATTATATTCATACTTTCATTTTTATAGAAATATTACCCATGTTCTCCCCTCTGTTTTCAAAGTCGTCAGCTGCAGATTTTCCGTGTGCGGGAAAGGGTTAAATAGAGAATGCTGTAAATAGCTAAGCCGAAATTATTACCAATTGTATTAGGCATAGCTGGCATTGCTTATTAACTATTATCTTTTTCTTATCTCTGAGATCTAAACCAGCTCAAAGACAACTTAGCATTCTTTTGACAGATGTGCTAATCTGTCTTGCGAACAAATATAATGCACACTGTTTGTTGGAAAATTCTTGGAACCTTTGCAAAGAATGGGCAAACAGTTCAGAATAAGATCACAAACCATACGGATTAACAGATTAAGGAGTGTATAGCCACTTTGAGGGAATATGAAGATAATAAATGTTGAGTCGAGCAGCCAACAGGACAGAGCCTATAAAGACCGCACGGATACGGGGGCTTACTCGGCTATATAGATACTAGGGGAAGAGACATGGTTTGATTCATGTAAAGTTTGGGCAAATAAGTAACGGTGTGTTTCTCTGCTACTCGGGCTGTAATCGCCAGCCGGTACAGTCGTTTTTGACAAACTTGAAAATCTGTAATTGTGTGCAGGGACAAAGTCGGGTATTATATTCCAACTCCGACTGTGCTTTGCAGCCGGCTGCCGAAACTCTGTCGACCGGCCCCTGGTGTAACTCGAAGTAAGCCCCTGATATATGTTCAAGTTTGTCCGAACCGACTGTTCCGGCTCACCACAATAGCAGAATACCATTTATCACATAACTTGCACTCCAGGAGTGACAGAAAGCAGTGACATAAATATCATATAAATAGCCGACTCACAGCACGTATGTGACGTCACTCCAGTGTGACGTCACTTTAAATGACTTCATAGTGTTTACAATTGTTCTGAATTTCGGCATTTATTAAAAATATTGTTTAAAGAGAAAAAATCTAGATAAATGAAATGTTTTAAGTGCCTTGTTGCTAATTGTGTATGAAATCAAAAGGTTATTAACAGGGACTACTTTTTACAGTGGAAGTATGCATTTGAACTTCGGGGTGAACTTCGGTCACTGTTTATATAAGGACGAAGGAAGATCGATTTAAAGATTGAAAACAATCTTTTTGTGGTTTTATGTGATAAATAGAATCTTACATTCGTGCTTATTTGATATTGTGCGTCATATTATTTCAGTCGACTCGTTTCATAAAAACAATAACAAATTAGCACTCATGTAAGATCCTCTATATATTCCGGCTATTCAGGCTAATATTTAACACAGAGAGCGATTTCGGATAGACCTTACATTTATTGTATTCAAATGATGTTGTGCAAGTAATCGTTTATCATTGATGGAGTTTTAACAAAACAAAATCATTAACTATTTTGAACAAGGTGATGTGCCAAAACGAACACAATTTGTTATAAATACAGCATAATTTAATAAAGTGATCCAATGGGATTTGGTTTGGCATCAAATATAATTGAATTAAACCGACTACCCTCTATGCTTACATCCGAGCCCCAGTAGCTCAGTCGGTAGCGACGCGGGCTGTCAATCCAGGGGTTGTGAGTTCGAATCCCGGCTCGGCCAAATTTCTTTCCGACGATTGACAAAAAGTCAATGCGACATGCGTCATTCGTCTTCCACCAATGGGCTAAGTCTATGTGGAAAAGCAGCCAGTTGCTTTGGAAGATTGTTGTGTGGAGTACTACTACTAATAATAAAGGCTTTATTTATAGAGGACACTCATTTGACATAGTACATGTATGCAAGTCAATCTTCCATGAGGGCCTCACACATAAACATAAACTGTATTGGTGTGAGAAAACCAGGAAATGCATGAGTAGGTGAACTGGCCACCGTGATATAACTGAGACATTGTTAAAAACGGCGTTATCCCATACTCAATCAATCTATGCTTACACATTGACTATAAGACTCAGGTGGATGTACAAGCTTTCCCACATACACACGCTTTCTGATACTTCTGCAGCGGACGACTTTTGAAAATATCGTAGCAAAAGGAGAAATTGCTCATGATGAGCAATTTCGCCTTTTTCTACAATATTTTCAATCTTACTCAATAAGTACACTTTCATTAATAGAGATTAATTCCTTATTTAGTTATACGTATTATCGAAACCATCTGCTGTAGATTTGATGTAAGTTGGAAAGGGTTAAACCAGTGATAGATTGTTGATACTTGAACTTTCGTACCTGTACTATCATGGACTTTCTCGATAATGTTTACACTACCAAACAGAAGTTATGCAATTCAATTCAATTATATTACATGTATTTAAAATAATTTCTACGTATATCATATACAGAAGATTATAACTTTGATAATGTAACTATCCTTGAATTGTATATAACTATATGTATGCGTGCGTTCGTTCATGCGTGCGTCTGTACGTGAGTGAGTGAGTGAGTGAGTGAGTGAGTGAGCGAGCGCGAGCGTGTAATTTCTCCTTTTGTCACACTATCTGCAATAGATGTATGTAACAGATGCGACAAAATGTGTCTGCGGGTGAGAATGGGTTTAATGTAATGTTATTTTTACATTGCATTCCATTTTTTCCCAATGTGCAACTGTCCTTGCTATTTCATTAGAGGTCTTTTATGCAAATACATGGATATGGCTTTAACGAATATTCCATCGGTAGACGGTTTCTTTAGCAGGTCATAAAACATCCTCCAGAGGACACCATAAATCCGATTTTATATCTGGTGACGGGAATATCTGCTCCTTCTTTACCCTTTCCCGCGTGCAACACATCCGCATCAGACGACTTTGAAAACATCTCTGAAAAACAGTTGAAAATCTCTTTAACTGAAAGTGTAATTAATGAATACACTGAAAAAGATGTGGTTTAAAGGATAAATAGGTCACCATGAGCAATTTCTAATTTTGCCACTATGTCTGCTGCAGATGCGTTAAAATGCATCTACAGGTGGAAAAGAGTTAAGAGTCTCAACGGTTATGCATACATGATTTCAATGACGTATGCTGCAGATTTGTTCTAGGTGGGTTCGGGTTTAACCATCTAAAGTGCAGTATCCCCACGGGATAAACTGCATTTCGTTGTCTATTTATATTCGCACAACAGAACACAACCTTCACTTTCTAAATTCGCAAATTGGGAATATGAGACATATAATATAAATAAGCCGTTCCACGAGAACACCAACATTGTGGACTCTGCGTAAAGTATCGACCTTGATCAGCCTAATCATGCCGCGCAGGCTAATCTGGACAGACACTTTTCGCCTCCTTTGGATTTTCTGTTTCATGAATGATTACCCTATACCTCTATTCCCCTGACACGGAATGTGTCGGCCCAGATTAGCATGTCGATACATTACACATAGTCCATAATGTTGGTTTTCTCGTGGAACGGCTCGAATATAAACATTCAAAATTAAACACTTTCTTATTTACAGACGAATTTTGACGCATCTGCAACAGACGACTTTTGAAAAAAAAAACGTGTCGAAAGGGAAAATTAGACTGTACGACTGGTCGTTGATTTAAACCATGTTCCCCATGCAGACGCATTTTGACGCGTTTGCAGCAGATTGCGTGTGGAAATGATTTGCGAATAGAGAAATTGCTCATCGTGGGTAATTTCCCCTTTGCTCTTATCATTTTTAATTCTATTAAAGATTCCCCATAATTGTACATCCACGTTTAATTACGGGATCAAATAATTTGACTAACATCTTAAAAAACGCATGAGCAATAAAATCGCCGTAACCTAGCCTTATACTGCACATGAATTATTTCACTTAACTGCTGCCCAAATAATTCTATTTCATCCTAACCCTTTCCAACACATAACACACGTGAAGCTGACTACTCTGAAAACATAAATAAATATGGTAAATTTAAATAAATTGTTGAATATAGGTTAAACGAATTATGATAAAATTCTGTCAATACAAAAACGAAGGCTCGGTATGAGCCATTTCTCCTTTTGGCACAATGTTGTCAAAATTCGTCTGCTATAGATGCATGAAAGGGCGTCTATAAGTGCGAAAGAGTTAAGTTGATAAATGAATTATTTAGAATTTAATTCTGTCCGAAGCACTATAACAGCGCAGTCACGACAACCCTTCAAAAGGCTTCAAAAGGACTTAGTATGTAAATGAAACATAGCTTTGCTGTCTCGTTAATTCTTTTTTTTCTCGCGGAAACAGGCTGTTCACTTACAATCCATGCACAAACAACACAGTGACAACTCAAAACACTGACATAACTGATAAGTTAGTTGACCGATTTGTTACCGGTGTAGCGTGAACTGTTTGAGATTTTGAAAATATGTGATTAACCGGAAGTCTCATAAAATGCAATGCAAGATGTATCGCCATGAGAACATGATGTTTTCAGAGCTTTGAGGAAAATCTGGAATATACGAGTTTGACCCATAGTTCGACGAACCATGAAGACAAGATAAAGACAAGCTATCAAAAGAAAATGACATTTTATGAGAGGGAGATATTGCTGAGGGCCAACTGTTTATCCTTTCCCCAAAATGTCTCAAAGTCTGTGTCAAAACCGGATATTCAATGTTTGAGATGTTTAATAATGTTCTCAGATCGCTCTATATCATATCAGGTAAAGGCTTAGATAGCTCCCAAACGGAACACATATAATGCAACTTATTGATTAATTTAGAAAAATAAATGCGTAAAATTGACACAGTTTACCGAAAGGGATCAAAAATCTCGATCAAGCTATATTTTTTATAGAATTCTCAATTACGCTGACAGAAATCTTTCTAACGTTGAACTATACGTTTCTATCGAAGAAGAAATATATTTCTCTATTATGCAAGTGACGTGGAAAAGACATTTCTATAAGTCTCTCTACGCTACATATTTATTTGGGTTACGATGAGAAATATATCTCTTATAAGTATTAACTCTTTCAGCGCCAAAGGCAATATTGAGCTTTTTTGCAAACAATACTGATTCAGGTGTGTCAGCTCGTAACGAGCTGTCTCACCTGAAATCAGCATTATTTTCCTTTTGGTTATCAAAATAGTCCCAACTTTTATTACTCGAGAAATGGAGACGCCCGATTTTGAACATGGAAGAGTCTACTTTAAACAAATCGGCGTTGAAAGAGTTAAGAGATATATCCATTTTGCAGATTAAGAGTAAAACGGCTTGTCATATAAAACGGACATTGTTTTCGGACATGCCTACTTTCTTGACTTGACAGTTGCCCAGAGCGTCGTCCATAAATCTAGGTGAACGGTATTTATGATGAGCAATTTTTCTTTTTGTCATAAGCATTTCAACTCTGCTAAATGATATATAATACTTTCAATTATACAGCTCTTCCCACCTTTTAACCTGATATTGTCTGATGCAGATGAGTCGTATGTGGGGAAGGGTTAATATAATATGGTGAGAGTGTGTACTCTTTTCTCGTGGGCCGGTTACATATTAGCCGCGCCTGGCGTCTTAGGGTCTTATTCACTCTTTGAACAGGCACCGTTACAGGACGTAACCCTGCAAATAACAAACAAAAACCTATTGCAATTGGCGAGACTGCGATTTATTTACGAAGTGCCGGCTGATAAAATCAACCAAAATAATGCCTATAACTAGCGGTTAAATATTCGATACGCGCGATTAGGCTGACCCATGGGGGATAACAAGAGATAACAAAAAACACTATATGAGCCGAATTACGAGACAACCAACATTATGGACTCTGCTTAATTAGTCTGCGCGGTATGCTTAGGCTGATCAGAGACGATACTTTAAGCAGAGTCCACACTGTTGGTTTTCTCGCGGGACGGCTCATATAGAAAGACTCTGGAAAACCCGCGCAACCAGAACCTGTAACCACTTCACATAGGAAACGATCGAACAGTACATGTAAGACGAGCACAACTACGAAAAACAACCAAAGCACCTTTGACATCGGATTTGGAATCGTCTCAAAACTGCATGTTAGCACTTTCGTTGAATTATTCATCAAACAAATTTGCTGTAAGACACTTTTATGGACCATTTCCGACATTCGTTCGTTTTGTCAAAGAATACATTTATAATAACATGAGTATACACAATAGCGCCTAAGTGATTGTACATTTTGGTTTAAAAAGATTTTTGATAGATACAAAGAATTTGCTGAGATCAATGCATTTTGTAATTGTCCCACCTTTACTCCGTGTTTACCCTTTCTTACATGCTTTAATTAACTTAACTATTTCAGCGCCAAAGGCAATATTGAGCTGTTTGCAAACAATACAGATTCAGGTGAGTCAGCTCGTAACGAGCTGTCTCACCTGAAATCTGCATTATTTTGATGTGAGTTATAAATATATTCCAAAAATCATATAACATGAAAATAGAGTCATCCGAGTTT
The DNA here is from genome assembly GCA_031761405.1 of Serripes groenlandicus. NCBI lineage: Eukaryota > Metazoa > Mollusca > Bivalvia > Cardiida > Cardiidae > Serripes > Serripes groenlandicus. The sequence goes on along the minus strand of JASEVX010000010.1, from coordinate 4,056,018 downwards.
GAACATGGAAGAGTCTACTTTAAACAATTCGGCGCTGAAAGGGTTAAAGAGAATTTCATAGATTTTTTAATTTATATTTTGTTATTCGTTTGCTGCAGATTTGTCGTATGTGGGAAAGCGTTGATTAGCAATTATGACAAACGCATACTAATTAACCATAAGCATACTTACTTAGACTCTGTTTATTAAATCTTTATGAAGATATTCGACAATACTGCAGCATAAAAGTCGAAAACGTTTTCTATTAAATCAGTTAAACACAATAATAGTTGTCCACTTTTGAAAGTATCGAATCAGATATTTCACATGTTGTTGAAGCTTAAGAATGGGCCGCCTCCAGCGATTTAGGACCTTTACACATTTGCGCACTGTGAAGATTCGTTCCTAAATGTACGATTTATTTTGCTATGCATTTTGTTGATGATTTAATTTTTATCCGGTAGTTTCACTCAGGAAAAGTGTAACTTAACAGATCATTAAATATCATTTTCTTTTGTGTTGTCCACAATATTCAGTTATCAGACAAAAACATCTTGGTAATATGCAATGGCCCAACATAAGTAAATTCATTAAATTACTGTCTAGTTCAAAACAGAAAGTATTAATAAATCTATGTAGATATATTTCGGAATGTTATGCTATTCGCGATGACGTAATAAAGCTAGTTGCTGTTCCCTAACATATTCTTATTGTGTACCTTTTTCAAATATTATTTATTTGATATATTGTATAGTTGTATATGTATTTTCTTTTGTCTAAGCCATATTCTTCCACTTTGTAAAATGGCCAAAGACAAATTTTGTCGATACTTGCCAATAAAGGATTGATATGAATTGAAAAAATCAAAACATGAGTTTTTCTCAAATGCACGCAATTCTTGCAGAAACATGATTTTAGTTCTTACTGCAATAACCTTTTCGAAGTGGTGTTGGTGTGTCATTTATAATTTGCAGTTTTGTGGGTCGTTTTCCTAAGAAACAAAACATTCAATTAAACTTTTCTACCACCAAATTACTAGGTTGGCTCACCCTTTTACACGACAATACACGTTTGAAACATAAACCGGCAATTATAAGTGCTTTCATTTAAAAGCATGTAAACGATGTAAATATCTTAGTGTAGGAAATGATCCGAAGAAAAGTGCAGTGATTTGCTATATTAACGTCTTGGCATACTTCTTGAGATGTGTTTAAGGTTTCTTACTTAAACGTCCAATAAAAATGCTCATCGATAGAGACATACTTGAGCCGTCCCGCGAGAAAACCAACATTGTGGACTCTGCGTAAAGTATCGATCCGGATCAGCCTAAGCATCCCGCAAAGGCTTACCCGGATAGACACTTTTCGCCTCCTGTGGATTTTCTGTTTCAGGAATCATTACTCTATACCTCTATCCCCCTAATACGGAATGTTGCGGCCCGGATCAGTCTGCGCGGACTGCGCAGGCTGATCTAGGTCGATACATTACGCGAAGGCTATAGTGAAGGAAAATAAATTAACCAACAGTGTGGACTCTGGTGATAAGTATCGACCCGTATCAGTCTAAGCATGCAGCGCAAGTTAACCCGGACATACACTTTTCGCCTCCTGTGGAAATTTCTGTTTTAGGAATTATTAACCTATACATCTTTCTGCCCGAGACGGAAAATATTCAGTTGTCCAATCAAATAGTAGTATCACTAGAGAACTCACATGTATCAGGCTAGCTGTCAAACATTGTCATTTTGTCATTGTCATTTTGTCATTGTCATTTTGTCATTGTCATGTTGTCATTGTCATTTCCTGTTCTTTCTTTTGAGCAAAGATACTAATATAAAGTATGTTAATAATTGTGTTGGCCGTGACATTTTGCTTTGCGAGACAGTTTGCAATTGAGTCTGCACCATTCCTTACATGCTTTACATGCTAACCCTTTCCCTCATATAGACGCTTTCTGACGCCTCTGCAGCAGACGGCTTTTTGAAAACATAGTGACAAAAGAAGAAATTGCACAAAACGTGCAATTTCTCCTTTTGTCACAATGATTTCCAGTTTTAGTCATAGGTTATCCATTCAATTATAGAGATTTTCCATTATTTGACAAAATAAATTCAAAGTCGTCTGCTGCAGAATTGTCGTATGAGGGAAAGGGTTAAGTAGCTGACGTCTCGTCGAAACCTCTTTGACTTGAGACACACATACCTTCAGCGCTTTGATTGTTTTATGTTTTCTTTGATTTTTTTTTATATTCTATACATTGTTCAATGATATAATAAACAAACACAAAAAAGATCTAGGTTTGCGATTCCTGTGCCAGTGCATTTTATTTCTTACTTTTTGTTGTCCGTTTGACATTCGATATAGTTTGATCACATGGACAAACAGCCCTTTTGGTAATACACGATACACAGTAGGACTATTGCAAGTCTATCTCAGTCCCAGCAAATTTTCCCATGTCGGATATCCGTTTCATTGAGAACTAAGCCACGAAACAGTTCGTAAAGAGAAAACAGAGTAATGTTATAGTCTTCTTTCTATAATTCAATCGAAAACAACGGGAACATGACTACATTACGCATGGCTCAAGGGAGCTCGTAAAATTGCATTATAATGGCAAATCTATTTGTTTTCTGGGATTTTCGAAAGCTGTTCATTAATTTGAGCCAGCGGTTTACATGGTTAACGCTAACGCGATAGTTGTTTCTTCGTATGGGGTGGTGATTGTTTTTTATTGTCTCTTTACTTTTTTAATTGAGTTCCGTCATCAAGCATGGACGATTTTTTGTTCCCTTATTTAGATTGAAGATTGCTTTTTTACGTTTGGTGTAGTTTTTTCGTTTATTGTTAATTCCTTTTTTAGAGTCCTCTGTTTTGAAAAGATATGGGGAACACCTATTAATTGATTGGGGTTGTATGTCTTTTCCATCGACATTCCAGTCATATTATGGCGGCCAGTTCACCATCAGTACTCCACTAAACAGTCTGTCCAAGTCACTAACTGCTTTTCAACTCAAGCTCTAAGCACATTGGTGGAAGACGAGTGACATATGTTGCAATGACCTCTGCCAAACGTCGGGATGAATGCTAACCGAGCTGGGCTTCGAATCTACAACCCCTGGATTGACTGCCCGTGTCACAACATACTGTGCTACCAGATCTTGACACTATTAAGTATTTCGTGAAATTGTGGCCTGGAATACTTTGAGGGACCATCGTGACACTTTTATATGTACAGTGGACACTCTATAACTCGATCACTCGATAACTCGAATAATTATAATTCGTTTAACTTCAAAGAACGGTTCTGTCTTTTGAATAAAACTTAGCAGAAGTTCAGATTGCACATACAAGCAATCAAGAACTGCTGCTCTGTTGTTATTTTTGCTATGGTTTTTTATCACAAGCTAGTATTTATTAAACACTTTTTAATTATCAATGAATGACGTAGCTGAAAATAGATGAGTGAAAATTTAGCAAAAATCTAGATATATCACGGAGCTGTCCGTCGGTCTGTTGGAAGTCAACGTTTGTCCGATTGAACACTTGATAATGCTTCGACTGAAAGTACTCAACCTTATCAGGAAGGTTGGGCATGACCATTTGATTACCCCTATTGATTTCGAGGTCATCCATTCAAAGATTAAGGTCACAGTGACTTCGAACAGAAAAATCTTGTCCGATTGATAATTGCAAAACTATTCGGCCTTATGTCCTCAAATGTTCTTGGTAAGCAAGAGCGTGTCCGATTGATACTTGGATATTGCTAGACCTTCAGAAGTCAGGGACATAGGGCATGGTCAGTTGATGACCCCTGTGGATTCTGAGGTAATCCGTGAAAAGGTCAAGGTAACAGTGATCGTAACATGTTCCTGACAAAATGAAGCTCAGTGGGGCGGGATAATGTTTGACAACATCATTGGTTCTCATTTATTTTGAAATTTATTTTCGGTTGTGACGAGATATTGTATTGTTCGTTATGTTAGTAATGAACAATGGAATCTAAAGACTGCACCGTGATGGTGTAACGCACAATTAATGTCAATGTTTATTTCCAGTAGCATGCATGTTTTATCGCTATAATGTACGTGCAGACATTAAGGTGTTTCAAGTGTAATTGGCTGATGTAAAAATCATTTCTCATTATGTATGTTATTGTTCATTCCACAAACAGGTTTCTGATCAGTATATTTTGTCATATTTGTGTCTCCATGATAGTGGGTCGGTGCCGATGTACGTCCACTTGACAGCTTAAGTTGTCCGCATATATTCAGTCGGAATCATTTCGGACACATTTGCGTTGGTGAGAATGTTCTTGTGGTTGGTTACTTTTTTATCGATCTGTTTCCGTGAATAAATAACAGAGTGAAAGCCAATTAGAGCTAAGATTGATCTTCCCGCTATTATGCCCATCTTGCTGACCTAAATTAGCACGGTCCATTATGGTTTCATTTAGTTACAACAGGGGCGTAGCTCCCTTTAGGCACTGTAGGCACGTGTCTACACATTTTTTCTAAACATGCCAAAAAATGCATACACATCTGCGTAATTTATCGACCAGATCAGCCTGCGCTGTCCGCGCAGACTGATCCGGATGACACATTCCGTTTAAGAGGGGATATATAGAGTAGTGATATCTGAAACAGAAAATCCACAGGAGGCGAAAAGTGTATATCCGGGTACGCCTGTGTCGCATGCTTAGGCTGATCCGGGTCGATACTTTACGCAGAGTCCACAATGTTGATCGTTTTGTGTTTACAATGGAAATGTAAAATAGAAATGAAATGTTTTATCTTTCACATTAACAGCGCCAATGGCAATATTGAGGTTTTGCAAACACAACACATTCAGGTGAGTCAGCTCGTTACGAGCTATCTCATTTGGAAGTCATTATTATTTGCCTTTGAGCTATCAAATACATAACGTATTACATGAACAATTGAGACGCCCGAGTTTGAACATAGAAAAAAGTCCACTTTAGGAAAAGTTAAAATATTGGTGACATGGATTAAGTCGCGTTTAGGGAAAATAGACCTTTTGAACGTGTGTCCATGAGTAATCAAAATCAACCAATACCTCCAAACAGTCTGATCAAGATGTTCTCTATCAGGTGACCAAAACCAACCACACAAGTATCACGCGAAATCAGCATTATTCGGGATTTTAGATATAAAAATATTCCAAAAACTACTATTACATACTATTGCATATTAACAAATGGAGACGCCACAAGTATGCAATCTTGATTAGTTTAAACTTATTCATTTTATGCCGATTGCAAAGCAAACGTTCAGCTTATAATAATCACGCTCGACGTCTGTTTCCTGGAGTCCTTACTTTAGCTCGCGCAATTTATAGGGAAATATCCAGAAGGTATACCTTTGATATGAGTTGGGCGCTTTACCACTTCACCCCTGTCGTCCATGCAATTACATTCCAAAGGTCCTGGGATCGGTTTTCGCATGACTTGGCTCATTGCATATTCAAAATAAAGCGACATCATACTCGGGAGAACGAAAGATAAATCATGCAGTGATAATGGAAGTACTTTGTATCTTGTTGACATAATATTATATAATTGCGTGCTCCAACAAGTCCCGGTAGCTCAGTCAGTAGGGACTCGGGCTTTCGATCCAGGGGCTGTAAGTTCTTTCCGACGTTTGTCAAAATCCACTGTTATAAGCGTCATTCGTCATCCACTAACAGACTATGTGTAACATGTTCATAACACCTTTTACACGTGTCTCTTTGATTGTGGAAGACTACATGTACCTTTATAATCGACTGTCGTAAGTTTCCGTATACGAAATAACCAATTTGGAGAGTGCCTTCCTAACACCTTCGCACATACAAACTGCAGCAGACGACATTGGACATATTTTGGTAGAAACTATAGGAACTATGAAAGCATAAATATTGAATAGAGTTGAAATCACTGTTGCAAAAGAGGTAATTGCTCCCTATGAGCAATTTCTCATTTTGCCACAATTATTTCAAAAGTCGTCTGCAGCAGCTGCTACAAAATGCGTCTGCATCTGGAAATGGATAACAAAAACGTACGCTAGGCACCTTATAGCATACGATATACTCAGTTTCTTTCCGTACAGTCTTAACTACATCTTGCAAATTAGATTAGTTACCGCAGGACGCCATTAATACATGCTGGTAGACATTGTTAGGATATTTACCTTTGCGTTCCGTGATAATTGGTGTTATCTTGATTGGTCAGCTTGATTGTTCGATCAGGGTATGGAAGAAAATGGCGGTAAATATCACGCACATAGGTCTCTTTACTCTTCACGTTACCATTTCTACAGATTCGTATACGTCTATAGACCAGAGCGATAGATAATGTATAATTTGTTATGTTCTGAAATCTTTATTTGACCCTATAACCCTATGTTGTGGGTACTCAAAGGAATTCTTTTGAGTACCCACAACATTGGGTTTGATTGGATAATAGAATATATATTGTGGAGAAAAGAGCTGTATTATACCCCTCCTTATATGGACCTCTGGACTAGATACTCAAAAGAATAGTCTTATTGTGAAGAATCTTTTGGGTACCAAATCATAAGGTTTGGTTGAAAGATATGTTGAGGGGGGCGGGGGGGGGGGGGGGGGGGGGGGGGGGGGGGGGAAGAGACCTGTTCACTTCACCTTGTTATTGCACATATTGAGTTAAAAACACATTGATTTTCAGTCATGAGTAACCAATGCTTTTCCCGTTCTGGAAGGTACATTCCCTAAGCTATGATACAATGAAATAAAATGATTTAGAAAAAATAAGATTTACTCGAAAACATGTGATGCGTGTCTTCAGCCAAGCAAAGGGAAGTTGATATTCGGTAAATCTAGCCACGCAATTGTGTGTGGAAGACAGTGAATGGTTTAATGTTGTTTATAGGTGACAGTGAAAGCTATAATTCCTTAAAAGCAAGGTCGAATCACTCATTGCACATTAATCTCGTGTTCCAATGGATACCTTTGTTGTTGGTTGTTTCTTTTTCGTATTCATTCTTTTGATTGTTTGATAAATATAGAGACAAGAATTACGAACAACTTAATTAGACGTGAGCTCCAACTTCACAGAAGTACATTAAAGACATGACAAGTCACCATTTACACATCGTAAACATTTCATCTGTTCGTTTGATCTTCAATCGCATGAACGATACTGAATCGGCTGCATACTACTTAGTTGGATGCAGTTCTTCAATTAGGTTGTAGTTCCAATCCTGATTTAATTAATTGATCTAAACGACTCTTGCGGCCTATGTCTGCTGGGGTTGATCAGTTCATTTGCACACATGTGCCGTTCCACGAGAAAACTAATAGTATGGACTCTGCGTAATGTATCGACCTATACCAGTCTGCGCAGACCGCTCAGGCTAATCCGGGCCGACACATTCCGTTACAGGGGGATATAGGTATAAAGTAATGATTCCTGAAACAGAAAATCCACAATAGGTGAAGACTGTGTGCCCGGGTTAGCCTGCGCGGCATGCTAAGGTTGATCCGGGACGATAATTAACGCATAAGTCCACACTGTTGGTTTTCTCGTGGAACGGCTCACATTTAGATATCAAAATAGACTCGTTAGCACGAGTAACCTTATCATGCATCAAAATGGAGAGCTCAACAGACTGATCGTTTGCACTTTCTGTTTTACAAGGACATTTAACCCTTTCAATTCTGCAGACGCACTTTGACGCATTTTTGCTGCGGACGACTTTTAACAACACTGCGTGGCGAGGGGAAATATTGCTTATAATGAGGAATTTCTCTTTTAATCAACTCAATTCTAAAATTTTACATTTATTGATAGATATGTTCAATATGTTGACACGTGTCTGTCTTACATTGACTATGTGAAATTGTGTTTACAGGCTTTATGTATGCACACTTTGATGGAAAGTAGTGAAACTGTTTCTATTAGAGATTGCTTCGAATGTTCGGTCTTCGCGAGACGTGGTCTAAAAAACTAATGTATTGACCACGTCTCGCGAAAACCGACCTTTGCAGCTACACTAATACAACCTGTAGTCAGTGTGTGGGCAGCGGCGCGTGCAGTAAGCGTGTACGACTACATGGGCCTTGATAAGGAGGAGTAAAACGGTATTGTCCCCTCAAAATATTCCTTAATTTTCATTTAAACCTTTGTTGTGGGTATTCAAACGAATTGCCTCACTCAAACGATCGTTGTTTAGTACCCACAACCTAGGTTTTGCAGGTCAACTAGGGATTTTAGGTCATGAAATACACCCATTAGCTAGACCTCTTGTGACGGACTAGTTATTAAACTGCTCCTTATCGGACTGAAGCAAGCTGGTCTCGATCTTGTCAGGTCGCAAAACCCCGAATGTCGGTTTACTTTTTTGTCAAGGTCAATTTATTAAAACCCTGTCTATAATACAACGAATTTGCAGCAGACAAAATTGAAAACATGTAGGCAAAGATATGGAAACCCACGATGAATTAAAAAAAAAATGATTGAATTAAGTTGCAAACATTGCTCATTATGAGCAATTTCTCATTTTATCATAATGTTTTAAAAAGTCGTCTGCTGCTGATGCCTTATACATATATATATATAATAATTCAAACCAGTTTCTGTTTGAGAAGCACCAAGAGTGTGCAAGAGAAAGGTCAAGGTTAGAGAGTTAAACAGTTCACTCATCCATACGCAATTTTAAGAAATCTGCAGCAGACGACTTTTTAAAACATTGTGGCTTAAGGATAAATAACTGATTATTGGCAATTTCTCCTTTGTAACAATGTTTTTAAACTCAATGTTAGTATCCAACTTTCATTTGCGAAGTTGTTCATACTTTGGCATGGATGTTTTTCGACGGAATCGTCTGCTGCAGAGTTCCTGTATGTGGGAAAGGATTAATCAGATGCACGTAGAGAGTACTATACGAATCGCGTGCACGCGGCCCTAAAACCCCAGTCATGTTAATGAATGTTTAATCAAAGACTGTTTTGATGGTATCGTAATATTAACGTTTTCCCTAATACACACGGTTTTGCAGCAGGCTTATTTTGAAGGGAAAACACTTTTCGAGAAAAATTAGATATTCCTCGTTAAAAGCTAATTTCTCATTTTGTCACAATGTTTTCTGCCTTATTTTAAATGCATGTAAGTATTTTATTTTTCTAGAATGTCATTGCTTTTTCACAAACATGTTTGAAGCAGACGATACCGTTTATTCATTTAAGGTAAACGGTAAAACCGCAACGTGATTTGGTATTCTGTCAATACTGACGATTATGTGCACCCACCTGGTCCTTCCAGGAACTAAACGGCGTGCACACATTTTATATATTTAATCATTAGAAAATGGTTTACATGGTTTACATGGTTTACATGGTTTACGTGGTTTACATGGTTTACATGACGACCACATACAGGGACGAAGGTGAACGGATCTAAAGCTCATTGAGCAACACGTTCCGTTTTTGTTTTCAAATATTACATCTTAAACTAGACGCGTAACGTCCACAAACAAAACACAACAAGGAGAATACAGAAAGTTGCAGGTGATGACCGCCCTGCAATAACTTCCAAAGTGCTTGTACGATCAGATAGTAAAGAGCTGTCTCACTTGAAATCAGCATCGTTTCCTTAGTTATCAAAATATTCTAAAACCCTTATTAGATTTATCAAAATGCAGTCGCCGGAATTTGAATATAGAATAGTCTACTGTAAGAAATTCGTCGATGAAAGAGTTATGCAATTGTAATGATGGTGGGTGCATAAAGGTGAAAAGCCTTAAACACTTCACTTCTCTGAAAGATCACTATGTACAATCGATACATAGGGACTAGTATGGTGCAGTAGCGATCCGTCGGTCTGCATTGTACTGTGAGAAACGAGGGAAGAATTATATCTCGCGAGATCGAAGGTCCGAGTGAGATGTCAATTTTCCCACGGTCCGAAAGATCGCTACTGCAACCTATTGTTTATTTTATTTTATACCTTATATAACTGTAAAGAACTGAAGAGGAAAACATATACAAGTTTCTGTATTTTCAATAAAGAAATAACGCAATTTCCACATCAGATCAAATTTAGGAATTGCGTATAGATCACGCCCACTATCGCATTTCGAAAGGAGTGTAAGCATATATCGACGACGTAACATCATATTTCAGTGAAATCGAAATAACATTTGACCGAGAGAAACAGTCGTGTTGTTTTTGCGCGGTACTCTCTGCATGTATTGCACCGTGAAATGTTCAGGTATGTCATAAATGTCTTGGTGCATATTTTGGTCAAATTACTAGTACATAATTTAATTATATAATAACAAAAGCTTGTCGACACTTAACTCATTTTAATTAACCATGTATTTCATATCTAGACGACTGTTAACGCTTATGCACTAGACGGTTATCAAAATTCAATATCTTATGTTTAAAGGGACTGAACACCATAATGGTCCAAAATCGTTATATTTTATACTTATTCTAATTAATCAAAAATACGTCGATATATATGTAACGGAATGTTGTAGAAGGTCGTACAAGTCTTGCTTTTCATTATTTCATAGGAAATAAGCATTTAAAAAACGTCCGCTCCGTGTTTACCCGTTTAAAAATACCGTGGAATTTCTTCTTGCTCATTTGAATTTGTGGATTCAATTCGGCATTCTCTAACACTATCGACTCATTACATTCATGTATGCGTGAGGGAACAACAACTCTGGGAAAGAGATTGTCAATTCGGTTGTAGTGATCACGTGATACATATACAGCGATATTTTTAGATTTACTGGGTTACTAACCCAGTAGATTTTACAATGCAAAATAACGAAAAATCTCCGCAATATTAATAGTGTGCATATATTGTAGTACATCATTCAGCAAATCTCAATGCCTTACATGCAAAAACATCAAAGTAATAGCAATTTTTAACAATTTTCTTTTTTTTTCGCTTTTTTCTCATATGGGATTCAGTCCCTTTAATATGTTCTTCAAAGTTTTGAACTCTGAATCAAAAGTTAGCTCCCGGATTAAAATATTTATTTTCAAAATAGACAATTTGAAAGACGGCATATAATGGAAATCGTTCTTGGGTACATTTACACATTACATTGTTCAAAGTGCGTTCAATGAAGTCTTACGTTCGCTTAACGGTAGTGTTACCACCAATCAACTCACAGCCACTCCATTCCCTGGTACGGAACGTAACACATCGTGAGCTACCAATCTGCTTCACTGAACGTAATATAATGGCAACTACAAGGTCATGGATAAATGGCTCACCTCTGTTTTTCTCGTGAACTTAAGTATATCGCATATGCAGATGCATCTGCAAAATAAGACATTGAAAGAGTTGTGACTAAAGCATAAATTGCTCATGGCCAATTACTCCTGTGTTAACATTATCTTTAGATCTATTATTTAAATAGACATTGAATTTTATAGATGTTTTATGTCTTTCTCTAAATGTTTACAAAATCATCTGCTACATATTTGGAAAGACGTGACAATATGACAGAATAATTATTAAATGCAGTTAAAAACATTGTGGCAAAAAGGAGAAATTGCTCTTTTCGAACGTTTTTTCCACTTTTTCCACAATATTTTAAAAATTCGTCTGGTGTATAGTTGCAAAAAAATGAGAAATTGCTCTTTTCGAACGTTTTTTCCACTTTTTCCACAATATTTTAAAAATCCGTCTGGTGTAAAGTTGCAAGAACGCTGTATGAGGGTAAGTGTTCATTTAGACAACGGCTTCGTTGATAAATACAACAAAAACTATGGATAGTGAATCGGTTTCTGAAAATGTGATGTGGTAAAAAAAGTAGTCCCCATTTGGACGTGGATAACCCAGCTGCATTGCATTCATAGTATTGCCGCCTGCAAACATTTGGATAATTAAATAAAGAGTGAAATTGGCTTGATTTTGTCCTCTGATAATCTTCATCCACAGGGTGTCGAACTCTTCTGTCTGTTGTTTCGAATAGTTTATTCACTGTCCTTATAATCAAACACAATTAAACGATTAGCGAATACTTTGTTCACTGTTCGCAGTCGTCCACATCCACGGGGAACATTTCGGGTTGGAGGACTTTACTAAACTTAATTAACCCACACACTTTCAGTCAATTAATCCTGCAATGTAGACAAATGATCTTACATGAATAATAGATGAACGCTGAAACGGAAAGCAAATAAACAATATAGCTCTCTGACAACTCGGCTTATGTCTTAAATGGAATAAGTTGAGATAAAAGGGCGGAAACACTGAATTACCTATTGACAGAGCTGATGCCATCACTAGATACACGATGAACTTACTTAACATAAACATTTTCCCTGTTTCCCATAACAATATCAAAATATCATCTTCTTCCGCTTCCGGGAAAGGAGATATGATATGACCCGAAAGCGTATCCAATCCAAGCCACCAACAATCAAGTAGGCGCCCTACTACTCAACCTATGAGAGGACATTTTCTTCATTAGAATAACAAGCCATTGCTTTAAGCATTTTTGTTAACCACTTAATAAACAAAACACATATAAAAAAGCTGTACACCCTTAAGCTAACATGCGCAAACGTTACGATATTTGAACGCTTTCCAGGAATACTTCTACAACGGTTTGTGTTCTTCTAATCAGAATTAATTTCATCTCCGTATCACCATATACGGAATAATCGTTACTTGATAATGCAATAGTAAAGCAAGCCACGTTTTTATGGGCTAATGAAGCCAATATCGCTATTTCGTTAGTTCACCTTGGGTTCGCCATAGAAAAAACGTCACTTGGTACATCTCTATTACGGAAAAAATCCTATACGTACAAAATATACGCAGACATCTCAGTGAGGTTGCTCTTTTAGACATTTTATCAGAAATAAATCGTGGATTATGTTGACTCCTATGTGATCAGTGAAGACTCTGATGATACTTTGATGATATACAGTCTCATCTGAGTAGTCGATGTACGCATAATTGACGGGATCCCCTTTGAGTTTGAGGCGGACGGCGTCCTATACCAGTTACTTTATGGATTTTGTCTCCGATAATTGTAAATTCGCATTCAATCGTGACATAAAACCTGTTTATGTTTTGATTAACTACAATATTAATACTCCTGTATCGATATGGGGCCGCTTCAAATGAAAACTGGCTTCTTTTGGTTCACAATTCCGTTTGAATTATGTGCTATACATTGAGCAAGGTCTATCCATTGAGCAAGACGTATACATTGAGTAAAGCCTATACATTGAGCAAGGTATATACATTGAGCAAGACCTATACATTGAACAAGACATATACATAGAGTAAGGCCTATACATTGAGTAATGCCTGTACATTGAATAATGCCTATACTTTGAGCATGACATATACACTGGGAAAGGCATGCACATTGAGTAAGGCTTATTAATTGAGCTAACCCTATACATTGAGCAATACCAAAACACTGAGTAAGGTCTATTCATTTAGAAAGGCATATACATTACGCAAGGCCTATCTATTGAGCAAGGCTTAAACTTGATTAAAGAATATACATTGAATAAGGCCTATACATTAAGGAATGCCTATTCATTGAGCATGACCTATACATAGATCAAGGCCTACACATAGAGAAATGTCTATACATTGGACAAGGCATATATATAGAGCAAGGCCATATATATAGAGTAAGACCTACACATTGAGAAAGGCATATACATTGCATACAGCCTTTACATTGAGCAAGGCCTATACATTGAGCAATGCCTATACCTTGAGCATTGCATACATTTTGAGTAAGGCCTATAAATTGAGCAACGCTTATATATTGAGCAACGCTTATACATAGAGCAAGGCGTATATATTGAGCAACGCCTATGCATTGGCAACAATGTCGTCCACCTGGGTCGTTTCAGGGTCATCTGATGCAATTTGTAAAGAATTAAACCAAAAGAATACATTTTGAAACATTCGTCAATGATGTTCAGGTGTGTAGATGTATGATTCGAATTATTATAGATATACAGATAGTTCTGGTAACATACTCATAACATGTCATGATATATCTGAAATACTGTTGGCAACAAAACAACCATAAAGCAATTTTCAAAAAACTGCTTAAGTCACATTTGAGTACAGATCGAAGTATCCCATTCAATCAAAACCAAATAAAACAGTGGTTTAGATATCTCAACTCTTAAACTGCCGAATTTAACAAAGTCGACTTTTCCATGTCGAAAATTGGAGCACTCCTCTTCTCCTCCAACAGGAAATTTTGTAAAATTTAATGTGTAATTGGCAAACAATGCATATTTCAGGCGAGACAGCTCGTTATGAGCTGTCTCACCTGAATCTGCATTGTTTGCAAAAGCATTTAAGTGCCTTTGACAGCAAAAGGGCAAATGTGTATACACATTTGGAAAACAAATTGAGAACAGGCATGTTAGGGTCAGAAAACTAGTCGTTGATGTTTCTTTTTTGTCTATTTGTCTAATTGTATTCACACTGTTCCGCATTACTCTTTCTTAAAAAAATAATGTTTTATCTGTTTAAAAAATTGGGCTAGAAACTCAGCAATTGTCCTGGTGTGAAGCCTTTTTGGAAAAAAATAAAAATATAAGGTATTTGACCCATTTTAAGATGACCGTGTTCATATCTTACTCAACCATAAACGACAACAAAAACGATTCACAAAGAAAGTATCATTCCTTGTGCTTGCCTTTAGTTGTTTTCCTTTAATTCCTTTTCCATGTTTTTCCTTTTAGCTCGAGAATCGATCATGTGACATTGTTTGACCTATCAAACTAGATTATCGATATGTCGTCACATGACGAAATTTGATTAATGGCGAAATGATCAAGTTACGAGTTTATACCTCATGTTGGGTAAAAAAAAAGACCGGTATCAAACTCAGACCTTGAAGTGACTCCACTTTAAAACGGGTTAACATGCCAATTTTGTAACAGTCGGATGATCAATATCCTGGGTGATCCTTCAATATGACAAAACATGATTACTTTTTTAATGGTATGTATTGTAATTTTATTGAAAGAGTACAATTCAATGCAATTTCTTTATTTCTTAACAATCTGTCATATCAAATTTTGGTTTTTAATGTTGGTAGTCCTTCTATAATTCATTTGTATAAATCTTGTAAATTGTGTATAATTGGCCGGAAGCCTAGATTACAAAAGAAAGACATTAAACCATTCATCGTTTAGCGTTATTTACTGTTTTCCTAAACAATACGGACGCCTTTCCTATGAAACGTACAAAAGGACTCAAGAATTGCAATCGAGTCGTTTTTCCCCTCTAATACAGTCGAAAAATATTTACTAGACAGGAGACGATCTGATATTATTATTTGACGCAGTTATAGTGCGTGAAATCGCTTTGGTATTCCGCTCGCTCGCCATTGATGTGAAAATCGATCCCGTCTTGATCCCGGTACTCTTGTCTCATGATCATTTTTGAGAAGTCAAAACGAATTTACGCTGGATTTCCATTATTTCTCTGCGATACCGCGCCATGCTAATATATTCTACACAATGCGGAAAACCGTGAAACGCTTTTAGAAAACCGTCACCGAGAGGGCATTGTATAATTGAGCGGGTGTTTGTGGCTTTCTTTATGATACGACGAGTGAATGAAGAAAGACTCCCATTGTTGGTTAAGTTACATCCGCTGTTTACTCATTCTTGGCCACGCTCGCTTTCTTTTGTCTAATAAATGACAACATCATTTGGGCCCGTCCGTGCAAAAAGTTACAATTTATAGTATTTGAACAGTGCAGAACCAGATTGGTGTGTTCATCGTATCCGTCTCATCAGAATATATAATGTTCACATAGTACTTATCCGGATAAAAACCTTTTTCACAAAAGCCTACATCAGATATATATTCATTATAAGCATTGATCGCTTTCTTTTGTCAAATAGATAACATTAGTTAAGCCCATCAGTGCGAAGAGATTACACGTTGACTTTTGCGAACAGTGCATAACCAGATCAGCCTGAGGGTCCACACAGTCTGATCAAGATCTACATTATTCACATATAAATGACATACACGTGTGTAGATTCTGTTCTAGTGTCCTAGTAAGTGTACTGATCTATTGGTTGGACTTTGCGGACAAAATAGATCAAGAACGGCATGTGCATATTCACAGTATAATTAAGATCTGCACTGCTCACATATAACTTACATGCTATTATATGTTAAAAAGTTCTATTCTGTAGGGAATTAATATATATAGATCAAAATAAAAACTCTCTATAATTTAATATTTCGGCCATAGGCCTTCTTCAGGTTATATTTAACAAAGATCACACGCTATGTTGCGTCCATCTTGAAAGTCCAATTTTACATTTTATTGTTAGAAGAGTTCGTGAACGTATGCACATTTTTGATAAGACTGAGTAGATGAGCATACAATGTTGAGAACTAACAAATTGTACCTTTCTTAACGTACGACCTCTTACAGACAGACAGTGTAGACTCTGGTGAGACTGTGTAGGTGGACATCGTGATATGTGCCTACAATGATAAGAAATGCCAACTTGTACCTTTCCTAACGCACGACTTCTTTCAGACAGCAATGAAGACTCTGTACGCAGATGCAGTAAGACTCAACACCAGTCCTGAACAGTGTTGTTCGGTGCTATACACATTCTATGCACAGTCCTGAACAGTGTTGTTCGGTGCTATAAACATTCTATGAACAGTCCTGAACAGTGTTGTTCGGTGCTATACACATTCTATGCACAGTCCTGAACAGTGTTGTTCGGTGCTATATACATTCTATGAACAGTCCTGAACAGTGTTGTTCGGTGCTATAAACATTCTATGAACAGTCCTGAACAGTGTTGTTCGGTGCTATAAACATTCTATGAACAGTCCTGAACAGTGTTGTTCGGTGCTATACACATTCTATGCACAGTCCTGAACAGTGTTGTTCGGTGCTATATACATTCTATGAACAGTCCTGAACAGTGTTGTTCGGTGCTATAAACATTCTATGAACAGTCCTGAACAGTGTTGTTCGGTGCTATAAACATTCTATGAACAGTCCTGAACAGTGTTGTTTATATTTACAGGGCTGTATACATTCTATGAACAGTCCTGAACAGTGTTGTTCGGGGCTTTATACATTCTATGAACAGTCCTGAACAGTGTTGGTCGGGGCTGTATACATTCTATGAACAGTCCTGAACAGTGTTGGTCGGGGCTGTATACATTCTATGAACAGTCCTGGACAGTGTTGGTCGGGGCTGTATACATTATATGAACACTCCTGAACGGTGTTGTTCGGGGCTGTTTACATTCTATGAACATGATTGATTGAGTCTTCAGTCTACGTAATCCGCCATGACCGAATGGTTAGCATCGGGGATTTGGGTTCGATCCCTAGCCGCGGGATGCGCATGGGCAATGCACATTTCATAGCCTAGTACTGGTTTGTTTACCCAGGGATCATGAATAAGTGAACTGTCGCCAGGATATAACTGAAATAATGTGGAAAACAGCATAAAACCGGATAAAACAAACTCCACACAGATGCAATATGACACACATCGTCGGACACAGCGCATATGTAACTTTTATTTACAAGGAAGTGCTTTCAAAGGAAGCAACATTTGACATAAGTATCAACATAAATGTTTAACTCCTCCCTCAAGTAGACTCATCCATGTTCACATTCTGGCGACGCCATATTTCATACAATAAGAGTTTTCTGAATATTTTAATAACTTAAAGTCAAACAATGCTGATTTCAGGTGAGACAGCTCGTTACATGCTGAAATACTTGAATCTGTATTTTTCCAAAAACCTCTATTGCCATTGGCGCTGAAATAGTCAACAACCATTCTCTGAAAAAAGATGAGATTATTTTCCGGGGAAAAAAAGTTTCTCCTATGAGTTGAATGCATTTTAAAGTAGAATATATTGTTCTTTGAAAGGGTAATAAAAACTGGTTAAGTTGTCTTCAATTCCAGAATTCTCTGCTTAAATCTTGAATTATGACAAATAAATTTACAGACCTCGATGTCATGAAAAATATGCTCGTTTTATCTCCCAAGTGATGAAACCAAATCCCTGAACCTAGTAAATATGGAGTGCTTTGAGCTCTAGATAAGAGGGAGTGAACAGGTCTTTTCCCTACAATATTTCTCTTATTACTCATCAAAGTCCTATGTTGTGGGTACTCAAAAGAATCGCCTCACTGAGACGATACTTTTGAGTACCCACACCATATGGTTTAAATGTCAACGATGATTGACAAGAGTAATTGTGACTAGCATCATTCGTCTTCCAAAAATGGTTTCTGTTATACCTCAATCGGTTACGGCTGGTGCTTAAAACGACACGGCGCTCAGTTTCAGTTGTTCGAGACAAGCAAAACATATGTTACGAATCCCGCTATACCTCAATCGGTAACGAAGAGCGATAAAACGACATGGCGTTCAGTATCGAGACAAGCATAACATCTGTTTCCACAATATAACGATTCCTGCTATACCACAATCGGTAACGAAGGATGCTAAAAACGGCATGGTGTTCAATATTGAGACGAGCTTTAACATCTTATTGACGCCGCGTGGAAGCGCGGCGTCAGTATGGGATAGGTTTTAATTTTGTACCATGGAGTGACGTAATCGAAAAGGGAGCAACCAACATTATTATTGTTAAGAAAAACTCTATTATATGTTTGAAAAAAGCAACATTTATGAAGCAATAAATTGTATTGACTGATTTATGAAACAGAATGATGAAAAATATGTATGTCTTTTACCGTTATTTCCAATCTTTAGACACATTTAATTCATATTTAATAACTTTTCCCCAACTTCCTAGGCTACGCTTATTTTAATAGTTTAATTTACAGCCCTGACGAGCTCATAGGCTACGCTTTTTTAATTGTTTGGTTTACGGCCCCGAAATTCGGGGGACGTTTTTGCCTATTTATAAAAAAATCTGTTGAATTTCCTAAACTTAAGACGTTCCTCCCAATACAGTTTGTTCATCTGTCCATTGTATTCTTGCTATATGTTGACTATAAATATGAACTTTTCTTTTTAATTTCATAAATGCACAATTTTGATATTTTCTTTAATTTCTTATACAGTGGACTATATTTAGAATGGAATTTAAGAAGGGAGTTAACTCTCGAGTACAAAGGCTGTAGGACATTTCGACCGTTAGAATCGGGTAGTTAATCCCATTGGCATATTCGAACAAGGAACTCTAATAATTTGCTACATCTGCTAAATCTTAAAGGGATAGTGGTTAAAAGCTCACATAAAACATTAACTTTTTAAAATAAACTGGAAGGAGAATAGACTTCCCGATCTCCTGCCAAAGCTTGAGTCATACTTAACTTATAACCAGAGGCATTAAACCTTAATATATGTTAATATTTAAGCACCTATGTGTTATTTTTTTTTTCTATTTAACTAATTGATTTAATTAGAGCAGATTTTAAAACGTTTATTGGTAAAAATTTAGAAACTTCAGCTTCTTTGACACATTATAGTTGCAGTCAATGTTAAGCAAACTGTAAACCATATGGTTTTAGGACTAAACTTGACACTTTACGACTAATGCTGAATATCAGATAGCTTGCAGCATATAAAACGTCTATCCCAACGTCAAAATTGACCCTTTCTGCTCTTGGTAACCTTTTACCATAGGCTATGGTAGCCAGGTGAACAATGTAGGCACATCTTTGTCTTCTTGTTTAAAATAAAGGCCTTCCTTTTCGAAGTATTTACATCCTGTCTGTTTACACGTTATTTACATGTACTGAACTGCATCTGCTTTCTTTAAGTCATGCTTTAAAAATCATGCGCGGCGTCTTTGATGTTTTGCATCAAAATTCGTCTTGTTTCACAATATAATGATTACGGTAATACGCGCTTGTTCCCTTTCCAACAATTTACAGTTACCACTAAAACACCTATGTTTATACATTTTCAAATTAATTGATATAGTGGGGGCTTAATGCCGTTTTCAATAATATTTTACTCATAACATGGCAGCCAATGGATCAATTCTTTCCGATCTGCCCACACCTTATTTAAGAGCTTATTCATCGATGGAGCCGACACTGGGATTGAATGATTAATTTAAATTGTACAACTTGTTTCACAGCCGACGTTAAATAAATCAGTTCAGACTAAATAGGTGCAGACCATTGGATATAGATATATTCTCCTACGATGGTGTATATACTAAACTGTTCGAATCAAACCATGGCGCCTGGGTTCTTCCTACAACGACATACAAAGTGTTACTAATGTTTCCTCTTATTTAGAAATGCGTCTATTTGCGTCCTATTATGTTTTGGGTTTTCATGACGAATGATTTACAACATATATATGTGAGCCCCGGTAGCTCATTCGGTATCGACACAGGAGGTCAAACCAGGGGTTTTAAGACCGAACTCCAGCTCGGTCAACATTCTATCCGACGTTCGAAAAAAGTATTTGAGACAAGCGTCTCTCGTCTTCCACAAGAGGGCTAACATAAGATAAAAAAGAAGTCAGTTGCTTGGAAATACATTGTGTGAAGTACTGGTATGAGAAAGTCAGGAAACACATCGGTAGGTGAACTGGTCGCCGTAATATAACTGAAAGAAACCCTGTTAAAAACGGCATAAAACTCGAATTAATCAATCAATGAGGCGCGTTTGGAGATTTGGGATCCTAAAACATCTTAGTGTAGTGAATAATAATAAGCACCAGACTTCACTGTCTGCCTATATGTTATGTAGACCGAAATGCATATTCTGACAGAAGGTAGACGTGCAACTAACCTACATTTACGCGTCAATATCACTTTTGATGAGATCATTCATTGGAAAAGGTTCGCGTTTGCCTTGGAGGACATTATAGTTCAAGATCCAGACGGTTCACATATGAGCCGTTCCACGAACAAAAAAACACATTATGGCCTTTGTGTAATGTATCGACCCAAATCAGCCTGCGCCGTCCGCGCAGGCTAATCCGGGACGACACATTCCGTCTCAAGTGGGATAGAGGTATAGAGTAATGTTTAATTATTTAGAATAGACCAACTCCTACCTTTTCTTATGGGTGGGTTATTCTAATGGCGCCGAGATTGAGAGTCAACTGGAGTGACACCTGTGACTTGTTGGCGAATGCAATATAGAGTAGACATGTGTGTGTGTTCTTACCTCTGTTAATATGTATCCATAGAGAAATGAGCCGTCCTGCGAGAAAACCAACTCTGCGATAAAGTATCGACCCGTATCAGCCTTAGCATGCCGCGCAGGCTTACCCGGGTATACTCTTTTCGCCTCCTGTGTTTTTCCTGTTTCAGAAATCATTACTCTATACCTCTATATCCCTCAGACGGAATGTGTCGGCCCGGATCAGTCTGCGCCAACTGCGAAGGCTGATCTGGGTCGATACATTAAGCAGAGGCCATAATGTTGTTTTTTCGAGGTTCGGCTCAAATGGTCATTACTGGCACTCGTTCTGAATAGTTCATTCACTGTCCTCAAATATTACCCGAACAATTTCAAAGACAACCTGCATATTTGTTTCTCTGTTCGCAGTCGTAAACATCCACCATGAACAAATTCTTATTTTCTAGATTTTAAACGAGACTGGCACCTGTGTTGTAAGCCTTCACCGAACTCCATCGACCCCGACCTTCTAGGGCATGTCGTAGCACAACATAGTCCTGCAATAATACAAATAAATGCATATAAATGATACAGGAACTTTCAAACTGAAAAGCAACTCAAAACATTATACCTCTCTGACTACTCCTCTCAATGAAACAGTGCAGGAGAAGTGCTACTTCAAATAATAAAAGGGACTGTATAACCCTTTCCCTCATACGACAATTCTGCAGCAGACGACTTTAAACATATTTTGTCAAATAATGGAAAATCTCTATAATTGAATGGATAACCTATGACTAAAAGTGGAAAACATTGTGACAAAAGGAGAAATTGCACGTTTTGTGCAATTTCTTCTTTTGTTACTATGTTTTCAAAAAGCTGTCTGCTTCAGAGGCGTCAGAAAGCGTCTATATGAGGGAAAGGGTTAAGGGAAATACGACCACGTAACCAATTCCGTTGCGGTATTACACCAACAATGTCCCACACTGGCTTAGACGTGGACCGTACAGGTATGTTGAAATGATTGCGAGATTTATAGGTTTCTATTATTATACTGCTGAATGTATTTTACGTGTACTTTATTCATGTTAGAGAAATAGTATTCTGACTTTCCTCCGGCAGACGACTTTTGTAAACACCGTGGCATAATGAGCAGTTTCTCATTTGCCACGATGTTTTCAATTTTTTTTTTTTAAATAATCAACCTTCAAAGTTTCCAGGATGCTTTCAACGTCGTCTGCTGCAGATTTGTTGTATATGGGACAGGGCTAAATTATTTTTTATTACACAAAATATTATCAGACGGGATTTAAGACAGGTCGAACGAAAAGAAGCCTTGATGCATTCCCATGTTGGCGGTTTATGAGCGGCAACGTAAAACAGCAATGGCAGACCATCTTTGAAAACATTACAGCAAAAGACGCAAACTAACCATAATGAACACTTTCTAACTTTACGGACGTTTCATAAACTGATACTGTCTTGTTAACTAAGACCAGTCCGCTCTTTTGTTTTTGTCATATGAACCGTCCCGCGAGAAAATCAACATTGTGGACTCTGGGTAAAGTATCGACCCGGACCAGCCTTAACATGCCGCACAGGCTTACCCGGATAGACACTTTTCGCCTCCTGTTGATTGTCTGTTTCAGGAATCATTACTCTACACCTCTATCCCCCTGATATGGAATGTGTCGGTCCGGATCAGCCTGAGCGCTGATCTGGGTCGATACATAACGCAGAGGCCATAATGTTGGTTTTCTCGTGGGACGGCTCAATTAGTGTTTGCCTTGTCAGAAAAAGAATTTCGAAACAAGTTATAACAATGTATTTTCTTCGTTTATTAGAAGTTTAATTAATTTTGTTTATAATTTCACGGGCTTCAAATGCATGTAACGTAATGAATGGACTATAAAACGATTGTAATTCGCTTAACCCTTCTCCACTAACAGACGATGTGTGAAGCGTCTGAAGCAGACGACATTTGAAAACGTTGTGGCAAAAGGGGAAATTGCTCATGATAAGCAAATTATCTCTTTTCCTCACTGTTATCAACTTTATTTAATAACTGTTCTTCATTTTAAGATATTTTCCATACGCTTGAGTAAATGTTTTCAAGATCGACTGCTGCATATTTGTTGTATGCGGGAAAGCGTTAAAAGGAATAACATTCTTGAATTAATCAATTTCACTCTCTGTTATGATGATTGGAATTTAGTTAAAATTATCTAAATTTCATTGTATAAGGTTAGTGTCGACTAATAAAAACGCCATAAATCACTTTGTTCCGATTTAAAGCACAATCCTGGGATGGCACTAGTTAGTATTGCTGCTATAAATCCCATTTAAACGTCGTAAAACGTCTCATTGCATTTGAATTCATTGTGTGAAAAGGGGAAATTGCTCAGAGGTTGTCTCCGGTTGAACATATCTTCTTTTTAGCGATGATTTGATATCCCAAAAACACATCACCTAATTGGCAGCGTGCAGGAAGTAAAACACGCGAACGAAAAGCTTGATCGTCAATCAACAGTATCTGGTTGTCATATTGGTGAATTGGTAGAGCGTCAGTCTCTCATGCACAATGACCTGGGATCGAATTCTGATGAGTGGATCCTACCTTTGGGATTTTTGCACACAAACGGTGCGAGCACTGGTTATGTCTCCAGAAAGAAGACATTATAAGATATTGGGTTTGTAACTGACCCGCTACGGAAATATAGGGGGGTCTGTAGGATTAATAGGGGCGAGGCGATAGCCGAGTCCCCGTATTCATCCAACAGACCCCCTATATTTCCGTAGTGGGTCAGTAACAAACCCAATAATGTATTTATTTCGTCGACCACTTTAAACTGAACTATACTGTAACTTGTGAATATGTGTTGGTAGCATAATATGACGTCATGAGTATCTATCTATCAATATTGATTAAAGAATTGGAATAGATATATTATTTAAAAAAATACACCGGTTCAACATGAACACATTTATTTCAATTCATTTCATTTCTTTCTGTGTAACTGGTAACATTTGAGAGCCACTTTACGAAAACCAACCTTTGAACTGACTTTTTTACTTTACTCACCCCCTATGGAATTTACTCACCCCTATATATAGAAATATAGGGGGTCTGCACGTGAAACACTTTAACCAATGAAATTGCTAGAATTTCGTGGGAGGCGAAATAACAAGCGTTATTTAGACAAGCTTAAACGTCTTTTCGCAATTGATGTAAAATAAATAAGCTTTAAGATTTATTTTAAAAGTGGGTCCTATTTCAGACAAAACATGGGCGGATCTCTGGCGCTTTCCCCATCTGCATTTTACCATTAATGAAGTTAAACTTTTACTTTCAACTCTATGAAACGGTACCACTGAGAACCAATAAAACATAATTACTTTAGCATATCAATACCGAACGAATTTCGTCCACGCTTATGAAAAAAACAAAAAACACGTTTGTCCTCCAAAGCTATAGTTTTCGTCTGCAAGAATCACTGATCGTCTGCAGTCTGGGTGATTATGTAGTAGCATTGACATTTGCTTTATTGTAGTCAAGACAAAAGAGTCGACGCAACAGTAAACCAGCCCCGACAACATAACAACAGTTCTGTATAACACGGCACGTCCGAGTACTGGATATCGTCGCACGACAAACCGTCTGTCGGGTCTCGACAACAAGTGTTGATACGGATCAACATGCACTTCCACCTTCCTTGTTCACTATTACGTCACCTTCCATGTTCACTATTACGTCACCTTCCATGTTCACTATTACGTCACCTTCCTTGTTCACTATTACGTCACTTCCACCTTCCTTGTTCACTATTACGTCACTTCCACCTTCCTTGTTCACTATTACGTCACCTTCCTTGTTCACTATTACGTCACTTCCACCTTCCTTGTTCACTATTACGTCACCTTCCTTGTTCACTATGACGTCCCCTTTGCATGACGAATGCCTCTTAACCCGTTCCCATATACAGACGTTTTATTGTGCCTTTACAGCGGACGACTTTTAAAAACATTGTGACAAAGGGAAAACAATTCTCATAGTGAGTAGTTTCTCATTTTATGACAATACTTTTATTCATACATCGAGGGCTTGGCGTGAAACGGTTGTAACTGCAATTGGTATTTCTTTTTACCAATGTTAATCACCTCGCCATAAAGTCTTTAAAAGTTTACATCCTTTTTCTTGGTAAACAATGGAAATTTAGGGGACATTGCTCGTTTTGAGCAATGGCACCTAAATTTTCATTGTTTTACAAAGGGGTTAAAATTGCCCCTAAACCAGGGTTTTCAAAATATGTTTTTAGTTACAACCATTTCACGCCAAGCCCTCGACATGTTCTTTCATTTATACAGAGTTTCAGTAGTTTGACTATACGTTTTTAAAGTCGTTTCCTGAAGATACTGTTTTTATATGTTAAAAAGGGTTAATTAAAAACGGATTTAACAAGAAAACGGAAAATACAAGTATGCAATTGTGCGGCATCTATCATGACTGAGTCTTATCGGCACTCATATTTGAAATCATTTAAGGTAACATTGACGTTTAGTTATGTACATGTACGTCTGTCAGAAGATGTAGTTATGTGGTGGTCAGGGAATAATCTGCCTCGACTCAACGAATGCATAGGCTCAGCTAAGTCTCGACTGTTCGCAATTGCAAAAAATAACCCAAAAGGCTGCAGGCTGCTCAATTTAATCTCAATTGTCATCATTTCTTTTAAAAATAATATATGAATTAAGGCTTTCTGTTTCCAGTTAAGAAATCGTTTTGAATTCCAATCCTGCTCTGCTAAATGCATATGGGAACGAAACCATTTATAATTACGATTACCATCCGGAAAACATAAGTTTACCTCGGGTAGCAATATTGGTCTTAACCCTTTCCCTCATACGACATACGAACATATTTAGTCAAAAAATAGAGAATCTCTATAATTGAATGGATAACCTATGACTAAAAGTGGAAAACATTGTGTCAAAAGGAGAAATTACTCGTTCTGAGCAATTTCTTCTTTTGTCACTATGTTTTCAACAAGCCGTCTGCTGCAGAGGCGTCAGAAAGAGTCTATATGAGGGAAAGGGTTAATGCACAGGAGAGAATAAGGCGTACCTGGTGCATCCGCACAGTATCTCCAAAATCGTCATCGTCAGTCAGCCAATAAGAAACACTGTTACGTATGCCTCACCGCACCTCACCCAATAAGAAACACTGTTACTCATGCCTCACCGCACCTCACCCAATAAGAAACACTGTTACACATGCCTCACCGCACCTCACCCAATAAGAAACACTGTTACACATGCCTCACCGCACCTCACCCAATAAGAAACACTGTTACACATGCCTCACCGCACCTCACCCAATAAGAAACACTGTTACACATGCCTCACCGCACTTCAACCAATAAGAAACACTGTTACACATGCCTCACCGCACCTCACCCAATAAGAAACACTGTTACACATGCCTCACCGCACCTCAACCAATAAGAAACACTGTTACACATGCCTCACCGCACCTCAGCCAATAAGAAACACTGTTACACATGCCTCACCGCACCTCAGCCAATAAGAAACACTGTTACACATGCCTCATCGCACCTTCCGAAAAGAAACCCTGGAAAGGTAACCCCATTAGTTTTATGTAAATATATCTGTAACCATTTCCCAGATCTGACAAATCTGCATCAGACGACTTTGAAAACTTCCTGACGAAAAAATTGAAAAACGAATCTTTGTATAGCGTTGAAAACATTGTGACAAAGCGAGAAATTGCTCATCATGATGAGCAAATTCTCTTTTTTGCCATAATGTTTTCAAAATTTCTCTGCTGCAGATGCTTCAAAATGCGTCTTCAAGTGGGAAAAGGTTAAAGGATGCTAAGGCGGAATGTCATTAAGGTCTCAATTCGCCTGACGCGGCTCATATAGATTGTACAAATGATTATGGTCAACGTCCAGTATACTGTGTGCCACTCTTGCGCAATATCGTGTGAGGGTTCAGCCCTCCTTATACATCTATTCCTCGGACAGTCGAGCTGACAAAATATGTCGTTTGTTTGAAGGCAATATCTTTCGTCTGCCATAATCAATGATCGTCTGCATTATGGTGATTGGATTGCGGACTATGGTATAATTGAAAGGAACGTAAATTTATTACGAGAAACAATAACATCCCAGTTAGCGTCAAATACAGTTATGACGGGCCTGGTAAATTGAACTAGACACATTCATTAGCCGGTGATTCGTCTTATTCTTACCCGGCAAATTAATTCTTCTTCTGGTTGATTGTACTCTGATCATTTGGATAATGTTCAATGTGCTGCTTGAATATATGGGTATGGCTTAATAGTAGTGGATACAATTTAGCGGAGAGATGTAACAGTTGTTAAACCATCTATCGACGTAATAACTATGAGCAAAAATACAATACCTACGTCTTGAACAAAAGTATGTTCCTTTTAAGACATGAAGGCATTTGAAACAGAAGTATGTTCCTTTTATGACAACAGCGTTGTACATGAATGCATTTGAAACAAAAGTGTGTTCCTTTATGACAACAGCGTTGTACATGAAGGCATTTGAAACAAACGTATGTATCTGTCATGACATCAGCCTCGTACACGAAGGCATTTGAAAAAAAAGTATGTTCCTTTCATGACAACATCCTCGTATACGAAGGCATTTGAAAAACAAATATGTTCATTTTATGACAACAGCGACGTTTATGAAGGCATTTAAAACAAAAGTATGTTCCTTTTATGACAACAGCGACGTTTATGAAGGCATTTAAAACAAAAGTATGTTCCTTTTATGACAACAGCGACGTTTATGTAGGCATTTAAAACAAAAGTATGTTCCTTTTATGACAACAGCGACGTTTATGTAGGCATTTAAAACAAAATTATGTTCCTTTTATGACAACAGCGACGTTTATGAAGGCATTTAAAACAAAAGTATGTTCCTTTTATGACAACAGCGACGTTTATGTAGGCATTTAAAACAAAAGTATGTTCCTGTTATGACAACAGCGACGTTTATGAAGGCATTTAAAACAAAAGTATGTTCCTTTTATGACAACAGCGTCGTATACAAGAGCATTTGAAACTAAAGTTTGATCAGCATCGTCGTACATGAAGGCATTTAAAAAAAAAAGTATGTTCCTTTTATGACAACAGCGTCTTACATGAAGGCATTTGAAGGTATTTGAAACAAAAGCAAACATGTCGCGTCTATCGATTTAAGGTGTTGTTTCAACCCAAATATGGCATCAATTAGCCCTTAACGCATCTGAGCCAGGCAACTTATAAAAACAGTATGGCAAAAGGAGAAATTGCATTTTTTCCTTTTGCCAGAATGTGTTCAACTGTAATCGATTGATTGATTGATTTGGGTTTAACGCCGTTTTAAACAATTTCTCAGTCATATCACGGCGGCCAGTTCACCTACTCATATGTTTCCTGGTTTTCACACACCAGTACTCCACACAACAATCTTCTCAACCAACTGGCTGTTTCTCCACATAGACTTAGCCTCTTGGTGGAAGACGAATAACGCATGTCGCAATGACTTTTGTCAAACGTCGGAAAGAAAGTTGGCCGAGCCGGGATTCGAACTCACAACCCCTGGATTGACAGCCCGCGTCGTTACCGACTGAGCTACCGGGATCAACTGTAATCAAACCTTTAACCCTCAATTATAGAGATGTTTGCCTATAATTATGCTTTAAATGTTCTCTGCTCCAGAGCGTGGGAAAGGGTTAAAGGTGAATGTCGGGCTACCTTTTTAGCTTTTAAAAGCTTTTTAACTGTCAGAACATGCATCTAGGTCGGTATAACATGCAGACAGTGAACACTCTGGTAAGACCGTGTGTGGATGGACAGGCTCACCCGAATCTTCACATTCAGCATTCTTGCAACAAGACCCATAATCGCTAGACACAAATATTAAAAGTACAAGTTCAAAAGCCAGCAAAAAAAGAATGTTCTTAATCGTATAGAGATAGCCTTTCCGCAATATGTTCACGTATTTACTGTAAACATAGTACATGTACATGAAACCGTCCCCGGGGTATTGTGGTTAAAGCGTCCGTATCGGAAGTGGTAGACTGGGGGTTCGATCCTCGGTCGAGTCATACTAAGTACCTTTAAAATGTGAGTACTCCCTCCCTCATTGGCGCTCAGGATTGCCGTGATAGCACTTGCTAATGAGGGATCGATGTCATGATATGTAATACCGGTAATACTGGTAAATTACCCGGTAAATTACCCGGTAAATACCGTGATATAACTGACACAAAGTGTTTAAACCTTTCCTAACTGCAGACGCACTTTGACGCAATAGCAGCAGACGACTTTTGAAAACATTGTGGCCAAAGGTGAAATTGCTCATGATGAGCAATTTCTCCTTTGGCCTCAATGTTTTCAACTTTATTTAACAATTCAGCAATCTTTTATGCTGATTTTTTTCAGGTTTTTGTAACTATGATTTCAAAGTCGTCTGCTGCAGATTTGTTGTATGTGGGAAAGGGTTAACAGGGGCGTGAAGCAACAATTCAAACAAACATAGTACATGGCTAAGTTATCATACAACCGGTTTTGTCATTTTGGGTAAAAATTATGACATAATTCAAAATGGCGGTTTACAAATTGAAGGGATAATTCATATTGCAGCTTGCCCATCCGCGTGTAAAGTTAGAGGAATATATCTGATTACGCCAGACAGTAATTTATTTTATGGCCATTCCAGTGCTAAAACATTGCAACTTTTTTCACCCATCCTTTAATCTATATTGGGCACGATTTCTCGAAATTTAACCCTTCCCCACACTCCATACAGATGCCCTTTGCATCAGACTACTTTTAAACAAATTATTGCAATTTCTTCTTTTGCCAAAAGGTTTTCAACTCTATATAATAATGATTTGTTCATACATATATATAGAGATTTTTCATAATTTTGCCTAGATGTGTTCAAAGTCGTTTGTTGCAAATTTGCTGTATGCGGTAATGGGTTTAATTTGTAGAAATCGCGCCCATTATATAATAAAAGGATGGGGTTCTCCGACTAATTAATTTCAAGGGAATATATGTTTTTATCATATACCTACACATTTTCCGGAGCAAATACATGCAGATGGTCATGCGCAGTTCAGACACTACGGAATAAAATTCCGTATTTGACTAGGTCAAATCCGGTACCAAATAAAGTATTGGTACGTCACTGAATTATGATTTGACGTCATTGAAATATTAATTCGCGTCATTCAAAATGAGGTAGTATGCGCGGTTCACACGCCATTCTTAAATTGTATTTAATGTGTAAATTGTGTTATTTCAAATACAGAAATGTGTACATATATATATTGTCTTTATTTCGTCTCAGAAGTTTTACCAGGTATATAATGAAAGGAAAACTATCTGAGTGTTGGTTTATATACTGTGGGGCAGTTTGGCTGGGGACTGAGTGTTGGTTTATATACTGTGGGGCAGTTTGGCTGGGGACTGAATGTTGGTTTACATACTGTGGGGCAGTTTGGCTGGGGACTGAGGGTTGGTTTACATACTGTGGGGCAGTTTGGCTGGGGACTGAGTGTTGGTTTATATACTGTGGGGCAGTTTGGCTGGGGACTGAGTGTTGGTTTATATACTGTGGGGCAGTTTGGCTGGGGACTGAGTGTTGGTTTATATACTGTGGGGCAGTTTGGCTGGGGACTGAGTGTTGGTTTACATACTGTGGGGCAGTTTGGCTGGGGACTGAGTGTTGGTTTATATACTGTGGGGCAGTTTGGCTGGTGACTGAGTGTTGGTTTACATACTGTGGGGCAGTTTGGCTGGGGACTGAGTGTTGGTTTACATGCTGTTTTGCCGCTTGGTTGGGGACTGAGAGGTGTATATACGGTATGCCGCCTCGTGGGTGTAGAGGGGAGAGCATCCGCATCGGGTGCGGGATGTCGTGGGTTCGATACCCGGCCGGGTCATACAAAATACTTTTAAAAAATGGTAATAATGTCTTCGCTCTTTGACGCTCAGGGTTGTGGGGTTAGCATCATATAACACCGTGATATAACACCGTGATATAACACCGTGATATAACACCGTGATATAACACCGTGATATAACTGGAATAACTGTTAAAAGCGGCGTTAACAAGAACGAAAAAGAAAACAAGTATATACGATAGGGTTGTGCGGTTAGCATCCTATCGAGGGCTTGGCGTGAAACGGTTGTAACTAAAATTGGTTTTTTTTTTACCAAAGTTAATCACCTCGCCATAAAGTCTTTATAAGCGTTAAATCATTTGTCTTGGTAAACAATGGACATTTAGGTGCCATTGCTCGTTCTGAGCAATGGCATCTAAATTTGCATTGTTTACAAAGGGGTCAAAATTGCCCCTTAAACCAGCGTTTTCAAAATAGGTTTTTAGTTACAACCGTTTCACGCCAAGCCCTCGATATAACATCGTAATATTACTGAAATAACTGTTGAAAGCGGCTTAAACAGAAACGAAAAAGTATATACGATAATAAGTAAGCTTCAAACTAGTTTACAATGTGTGCCACATGTTGTTTTAAGGAAGTATACTGCCTAAACATATATAGGGGGGACACACACTCTAAACATACCTACAGTTATTTGTAAATGTATTTTCGAGGTTCTTCCGCGAGAATACATCAAAACGTACAAGTTATACAGATATCCAAAGGGCTGTACGTACATCCACAACATCTATAAAACAATTTCCAGGAAATTCGCCGTTCCAGGAAAAGAAATCAAATTGTGTCCGTCAACTAGCCTGCAGCCGAATGGTCAATTTATGACCACAACAATGCGGCCAATAGGGTTTTTATCTATAACATTCGTATTCTCTACACTTATCGCCCCGAAAAACGAATTGACCATTTTCCTTCTTCGGAACGCCCTTAGCAGTTTCGCACATAAAGTCGTATTTGACGCATCTGCAGCAGCAGACGACTTTTGAAAACATTGTACAATAGGAGAACTTGCTCATAATCCTTTTGCCACAATGTTTTCATCTCTCTCCATCAATTATAATTTCACTTACAAAGAGTTTTCATATTTTTGCCCGGACAAAATGTTCAAAATCGTCTGCTTCAGATCTGCTGTATGCGGGAAAGGGTTAACGAATGGTACGGTTTCCCCCGTAATAGCTAAACACTACTGTAGTAATGTTGAATTAGAGGGATTACTCAATGAGAAAACCGCACAATATATACGCTGAATAAAATCACAGAGTAGTGCGAATGTCATACACTTCATAAACCGTCGAGTAATAGCATTGACATATCGAGCAGCCGTTTAACCCTTCCAGCGCCGAATTGTTTAAAGTAGATTCTTCCATGTTCAAACTCGGACGACTCTATTTTCATGTTATAGGATTTTTGGAATATATTTCTAACTCACAGCCAAACAATGCAGATTTCAGGTGAGACAGCTCGTCACGAGCTGACTCACCTGAATCTGCATTGTTTGCAAAATGCTCAATATTGCCTTTGGCGCTGAAAGAGTTAAAGTGACGTCTTCTTTGAAGGAAGTCTCGGAAATAGGTGTAACATCACAACTATATGAAGTGTGTATATTTATATACAGTTGAACACATTGTTGTAATTATGAAACTATCTATAGATAATCTTCTACTGCATAAAAGCGCCCTAGTTCCTTTCTACTATCCCATATGCTACAAATCTACTGAAGACGACTTCGAAACTTCAAGGCAAGAATGTGGAAAATGTGACAATATGTTGGCAAATGGAGAAAATGCTCATAATGCGATTCTTTTTCATTTTGCCAGAATGTTTGTAAAACTTCGTCAACTTTACATGCGTCAAACTGCGTCTGCAAGTGGGAAAGGGTTGATGCACTGTATAAACAAATTGTTGAAGGCGATATTTGACTCGTCATGAATCAGAGCTATGTTGCTGGATCTACATTTTTATTGTTTCCCTGCAAGGCAAGCGGTTAATCGTGAAATGGTCCAATAATTGGACACTTTATTGGCGGGAGGAAGCCTTACTGATAACTAATCTCTACGTTTCTGGAACGTCATTTGAGTCCGATAAGAACAAGAGATATCCGAATACATGTGAGGCATGCTTATTGTTGTGTTTGCGTCGTTGACAACATTCAAATGACAAAATATCAGTAACTAGTACAGTTCACTCTCGTTAACTCGAAATACGCACAATGGAAAAACGGATAAAAATAACGGATTCTTAGTTTTAGACTTTAACTCAACAAGCTATGACAAGTGTAAATATACATCGATGGAAGCTGTGACTAATAACCTAGCTGATAGATAGAAAAGGCTTGCACTATATTGTGCAAGCAGGATTTGTCTGACAGTATCAACCATTTGAAGAATCAAATAGGAAGTATTTCTTTCCAGATGTCAACCATATCTGAAAATGGGTGCTATATTCGGTTGCAAAACCCAATCTTCTCACTTAAATAATTACCAAATAGGTCAAAGCTGACCAAATATGACCAGTATAATGCGTTTTGTGTCAATGTTAATATCTAAATTGTATTTAAAAAAAGACCGTTAGCCGTTTGCAAGTTATAGTTGGTGGCCATTTTGTTTAAAGTTAACCATCCACATTTCCCCAATATGTTGTCAAAGTCGTCGGTTGCTGGTTGCTGGTTGCTGGTGTCTATTTGTATAATGTGGATAAGGATTAAAGAGAAAAATCATACAATGATAAAACTGTCGATTGGTATTTTCTCTTTATTGGCAATACATTTCATTCCATTAAGCACGATAGGAAAGAAACCACACAAATATCCAGTTATAAAAACATATCTGGAGATTGTCTTCGTTAGCTTGACCGTTGGTCATCAGTGACTGGTCAATCGATCGGCTACTGAACACAGGGAAAAAAGAAACGCATCATTTCAATCTAGATACGACAATACGATTTATTAGCCTTGAAGTTCAGTGATTGCAGAACGTTAGTATTCGTATTTGATTCATGTCTTGTTGTTAGCATTTGATGATTCTGTAATATATCACCATCAATTCAGTGTAACATGTAATGCTGTCTCTCTCTGTATGCAATTTCTATCATTATTCATTGTCCTACGAACAAAACAATTACAGAAGGAGTCTTTAAAAACAGTTGAGACAAAACACGAAAAGCTCTATCAATGGAATTATTGTTAGAGAATAATGTTGAAAATATTCCGGCAAGCTATGATCAATGTGTCACCTTTTTTCTTTAAAATGTCGTCTGATGCAGTTCGTCAAAATTCGTCTAAATGTTGCAAAAAGTGTTAACCATTTCCCACCTGCAGACGCATTTTGATGCAATAGCAGCAGACGGCGTTTAAAACATTGTCGCCAAAGGTGAAATTGCTAATTTCGCCTTTGGCCACAATGTTTTAAATTTTATTTAATAATTAAGCTATTTTTTATGGAGTTTTTTCAGGGTATTTTTACTATATTTTCAAAGTCGTCTTCTGCTGACTTGTTGCATGTGGGAAAGGGTTAAGCAAATGCCATGATTACCGACACGCTACACCAAGAAATACACGTAATAGTTAAACCTTTAGACGATAGTTTTCTTATTATTGACCGTTCATTGCATTCCATTAGGGGCTATAGAAAAAATGACAAAGCAGAGAAAAAAAAGATTGCCCTGTAATAGAAACGTGCCTCGCCAGTTTGAAATGGGGGGTTCTTGTTGCATCTTCGAACACTGAATCTACGTTTGTTTGACATGGAGCATATGCCAAACCCAATGTGAACGTGAGGTTAGCGTCGGGGATTCGGGACGGGGTCGATTCCCGCGTGTAGATGTAATGGTGGAATGCACGAGGACGCGCAATGCACGTTTCCAAGTCTTGTACTGGTTTGTCACACATGGATTATTAATAAGAGTTATACCGGAGTTCTAGATACCGGGTATGTTTCATGTTCTAAAATCCTTATTTGACATTTAAACCCTATGTTGTTGGTACTCAAAAGAATAACATAGGATTTGGTTGAGTAATAAGAGACATATTGTGTGGGAAAGACCTATTCCCTCACTCTTATCTAGTCCTCTGGTTACATTGTCGGCATATGAGACACAACTATGCCATTGAAAATGGCGTAAGTCCCCAATAAATTACTACATGTTACTTATAGTAATTCAGTTAGTGTTGTCTTAGAACATATGTTCCTTAGCAAGGACATTGGTCTTTCGTAGGCGGTCAATCGATCTTATTCTGGACACTAATAGATAGTTGTTTTATTTTGATATGGACAAAAGTCCAACCTATTTCGCATCTACCTTATCGACTGATTTCAGCTGAAATACCGCATACTCAGAGATAATTAGTCTATTAGTATAAAAGTATTTTATTTGTCCCGTTACCGTTACCAATTAAATTCTATATCTTTATAACTGGACTAAGTTTTCTGTTTGTAACTATGATTCTACGAATGACTGACATTTGACAAGGACGTTATAAGTCTAAAATGGTGACACGATGTACTGGCTCACAATTCTTGGGACCGCATTTCTAAACAATTAATAAAACCTCCAAGCTATTTTAGCGCCAGTGGCAATAATGAGAGTTTTTGCAAACAATGTAGCTTCAGGCGACTCCGCTCGTAACGAGCTATCTCATATTAAATCGGCATTGTTTGGGTTTTAGTTATCAAAATATTTCAAAACTCTTATTACATGAAAAACGGATATCTTCCGCTTTGGAACATTCGAAAGTCTACTTTAAGAAATTCGTGATTCCTTCTCTCCTCCTGGATAGGGTCTTGGGCGATCTTTCTGCCCTTGGCGGCCTTGGCTTTTTCTGTCCATGTCCAAATACTACCAGTGATATTCTGTTTGTTAAATATTATTCAACATGTAAAGTTGAAAATGAAAAAAACAAAACATGCTTTGTCGGTTAATTACCATCATTAAAATCATACTAGCGCTTAATAAATATTTCGGAGACACGGAATATCTATATTTATCCTGTCACGTCTAGCAATTTCGACCCGATAACAGGGGGCCGTATATTTCTTTTGATCTACGTCAGTTGGTCACGTGATAAGCTGGCGGGCACTTGCTAGCCGGGACTACTTTTTTTAGCAAGCGATAAAAACAGCAAATATCGTCGATAAATTGACATAAAAGCTGCCATAAAAATAAAAAATAAATGCGACAGGATAAATAGAATAATAGGTTGGTGCCGTGGATTGAGAAAGTTTATCTGGCTCGGCACCGTAATTTATCGGATTCGCCTTCGGCTCACCCGATAAATTACTCCGGCTTGCCTGATAAACTTTATCAATCCACGGCACCAACATATTATTCTCTATATACATGCCAATAAGAAGCACGTTCTTAATAGATATGACCTACTCTATGGATAAATATTAACATCTAATGTTAATATCTATGCATAGAGTAGGTCATATCTATTTTTAGAGGAGCAAGTCCCTGTGCATAATCTGTACCAACCCCGTAATTTAACTGTAATACTGTTGCAAAAGACACAAATCCAATTAATACAGGATCCTTGTGTACGATTGTTACTTAGTAAATACAATCAAACCTGTGTTTAAAGACCAACTATGGAAAGTGAACAGTCTGGTTGGTTTTTGTTCACATATGATCTTTAATTGCAGGGTCATTTTTACAAAAAAATGAGTATTTGTGGAAATAAAAGTGTGATTGCTATAGACAGGGAATTGCTATTCTACAGTGGTCTTTATCACAGATTGGACTGTATCTATATTTAGGTGTAACATGTCTTTGACCTGCCGTTTGTCCTCGTTTCGTTAAATCACGAACAATCTGATTTTGTCTTCTACTCCTTAATCCGAACTGTATTCAAATTCTAAGACACGCCATATACATTTGATAGTGAAACAATACATGGTCTAATGGTACAGGGACTGTACTCAGCCATGCATGCATGATTGTATTGATTTTACAGATAATTCAATTCAATAGTCAATGCAGTATTCAAGTGTTTGTGTTTTCTGGAGGTTTCTTTTTACAAAGTAGGAAAACATAAAAGTTAGCATACAGTACAGTACGTCCACGACCTAGACAAACTTCATTATCGAGGAGAAAATTGGCCAATTTGCAAGCATTTAAACTTTGCCATCAAATATACAGGCGAACCATGGGCATTTGTCTCGCCTACTGTGTCGTGAACATCGAACGAAAAGCATTGATTGATTTTAACTTTGAACAATTTATAAGTGTTTACATTTTTTAACCCTTCCCCACATACGACGAAGCTGAAGCAGACTACTGTATCCTTTTTCCCACAAACAGACGCCTTCGCAGCAAAGGAAATTTGACACGATGTTTTCAACTTTATTCAATAGTTCTATATTCCGTTATTTTTGTCTGGATGTTTTCAAAGAGTCTACTGCAGAAATTCTGTATGTAGGAAAGGATTAAAACAAAACAATACAGACAGGAATCCTCTATTGATTGAATTGTTATTATCGAATAAAGTTTAAAACATTATTGCACATGTAGAAATTGCTCAGTTTGAAAAATTTCTCTTATTGTCACATCATTTTCAAGAAGTTGTATACTGCAAACGCGTTTAAATACGTCTACAAGTGGGCTAAAAGTCCGATTCCGCTCTTGATAATTCAACTTATTATATATAGATGAAATATGGATTTATTCATGAGTATTTCGCTTTGACCAATCACGGTGTCCTTGCAATTCACTGCATTTACGTTGTGCGTGATATAGATGACCTCTTACGCCTCTGCATCAGACGGTTTTATGATGGCAGTTTTGTCCTGTATGAACATTTCATTTATATTTCTAATGAGCGTTGCTTTGCACAAACCAACCTGAAGTCATTTGCTACCATTGTCGACATTCAACCAGTGTATCCGAACAAACGAACGAACGAACGATTGGTGAATGAATGAATGAATGAGTGAACCAATGAATGCATGATCATATAGTTCTTGTATGATGATATATACATCAAAA
The DNA here is from genome assembly GCA_031761405.1 of Serripes groenlandicus. Classification (NCBI taxonomy): domain Eukaryota; kingdom Metazoa; phylum Mollusca; class Bivalvia; order Cardiida; family Cardiidae; genus Serripes; species Serripes groenlandicus. The sequence goes on along the minus strand of JASEVX010000010.1, from coordinate 4,017,935 downwards.
TATATTCAACAGCCTTTCCAACTCCACACTCAATAATTTCAAAGCTATTTTAGTCAATTTTGAAATATTTTATTGAAAATTTGACACAAACCCAACAAAGTATTTAATTTATGAATTCGTAACAGCAATTGCAATCGATCCTGATTGCATTAAGCTGTGATCGTTATACTGAGGTTCACCCGATAAATTACTCCGCCTTGCAAGATAAACTTTCTCAATCCACGGCACCAACCTATTATTCTCTATTTATTTCGAAATAGAAATTTACAAATTCATTTGTTTCCTCTGCATACGGTAGTCGGCTTTCAAACGTGTTTTCTCTAACTGACTCATAATGCACTTGCATTTCGTTCTTTTTGCATGTGTGTACACCTGTCTGTCTTAATCCTACTAAAACGACACAAATCAAACTATTCAGTAGCTGACGTGCGTAAAAAAAGATAGAATAAAGTAAATTGTAGTTTTAGACTTGATACGTCGTATGCCAGCACAACAAATGGAGTGTGTCGTTGGAATGGTACACATTTGTAGGAACTCATTCAGTATCTAACATGTTTGAAATCCTTGACTTTTCGTCCACCAAGAAACTGCACCACCTAATCTGAGTTAAATGTTATCTGGTTGTTATTGAGTATACAATGTATATCGCCATACAATAAGCATGCTAATTTCTCATTGGCTGTTTTATATCGATCTCCGTCCTAAGGATTAAATTATATATTAAGATAATTTGCGGATATGATTTGTCATTAAGAAGATCAGTCTTTGCTCTGGGGATAACTGTTGGGAATCGTCCTTATCGATAAAATCACCAAATATGTCGGATCTTTATACACTGTAAACTATCACATGAAATCACAAATGAGTTACAGTATCGGTCTCTGTACAGATGTAGGCAGAATAGTTTGAAAGTTTATTGTACAAAGCCTCCGGCCCATACACAAACACAAATGCATACACATATAGTACAGAAAATGACAGAAGGTGACCAAGACATATGTTTAATGAAGCAATAATTTCAGCTAAAGCCTTCTATAAAGCATTTTCTTTTTTCGAATGCATTATATAAATACATTGCTACATTTCGTATAACAGTGGTATTTGTACTGGACATTTAACAATAAATGTTTTCAAGTGTAGGGTGTTCTTTGTTATATCTTGTAATATAAACAATCCTTACATCAGTATACAGAGGACAAATTAGCAAAAAATGAAATTCATCCTCAATATAACAATCACAGTATTGACAAATGCGTTCTTCTCTCTGTATCCCATAATATCTACCAGTTTCAATCAGAAGAATATGCAGAGAATAAACATGTACATGTACTTGAGTGTCCTGGTTCCTGGTTCCTGGTTCCATAAAATACAGACCTGTCTCTATCCTTAACGATGAAACTCAACATTTAAATTAGGTTATAAATTAACATTCGTTTTCTAAATCAATGCAGCTGGATGTAGTGTTGACAAGTAAATGTATCTTTAACAATTTGTAGGTTTTTAATTTTGGAAGTCGTTGTACACTTGTCACTAAGCGATTACATTTTGTTTTATATGTTCATAAAAGTATAATACGGGTATAACGTCTGACAAAAATAACCTTAATACCTTTATTTCCATAAAGGGTCTAACCCAGATAGCTTATTCGCTAGCGGGTTACCAATCGCGGGTTCAAACCCCGATTTGGACATTCAATTTTCCCGATGATTGACAAAAGTCACTTGTGCGACAAGCTGATTAAAAGCACGTTAGATGAACTTGCTTGCCCGTGGTATAACTGCAATACCGATGAAAAAGGCGTTCAACAAGAATCAATCAAATTCATTTCCATAGTGGTGTAACGCCTGCTTTCCTTAGTGGTGTAACGCCTGCTTTCCTTAGTGGTGTAACGCCTGCTTTCATTAGTGGTGTAACGCCTGCTTTCCTTAGTGGTGTAACGCCTGCTTTCATTAGTGGTGTAACGCCTGCTTTCCTTAGTGGTGTAACGCCTGCTTTCCTTAGTGGTGTAACGCCTGCTTTCCTTAGTGGTGTAACGCCTGCTTTCCTTAGTGGTGTAACGCCTGCTTTCCTTTATGTGGTCCCGTCACGGAGATGCGGCAAGACATGACATCGTCACACCACAGGCGTCTGAGTTGTTGTTTGAATTGTTTTGGAAAAACACAACATACAACCGTGTTACTATAAATAGCCTCTCTATATGGTATATTATTATTATAGAACAAAATTGAACGTTTATATTGACGTATACAAAATACATAGTCATTGACAAACATAAATACATATATAAAGTATACAGTCACGTGGGTTTGAAATTGGGGGTGGGGGGGGGGGGGGGGTACAATTAGGGGCTAACCCGAACAGACACTTTCGCCTCCTGTGAATTTTCTGTTTCAGGAATCATTACTCTATACCTCTTTCCCCCGGAGACAGAAAGTGTCGGCCTGGATTAGCCTGCATGGAATGCGCAGGCTGATCAGGTCGATACATTACGCAGAAACAATAAGGTTGGTTTTCTCGTGGAACGGCTCAATTATAATGCCAACTTTTTTCGAACAGTTCTCACGTGTAATCCCGCGCCAGTTGTGTCTCGATTTAAAAACGAAATTAACCCTGCCCGCATACAGACGCTTTATAACGCCTTTTCAGCAGACTTTTGAAAACATTGTGACAAAAGGTGGACTTGCTCATAAAGAGCAAGTCCTCCTTTTGCCACAATGTTTTCAATTCTATTTAAAGTTTTATACTTAAATTTACAGAAACTGTTCGTTTAAGTTATCTGCTGCTGGGAAAGGGTTAAGGTTCTGAACAGATTCAGACGCTAAAAAACTACCATCAACACCCTACCACGGCCATCATTTACCCTTTTCTACATACAACTAATCAGCAGCAGACGACTTTCACAACATCCAGGTACAAGTATGGAAAATCTCTCTCTAGTATTATTATTGAGTTGAAAACATTGTGACAAAAGGAGAAATTTCTCATTATTTTCAAAAGTCGTCTGCTGTATATGAGTCGAATTGCGTCTGCAAGTGGGAAAGGGTTAGGCGAACGACCTACAATGGAATATGGACCGATTACTAGGCAACAACGTGGCTAATACAATATACGGGTAATCAGATAGCACGAGCGTCTGGCTGAAACCCGTACAAACGTGTGCCGAACTTTTAAACGATGTCTACATATATCGAATTATTTCGTCACTTTTTTTCATTCGTATTAAAATGAGAAAGTGCGTCGTTATTCGACTTATATTATTGAAGGTGCCATGTTAATTATTCCTTTCCCATATACAGACGATTTATTACGCCTCTGCAGTATATGACTATTGAAAACAATACATCAAAAGTAAACAATGCTGAACATAATTTAGTTACAGGAAGTCGTGGGTTCGATTCAAGGCTGGACAAACCAAAGATTATTAAAAATGGTAGTAATGGCTTTACCTCCTTTGCGCCCAGGATTGTGGAGTTAGCATTACGACTGACTCGCTGGTGTCAGGATGAATGGACCAGTAATACTGGTAACCTAGCCAATAAACGCCGTGATATGACTGAAAAGCGGCGATAATACCACACAAACAAATTGACATTGCCTTAGAGGGGACATATACAAACTAATTTAACTGGATACAAAGAAGCTTTTGTTATAAGTGTGTGCAGTGTGTAGCAACGTTAAATGTCGCACTACGCTAAATGTCGCACTTGATGTTATATGTGGCAAGGCTGACGCTAAATGTCGCAACCAACGCTAAATGTCGCAAAACCTCCTGACGTTATATGTCGCATCTGTAACGCCAAATGTCGCAAACAATTGTACTGCCGCTATATGTCGCAACATCAACGCTAAACGTCGCACTCCTTTATAAGCACTCTTTTGTAGTATTACTGATTCACAATGTACAATGTAAAATCTTGATTTTATTTTTATTTTTTTCCATCCACGTTTCGGAACAGCAGAGCATCTACACAATACTCCAAATAATCCTTATGTTCACAAATACATGTAGAATGAAATCTAAACATGTTTAAACTAATAAAAAACTCTGGCCTGAGAGCACTTTTGTGAAACGGTAAAGGACTATGAAAGAGAAAATCAGCAATAAACAACAAGTAAAGAACGAAACATTTTATTTTTTACTAAACCTCAAACATTATATTTACGTAACGCTATGTTTCTACATAAATGTAAGTTAACAATCAGTCAACATAAGTTCAATACCATATGTATTGTCACAAAAGAAAACAAAATTACCAAAACCTTCTTGGTTGAATGTTAGGAAAGCATAATGAACTTAGTAATGAACGAAATACATGTTACAACGTAATGTCACCTCGTATGTCCGTGCACATGTGTATACCAAAATGGACAGCCACATATTGTAACTGGTAAACAATTATCACTCTTGTCACACAATTTATAAGCTAATACGTATGTAAAAAGTTAATAGTGCTGGAATAAAAAGGGTAACTGACACGGAATAAGAAACATGATTTTTGTTATCATTCCTTAACCTACTTATAAAAGTTGATACATGAAGCGCTTTAATTGAATAAAAATCCTTATATCTTTGGTATCGGCGCAATGTAGATCTTTCAAGGAGTGTCCTTTCCGCAACAGGTACATCATAAGTCCCTTTCAATGTCACTTTCAATATAATTTTATATTCTGCGTCTGACAGTAGCCCACATGCCCTGTATTGTGTCTGTCTCATACAAGTTTTTATAGAATCAAAAGCTAAATGATGTTGCGACATATAGCGGCAGTACAATTTGTTGCGACATTTGGCGTTACAGATGCGACATATAACGTCAGGAGGTTTTGCGACAGTTAGCGTTGGTTGTGACATTTAGCGTCAGCCTTGCGACATATAACGTCAAGTGCGACATTTAGCGTTGGTGCGACATTTAACGTTGCTACACAGTGCATCCAAAATTACCAAGTATTGGAAATTGGATTGACAGAAATATAATATGTATCATTAGAATCTCTATGGTCGAAAACCCAATATCAAAAACTTAGATAAACGTGTTACCTTTCTAACAATTACGAAATGTGGTTTAAAAGATTATTCAAACTAGTTGTATTCTACAGCCTAAAAAAATAGAAATACTGGACCAGACGAACTACTGTGGAAATGAGGTCGAAACTCAGACACAAATATTTATCATACAACTGTTCTATTTTCATCCGAAGTGTATTACTACGCTAGATATCGGGCTGATTGCGAACCAACAGCGGTGCTAATATAATAAAGACAGAAATCTGATATAAAGACAGTTTTTTTGTCCAAACAAAACACCCACCCGTGTCACGAGTAAACAGCGCCGTCCTACTTTCTACATCACGTGTCGGTTAATATGGTAACCCTTTCTCATGTGCAGCCACATGCTGGCACATCAAACAGCAGACGACTTTTGATAGCATTGTCGCACAAGGAGAAATTGCTCACAATTCATTTATACCACTCGTTGTCGAGCCCCGGTAGCTCCGTCGGTTACGACACGGGCCGTCAATCTAAGGGTATTGATTTCGAATCCCAGCTCGGCCAACATTTCTTTCCGACGTTTGACAAAAGTCACTGTGACAGGCGTCATTCGTCTTTCATCAATGGGCTAATACTATACGTGAAAAAGCAGCCAGTTGCTTTAACATCATGTTCTGTGGATGACAGGTGTGAGATACCCAGGAATAAAGTGTTTGAATTAGCCGCCGTGATATGACTAAATAAAAGACTCATCTGATTATGTATTGTTTGCAAAAACCTCAATATCGCGATTGGCGCTGACTTAACCATTTCCCGCCTTTAAGACGCATTTTGACGCAATAACAGCAGACGACTTTTGAAAACATTTTTCCCAAAGGTGAAATTGCTTTTGATGAGCAAATTCTCCTTTGGCTAAAAGGTTTTCCACTTTATTTAACAATCAAGCCATCTTTTATGGAGATTTTATCAGGTTTTTGTCACGATATTTTCAACGTCGTCTGCTGCAGATTTGTTGTACGTGGGAAGGGGTTAAACAAATGTTAGGATTAGAAAAGAAGCTTACATCTCTCTCCTATATACTGGTGTTGACATAGTATTACGGTTGGTCTTCTTGTATTTAGATTCATTTGTACTTTGCGTTTGTATTTTTTTATTTTTTTTAATAAGTTGTTTTTGTATCTTCGAAATACTTCTTTACGATAAAAGCTGTTTCAAACAGCAATCCGCTACTATAACATTTCGTTACAAATCAACATTGATTTCGATGAGTGCTTTGATTTAAATCTTTAGCTGTAATTAACCCTTTCCCTTCTGCAAACACATTTTGGCACATCTGCATGAAAGCCTGTTTGAAAACATGATGACATAATGAGCCATTTCACCATATTTTAAACTCAAACGTATAAATAATTAAGCTTTCATTTATAAAGAGTTCCCATGTGTTTACATATATGTTTTCAACGTCGTCTGCTGCATATGTGTTGTATGTGAGGAAAGGATTAATACAATAAAGAATTATGTATGCTTGTTTCCTTATTGCGCGGGTGCATATATTGGTTGTGAAAGAAACTGTTACTGGTGCAATGGGCTTGCGCATGCGCCGTGTTAATCGTCTTGATCGCGCATGCGCCGTATTTTACCGTCAGCTCTCGGATATTTCCGTAGCAGTTCGTCACTAGACTGGTTCTCGGTGTATACTTTAATACTGTCCCATCCACATTGCATTGAACAAAAGTTGTCGTGATTTTTCGAATGATCAAGCAAGCTCGGGGCATCGTCAAGCAAAAAACTCGGTCGAACGATGATTTTACAGTACATGGCCAATAACCTCTCGTAGATTATCTATTACAGGGAAATTTCATATTTGAAAATGTTTGAAACATTGTCTAGATTGTTCCACTTTCAAGATAATGACAGAATGGGGGATAAATTATTAATCAACAAACCACCGCTTAAATTCCCAGTTGTGGTATTTCAACAGATCTCCGACTGATTAGTAACGACGATCTCGGTCCAAACATGTAAATCAACGGGATATCTGATATCGAACAATTGTGAACATGACAAAATGATTGCTTGTTTGTATGATGTTTCACGCCGCTTACAACAAGTGTTCAGGTATATCACGGCGTTTCCTGGGTTCATTTCAATGCCATATAAACATTTGAGTCGGCCGTGATGATTACCCAAAGTCCTGAGCGATTAAGAGGTGAAAGCCATTGCTACTATTTTAAAGTCTTAGTATGACTTTGGCATGGAATTGAACCCACGACCTCCTTCTTCCGAAGCGGACGCTCTGCCAAAAGATCAACAAGACAATATGTTTTAATCTAGCATATGTTTTCTGTAACTCCATTTTAAAATGTATATATGTTATTTCTAAAGTCGTCTGGGTTGAAGTCATTGCCACATATCTTTTCGATATTCATCTTTTAACGCAGAATTTCATAAAGTAGACTTTTCCATGTTCAAAATCAGGCGAATCAATTTATCGTGTAGAAAGGAGTTTTTAGACAATTTTGATAACTAAAATGAAGCAATACTGATTTGTATCTGTATTGTTTGCAGAAACCTCTATATTACAATTAACGCCGAAAGAGTTATACAGATTTTTTTAAACCATTCTTTACCTTATAGACCATTTCGCTGCCAAAGGCAATCAATGGCTTTTGCAAACAATGCAGATTCAGATGAGACAGTTAATATCGAGTTGTCTCTCCTGAAATGTGCATTGTTTGCCGCTTAGAGATTAAATTTTACCAAATTTCCTGTTTGACGAACAATGGAGTGGTCCAATTTTTAACATGGAAGAGTCGATGTTGTGAAATTCGGCAGTGAAACGGTTAAGTCGTCAGTAACATATGTGTTTCATGCACGACACGATTAAAATGAAAAATAGTGAAACAATAACTATTGTATTGAATACATTGACCAACGAAACCAAACACCCACATCAATCTAGCAAACGTTGTAATAATAAATTGATAACATTGGATTTCGTTTTAACGATGCATGTTGCATACAATCACGAGTCTCCCATTCTCTCTTGTTTGGTATCTAATTCATCATCTTTTAAACGAACTTTATGACAAGTTTCGGTTGTCAATCATTCACAATGAATAATTATCTTGATGTTAACTTTACACTACTAAACAATCCATCAGCGGACAGTGACGTTTGGAATTTTTAGAATCTCGTTTTTATTTCTCTTTCCTTTTTTGCAGAACGTCATGGTGCTTGTTTCGTATCAATTGATTTGAATGCTTTATTTTTTCATGAATAAGGCTATTCAAAACTTTAGATAATAAACATGTTTCACGTTCTAAAATCCTTATTTAACACTCAAACCCTATGTTGTGGCTAATATAATGAATCGTTCCGGTGAGACGATTATTTTGAATGCCCACAGCATAGGGTTTGTTTGCGTTATAATCCCTATAGTTTGGGTTAAAGACACGTTTACAGTTTAACGAGCTCTCTCGTTGCGTTTAAGTTATTATTATATTCAAAAACTCTTATCACATTAAATGGAAATGCCCAATTTTGAACATGGAATAGTCTACTTTAAGGAAATCGGCGCTGAGAGGGTTAATTATGACACGCCACCAGATCGAATTTGTCTTTCAATCAGAATCCAGTTGTGAACATTTTTCATCTTATTCTTTGTGTTCAAAAAATGCCCCAATATACAGCTGCGGCGATAGACATCTGCGTAATGTATCGACCAGATCAGCCTGCACTGTCCGCGCAGACTGATCCGGCCGACACATTCCGTCTTAGGGGGATAGATGTATAGAGTAGTGATTCCTGAAACAGAAAATCCACAGGAGGCGAAAAGTGTTTATCCGGGTACGCCTGTGTTGCATCCTTAGGCTGATCTGGATCGATACTGTACGCAGAGTCCACAATGTTGATTTTCTCACGAGACGGCCTACACATTGATTATTGCAAAGCTACGCCCCTGCACGCCACCAGATCGAAATTGTCTTTCAATCAGAATCTAGTTGTGAACATTTCTCATCTTATGTCACGTGGTTACCCTTCATACCATGTCTAGAAATCCTAGAAATCATTGAACAGCTCGAGGGCTTGGCGTGAAACGGTTGTAACTAAAAACCTATTTTGAAAACCCTTGTTTAGGGGCAATTTTGACCCCTTTGTAAACAATGCAAATTTAAGGTGCCATTGCTTAGAACGAGCAATGCACCTAAATGTACCAAGAAAAATGATTTAACGCTTATAAAGACTTTATGGTGAGGTGATTAACCTTTGTAAAAAAATACCAATTTTAGTTACAACCGTTTCACCTCAAGCCCCCGAAAGGTCAGGGTCAGGTCAACCTTGTTGAGTAGCAATACAACGTTTCTCGTTTAGTTTTACTTATCGCGAGAAGAACAGAGCATCACTCTTAATGAAGAAAGAAATTACACGATTTCGAGGAACGGCGTAAAAAATCACTTTTTCGTTAAAAAAAAGAAAAACTACGAATAGAGGTGGTAAATTAATGACTTACGCTAAAAGCATTTGATACTTAAATCATTGGGAAAGTGTCGCCAGTGATGGCATTAAGTTCCCCAAGAAACCGAGGAGTACGTAAACGTACAGTGATAAGTTAATCACTAACTCGTTGTGTAACGTCTCGTCTGTATCCCGTTCCCATATGCAACAAGTTTTGCAGCTGACGACAATGAACACGTCTTGACAGAAATATTAAAAATCTTCTTTAAATGATTGAAAGCGTAATAATTTAAAAGTCTTTCAGTTAAATAGTGGCGATTCCTGCGTAGATTACCGGTACTTCCTGTACAGTTCAATTAGGGACATTAGTGATAATTATATTATCTCCCTTGTCAGATAAAGACCAAGGAAGACCAAATAGTTGGTAGGTCCTTTAAGTTGGAATCCTTTGTCTTTATCGCTATTTCTCAATGAGATATTGCAATAACTCTGTACACATTAATCATAAATGTGTTAATTAAAGTGATGATTCAAAAGAGAAAATTTATATAGCAGTGTTTAAAGAAAACAAATGTGGAATTACTAATCAATCTAATAATAGTTGGCCAAGAAAATGCAATTATAAGTGCACCCTCCAGTGCAAAGAAACCGATGATAAAAACAAAGGAAACCAAATGATAGAACCTGGCTAGATGTAGAGAGTATTAAAGGGAGATAACTGACCGATGTCTCTCATTAAACTTTATTTCATTCCATTCATTTATTAAGTTATACGAGAAAACCAACATTGTGGAATTTGCGTTAAGTATCAATCCGGACCAGCCTAAGCAGGCCGCGCAGGCTCACCCGGATAGACAATTTTAGCCTTCTGTGGATTTTTTGTTTCATGAATCATTACCCTATACCTCTATCCCCCTGACACGGAATGTGTCGGCCCGGATTAGTCTGCGCGGACTGCACAGGCTGATCTGGGTCGATACATTACGCAGAGGCGATAATGTTGGTTTTCTCGCAGGACTGCTCATATGTACTTGACTCTTCTAACACTGCTATGAATGGAAAGGAAACCGTAAAAGGGACTTAAAAATATCATGAAATTAGGCCAGAAGCCTGACAAAACACGATAAAATACGAGAAAACAGTTCTTAGCCTGACCTTCGATGTATCAATCATTCGTAATGCAAAAAAGAGGCGAAGCCATTATTATCATATTTAAAGATATTTATTTTTAAAGACCGCATCGGTGGTGTAGTGGTAGAGAGTCCGCCTCGGTGGTGTAGTGGTAGAGAGTCCGCCTCGGTGGTGTAGTGGTAGAGAGTCCGCCTCGGTGGTGTAGTGGTAGAGAGTCCGCCTCGGTGGTGTAGTGGTAGAGAGTCCGCCTCGGTGGTGTAGTGGTAGAGAGTCCGCCTCGGTGGTGTAGTGGTAGAGAGTCCGCCTCGGTGGTGTAGTGGTAGAGAGTCCGCCTCGGTGGTGTAGTGGTAGAGAGTCCGCCTCGGTGGTGTAGTGGTAGAGAGTCCGCCTCGGTGGTGTAGTGGTAGAGAGTCCGCCTCGGTGGTGTAGTGGTAGAGAGTCCGCCTCGGTGGTGTAGTGGTAGAGAGTCCGCCTCGGTGGTGTAGTGGTAGAGAGTCCGCCTCGGTGGTGTAGTGGTAGAGAGTCCGCCTCGGTGGTGTAGTGGTAGAGAGACCGCATCGGTGATGTAGTGGTAGAGAGACCGCATCGGTGGTGTAGTGGTAGAGAGACCGCATCGGTGGTGTAGTGGTAGAGAGACCGCATCGGTGGTGTAGTGGTAGAGAGTCCGCCTCGGTGGTGTAGTGGTAGAGAGACCGCATCGGTGATGTAGTGGTAGAGAGACCGCATCGGTGGTGTAGTGGTAGAGAGACCGCATCGGTGGTGTAGTGGTAGAGAGACCGCATCGGTGGTGTAGTGGTAGAGAGTCCGCCTCGGTGGTGTAGTGGTAGAGAGACCGCATCGGTGGTGTAGTGGTAGAGAGTCCGCCTCGGTGGTGTAGTGGTAGAGAGACCGCATCGGTGGTGTAGTGGTAGAGAGTCCGCCTCGGTGGTGTAGTGGTAGAGAGTCCGCCTCGGTGGTGTAGTGGTAGAGAGTCCGCCTCGGTGTTGTAGTGGTAGAGAGTCCGCCTCGGTGGTGTAGTGGTAGAGAGTCCGCCTCGGTGGTGTAGTGGTAGAGAGTCCGCCTCGGTGGTGTAGTGGTAGAGAGTCCGCCTCGGTGGTGTAGTGGTAGAGAGTCCGCCTCGGTGGTGTAGTGGTAGAGAGTCCGCCTCGGTGGTGTAGTGGTAGAGAGTCCGCCTCGGTGGTGTAGTGGTAGAGAGTCCGCCTGGGTGGTGTAGTGGTAGAGAGTCCGCCTCGGTGGTGTAGTGGTAGAGAGTCCGCCTCGGTGGTGTAGTGGTAGAGAGTCCGCCTCGGTGGTGTAGTGGTAGAGAGTCCGCCTCGGTGGTGTAGTGGTAGAGAGTCCGCCTCGGTGGTGTAGTGGTAGAGAGACCGCATCGGTGATGTAGTGGTAGAGAGACCGCATCGGTGGTGTAGTGGTAGAGAGACCGCATCGGTGGTGTAGTGGTAGAGAGACCGCATCGGTGGTGTAGTGGTAGAGAGTCCGCCTCGGTGGTGTAGTGGTAGAGAGACCGCATCGGTGGTGTAGAGGTAGAGAGTCCGCCTCGGTGGTGTAGTGGTAGAGAGACCGCATCGGTGGTGTAGTGGTAGAGAGTCCGCCTCGGTGGTGTAGTGGTAGAGAGTCCGCCTCGGTGTTGTAGTGGTAGAGAGTCCGCCTCGGTGGTGTAGTGGTAGAGAGTCCGCCTCGGTGGTGTAGTGGTAGAGAGTCCGCCTCGGTGGTGTAGTGGTAGAGAGTCCGCCTCGGTGGTATAGTGGTAGAGGGTCCGCCTCGGTGGTGTAGTGGTAGAGAGTCCGCATCGGTGGTGTAGTGGTAGAGAGTCCGCCTCGGTGGTGTAGTGGTAGAGAGTCCGCCTCGGTGGTGTAGTGGTAGAGAGTCCGCCTCGGTGGTGTAGTGGTAGAGAGTCCGCCTCGGTGGTGTAGTGGTAGAGAGTCCGCCTCGGGTGCGGAAGGTCGCGGGTTCGATCCTCGGCCGGGTAATAACAAAGACTTTGAAAAAGGTAGTAATTGCTGCCCCCCTTGACGCTCAGGGTTGTGGGGTTATCATTACGACTGACTGTCTGGTGTCATAATAAATGGACCAGTAGTACTGGTAACTTACCATGGAAACGCGGTCATATAACTGAAAGGTCGTTTAAAGCGGCGATGACACTATACCAACAATTTATTTATAAATTCCGTCCAGGGATTGGACCCTTGTTATCCACTCACAACGGGAACACTCTTACCACATTACGGAGTCGGTAAACCCTGTAAGTGCTGATTTTTTAAAATAGACTACTCAATCTTTGCACATGGAAGAGTCCATATCCACTTCTTGCAATACCAGGGTAATATGTTGAATTGTAGCAAACAGTATAGAGCATGGTCAGATGTTGCGGATTCATCAGCTGTGTTTGCTATGTCATGTCGGCAAAAACTTCACAGAGTCAGTTTAAGGAGTCAAGGGTTAACTGGGTTCGACTTTGAAGAGACTATTTCATTAGCATCGCTAGACGGTCGGGGTTTAATTAGTGTGGGAGAACGTAGCAGTAAATGTGTTATGTACTATAAAAGTTTCAATTTTAACAGCAAATTTACTTATCAAAACAATTAAAATATTTCGGAATATATCTACTAATGTGTGTGTGGGTGAGGGGGAGAAAATGGTGACCTGCTTTTGTTGTCATAAAAAATGGCTTCAAGCATTTCTCATTATCATTATTTTTACTTTATTTCTAAAGAGATAAAAAAAACCAGGGCTTCACTGGGAAATATATGACTCTGTTACAACGTTAAAATAAGGCCTCTGTATAAATTCAGATGAAATATATTTCAGATTCATTCGGTGACATGTCTAACGTCAAAAATCATGTGCATAAAAATCAGTCCCACTTTAAAAATCACTTTTCACATTAACACTAACGTTTAAACTAATTGCTCATTCCCGTCAGAAATGAAGAGTAATCACCGTTATTAATACCATATTTGATTTAATCTGATATTGACCGATGGGGTAATGGTAGGGCGTTCATCTCGGGTGCGGAAAGGTTACGGGTTCGATCGCCGTCAGAGTCAAACCAGTCTTTAACAAATGCTAGTATTGTCTTACACTACTTGGAGCACAAGATCAATGGGAAGGCATTACCATTAGCTCAGTGGTATCCGGATGAACGGACTATCAGTACTGATAACTTACATAGGAATCGCCGTGGTATCCGGATGAACGGTCTATTAGTACTGATAACTTACACAGGAAGCGCCGTGGTAACCGTAGGAACCTACTATTAGTACTGATAACTTACATAGGAAGCGCCGTGGCATCCGGAGGAACGGACTATTAGTACTGATAACTTACATAGGAATCGCCGTGGTATCCGGATGAACGGTCTATTAGTACTGATAACTTACATAGGAAGCGCCGTGGTATCCGGAGGAACGGACTATTAGTACTGATAACTTACATAGGAAGCGCCGTGGCATCCGGAGGAACGGACTATTAGTACTGATAACTTACATAGGAAGCGCCGTGGCATCCGGAGGAACGGACTATTAGTACTGATAACTTACACAGGAAGCGCCGTGGTATCCGGATGAACCGACTATTAGTACAGATAACTAACACAGGAATCGCCGTGGTATCCGGATGAACGGACTATTAGTACTGATAACTTACATAGGAAGCGCCGTGATATCCGGATGAACCGACTATTTGTACAAATAACTAACACAGGAATTGCCGTGATATCCGGATGAACCGACTATTTGTACAAATAACTAACACAGGAATTGCCGTGGTATCCGGATGTACCGACTATTAGAACTGATAACTAACACAGGAATCGCCGTGGTATCCGGATGAACGGACTATTATTACTGATAACTTACACAGGAATCGCCTTGGTATCCGGATGAACGGACTATTAGTACTGATAACTTACATAGGAAGCGCCGTGGTATCCGGATGAACGGACTATTAGTACTGATAACTAACATAGGAATCGCCGTGGTATCCGGATGAACGGACTATTAGTACTGATAACTTACATAGGAAGCGCCGTGGTATCCGGATTAACCGACTATTAGTACTGATAACTTACATAGGAATCGCTGTGGTATCCGGATGAACGGACTATTAGTACTGATAACTAACACAGGAATCGCCGTGGTATCCGGATGAACGGACTATTAGTACTGATAACTTACATAGGAAGCGCCGTGATATCCGGATGAACGGACTATTAGTACTGATAACTTACACCGGAATCGCCATGGTATCCGGATGAACTGACTATTAGTACTGATAACTTACATAGGAATCGCCGTTGTATCCGGATGAACGGACTATTAGTACTGATAACTTACATAAGAAGCGCCGTGATATCCGGATGAACCGACTATTAGTACTGATGTCTTATATAGAAAGCGCCGTGACATCCGGATGAACCGACTATTAGTACTGATAACTTGCATAGAAAGCGCCGTGACATCCGGATGAACCGACTATTAGTACTGATAACTTACATAGGAATCGCCGTGACATCCGGATGAACCTACTATTAGTACTGATAACTTACATAGGAATCGCCGTGACATCCGGATGAACTGACTATTAGTACTGATAACTTACATAGGAATCGCCGTGACATCCGGATGAACTGACTATTAGTACTGATAACTTACATAGGAATCGCCGTGGTATCCGGATGAACGGACTATTAGTACTGATAACTTACATAGGAATCGCCATTGTATCCGGATGAACGGACTATTAGTACTGCTAACTTACACAGGAAGTGCCGTGACATCCGGATGAACCTACTATTAGTACTGCTAACTTACACAGGAAGTGCCGTGACATAACTGATAAATGGTTGAAGGCGGCGTAAAACATCATACCAGCAAGTCATCTGATGTTTGCGATGACCTCATTTTAGTCCCTGTATCAAACGGTGCCATTATTTCTGTTCTGTATGACCTGATTTCCGTCACCCACGCGCCCGTCTAATACCGTCTACAAGGACGCCTGTATCAATTAGGGTGTCAATCAAATCGTTCATTTTGTGACCAGAATTCCCTTTTCTCTCTGTCTTCTTTAATAATTGACTACTGTCGACTCCTCTCGATAACTCGAAGTCAAATGAGCATTATACATTACTTCGAGTTATCGATATGTTCGAGTTAACCATGGATCTATGTCCTAAATTAATTTACATATATGATCCGTCCCGCGAGAAAACCAACATAATGGCTTCTGCGTAATGTATCGAACCAGATCAGCCTGCGCAGTCCGTGCAGACTGGTCCGGGCGGATACATTCCGTCTCAGAGGACAAGAGGTATAGAGTAATGATTCATGAAACAAAAAAATCCACAGGAGGCGAACAGTGTCTAACCGGGTAAGCCTGCGCGGCATGCTTAGGCTTATCCGAGTCGATTTTTTTACGCAGAGACCAAAATGTTGTATTTTCAGTTTCGTAATTCCTATATGCTTAAATGTTCATCAGTGCTTCACACAACATACTTTCCAAGCAACTGGCTGCTTTTTAACAAATACTGTTACCCCATTGGTGGAAGACGAATGCCGCTTGTCACAGTGATATTTGTCAAATGTCATAAAGAGTGCTAGCCGAGCTGGGGTTCGAACTTACAACCCCTGTATTGACAGCATGCGTCGCTACCGTCTGAGCTACCGGGGCTCGACGCATTATGAACAAACGCAATTCAAACGTGGAGTGTTAATACTTAGAAAAGCAATTCAATCTATGAAGAAATTAAAGTAAATCCGAAAATAATGAGTAACATACGACATAATAATTGAGCCGTTCCACTAGAAAACCAACTCTGCGTAAAGTAAAGACCCGTCTCAGCTTAAGCATGCCGCGCAGGGTAATCCGGGCAGACACATTTCACCTCCTGTGGATTTTCTGTTTAAGGAATCATTACTCTATATATATATCCCCCTGAGACGGAATGTGTCGTCCCGGATTAGCCTGTGCGTTCTGCGCAAGCTGATCCGGGTCGATACATTACGCAGATTCCATAATATTGATTTTCTCGTGGATTGGCTCATATCAATATACGCTGTATTTGGAATTACAATCAAATATGCGTGACTGGTCACCTCGGTCAACCCTTCCCAACATATAACAAATCTGCAGCATATGACTTTGAAAACGTTTAGTTGAAAATATAGAAATTCTCTGTAAATGATAGAACAATTATTGAATGAAGTTGAAAACACTGTGATAAAAAAAGAAATGTCAAAAATCATCTGATGTAAATGCGTCTGTATGGGTCTGCAAGTGAGAAAGGAATAACCAGAAAGTTTGTTCTAGTTTCCAATGAGTTACGTTAATTTGTTCGTTGAGACGTCTGTCAAAAATTAGGGCAAAGACGTGAAAGGACTGTAAATTATATAAACTAGGTCCTTTCACCTGACACATGATATATATAGCTCGGGCGATAATATAATCGTATGCCTCTTTCAGGGAACATAAGCAATTACTTGTAGAAGTTCAGATGTTCAAACCCGGCCGGGTAGCTCAATTGGTAGCGTATCTGACTCGTGATCTGGAGGTCACGGATTCGATACCCGGTTGCGGCGACATTCTTTCGGGCGATGTTTTCCATTGCCTCTCACCTCTGATCTATGTGAGAAAGTAGTCAGTGGCTTCGAAAGAATGTTGTATAAGTACTGGTGTGGGAAAGCCAGGAAAACATGGGTAGGTGCACTGACCGCCGTGATATGACCAAAGCTGTTGAAAGCGGCGTTAAACTTCAAACAAACAAACAAATCAGATGTTCAAATAAAATAATTATTTAAACCAAGGGCACTAGGACTTGTGTTAAATGCCATAAAGCACTCAACATGGTTGCTGAAATAACCAAATAAAATATGAAGATTTTATAAATGACATAAGAGCCGTCCCGCGAGATAACCAACAGTATGGCCTATGCGTAATGTAATGACCAATGTCAGCCTGCACTGTCCGCGCAGACTGATCCGGGCCGACACATTACGCCCCAGGAGGCGAAAAGTGTCTATTCGGATAAGCCTGCGCGGCATGCTTAGGCTGTTCCGGGTCGATACTTTACGCAGAGTCCACAATGTTGGTTTTCTCGCGGAACGGCTCAAATCAATATATCTGCGTAATGTATCGACCAGATCAGCCTGCGCTGTCCGCGCAGACTGATCCGGCCGACACATTCCGTCTAAGGGGGGATAGATAGAGTAGTAATTCCTGAAACAGAAAATCCACAGGAGGCGAACAGTGTCTATCCGGGTAAGCCTGCGCGGCATGCTTAGGCTGATCCGGGTCGATACTTTACGCAGAGTCCACAATGTTGGTCTTCTCGCGCGGCGGCTCAATTATCTGTGAGACATTTAATGCGATACTGATGCGTATATGTGAACTTGCCGCCGGGATATAACTGGGTAATTGTTGAAAGCGGCGTTTAACCCCAGTCAATCAATCAAGTGTTCATAATGAATAGGTTAATATATTTGTATTCTTTGTGTATATATTGAGGGGGTACTCATTCAGCAAACATTGTTCATGGTCTCTAGAATTATCGTTCATGAGATGAGCCGAATTACGAGAAAACCAACCTTGTGGACTCTGCGTAAAGTATCGACCCTGATCAGTCTAAGCATGCCGCGCAGGCTAACCCGGACAGACACTTTTCACCTCATGTGGATTTTCTGTTTCAGGAATCATTACTCTATACCTCTATCTCCCCGACACGGAATGTGTCGGCCCGGGTTAGCCTGCGTGGACTGCGCAGGCTGATCTGGTTCGATATATTACGCAGGGTTCATAATGTTGGTTTTCTCGTGGATCATTTGAAATGACGAACTTTGTACTTATTCGTCCTCCCAGATACACTTGGGGGAATTGGAGTCAATAATCCAAGAACCTTTCCATTTACTAGGTATAGCCGCTTTTTTTTACTCCTTTCAAGCAGACGATCTTTAAAACGTTGAAGGATTAGGAGAACATCATCAGTCTTTTCTCATTTTGAACAATTCTTTCTTCTCGGTTTGTTTTAAAACTATACTTGTCTGCTCACCAAATAGTTAATTCTGCCCGGTGAGAGTAAACAAATTCAAATCATTCATTGTCAGTTCATTTCAACAAACACTTTGCTCTTAAAATAGTCTAATATAAGAATATGCGGTAATGACGGAATAACACGAGGGAAAAGTTAGATAGATAGATAGTTTAGAGAGAAACGTGTTGCTCGCTTTCTGGCCTGAAGTGACCTAAACGAAGCCTAGTCGCGGCAATTCGGTCATGGTGGAGTGCCCTTGGGCAAGGCACATTTTCTAGCCTAGTACTGGTTTGTTCACCCATGCAGGGAACATGAATAATACAATTTAAAATGCGCGCTAAATGACCTTAGCTGTCGATGCGCCATAAAACAATATACATTCATTCATTCATTCCTAAACGAAGACATCGTTTTCCTACACGACGTTTGACACCCCACGATGACTAAATACTTTATTTAATATATTAACTTTTGATTCACCGCAATAAACATAGATCATTTATCATCACAAAATACATGTATGTAGCATTGCGGTTTCCTCGGATTAAAGTTATATTTCACTAATATAAGTATGGGAAAAATAATTACATAACACAGAAGTGAATTGAAAACGGGCATTTTACTTTTCAATGCCGGGTAGATAAAATGTTATAGCATGTTTAATATATCTCGTTCACTACGTGCTGTTCATTGATATCAATAATGTTCTCTTTTGTTTATGTTTAGTATAGCCATGATCAAACACTTTTTCCCAGTCTAGTCTATTATTTATAAAATTATTCTATTTCAAACCTCTTTTTTCCCAACATCATTACCAGTTCAGTTTATTGCATTGGTGCAGAATTTTAAATTTCTGTTTAATCAGCATGAAACTGTGTTATACTATTTGTTTCTCATGTACTTTGGGCCTTGTTCAAAACTGTCCAAAGCATTATAATGGTTCATGGGGACTAGTTGACCATGGTGCGTTTTTCACACAAATGCCACATGACCCTGTGCTCCATAACTACACATTTTGCTAATCCTTTACCAGCACGCTACTCAAAATGATCTACTAAGGGTTCAGAATGCTCTTATCTGTCTGAACCCTTATTTCACTATTTTCCACTCTGTCCATAAAAGTTGACCCAATCAATCCATCACGGATACATGAATTAATGTTTTCAATGTGTAGGAGTAACACATAGAGTGCAGCATACTGCTCTTTGTGAAACTTCTTATTTTTCATTCATTCACCTTGTTCTGTAACTCGTTGTAAGTCAACGTGTATGCCTTTCAATGTGTTCATCATGTTAGTTACTGGATTAGATGACATACATATTGTCCTGTTTAACCAATACTACGCTAACTTGCACTTATCAGTTTCGACCACAACTGTGGTAATCCTTAAACAAGAAACTATGCATACAAAATACTAGTGTTTTTGTGATCCTGCAACCTAAGTCTTTTAGATCACCTGAGCCAAAGGCTTTCGATGAACTATTGAACTCATTCACTGTCCATAGCTCTCCCCAATAAGCACTGGCGGCAAAATGATAAAACTTGGCATTGATGTTCCTTGCATGGCCCAACTGTAAAGTTGTTCACATAATTCCATTCAAAAAAGACAAAAAATGAAAACTATTAAATTCTTCTTGTCAGAAACTAAACTGGCCCAGCCGGATTTCAAAATAATTTCTCTGAAATATTCCTTGACCGTACCTCTCAGAACCTCCACCAAGTTTGCTCGAGTGGGTGCAATTTGTAAAACACACAAAAACTTCTTGATCGAAGATGATTTAATATTGAAACATTTCTCAATATAATAAGGCAGAAACTTCAAAATGTTTCTGCCTAAACCTGCTGTCAAATTTCCTTTGATTCTTCCTGTCTTAAATGTGCATACTCGTGAGCTCTGGCACTCAGGTGAGCGATATTGGGCCGACAAGGTCCTCCTATTTTCCCATTGCCAGTTTCATAATATTTTTTATTTCTATATGATCTTTTAATTTCTTAACAGTAGATACATAAAGAATTGTTATTTCTTTTAAATTTTCCCTACTTCTCCAACTTCCTGCAGCCCCCAGGCCGCCAGAACTTTCAGTGCTTTGATTATAAAATTACTGTGACCTTGGTCAAATATGTTTGCAAAATTTCCTTCACGTGAGAAAGGTTTCACATCTTATTCTTGGCTGCACCTTGGTCCCAAAATAAAAGAATAACACATAACTCTTTCTTAACGTGGTTTTTGCAAACAATGCAAATTCAGGTGAGTCAGCTCGTAACGAGCTGTCTCACCTTAGTTATCAAAATATATTCAAAAACTGTTATTACATGAAAATAAATTGAATCGCCCGATGATTTTGAACACGGTAACGCCTACTTTAGGGAATTCTGCGCTGAAAGAGTTAATATCGTATTCTCGTGTGAATCAGGGTCCCCAAAAATCAGAGAATAACACTTAATCTGAAAAGCAACGCTAATGCGACCTTTCACGTTATATGGACGAATAAAACACCATTGAAATAAAACAATCTGTGTGCGTTCCCTCTTCTATTGCATTATTCTCCACAGATAATTCCCCGCCGTTGTTAATCACGAGGTTCTTCTTCGATAAACAAGAAATATCTTTATCATCGTCCTTGTCGTGTGAACTGCATCAAGTAAAGACGTCGCCCACATGTTGTCGTGATTAAGGAAATGTGAAGAATCAGACAGTCTTTTGTATTCACGCGATCTCATTAACGCGTTTATTATTCGTAGAAATGTTAAATATACCCTGATATGGGGACTCCGCAATAGCTCTTTCGTGGTGCTATTGGATACCGAAAAATGTAATACTGCAAGGTTCCATCTTTGCTTGGCGCTTCCCTCGTGATTCCCGTAGGACAAGAAAAACATAATATTGGGACTATATTGTTGCGCGAATCACAGGCCGTAAAATTGCTGTATTCCTCCGCGTTAATTGAAATGAATTGTAGATAACCGAACGAAGTTGGACAAGTAAATGCGGGGCAATTTCTATAAATTGTTTTCACAAAGGTTTTACTAATCGAGTGCGGCCACAGTCTACTACCTTTAACGGCCATCGAAAGACAACAATGTAAAATATAATTCCCTGACTAAGTAGACAAACTGATATTTAAGACCGGGACCTGATGGGTTTTAGAGATGTAAATAACTGTTTTCTGCCCATAAAAAGGGATTGATTGAACAAGAAAACGTATACACAAAGTAATAATGGAAATGCGTCTATGTTCTGCTAGGATTTGCCCCAATTATTTACAACCAACCCTTACTATTATGTTCCTTTGTATGTAAGTCCTAATTAACCATGTTCCTTATGTTGACGAATTATAACGCTTCTGCAGCAGATGGCCTTTAAGAAACAGTGTGACATAATAAGCAATTTCTTCTATTGCTACAATGTTTTCATCTCTATTCAATAAATTTATTTTCAAACATAGAGGTTTATCATTTGATTTCAAAGTCAAAGTCATCTGCCGAAAATAAGCTGTGTATGGGAATGGGATAAGCGTAGAGAAGAACGGATGCTAAGAAACACTAATGTGATTTTTAACAAAATATTGTGTTTCTCCGTTATAATAACAGGAACAAGAAATATGACAAATCAGGTTTACTGAACTCTTTCAGCGCCAAAGGCAATATTGAGTTTTTTTACAAACAATACAGATTCGGGTGAGTCAGCTCGTGACGAGCTGCCTCACCTGAAATCAGCATTGTTTGCGTTTTAGTTATAAAAATATTTCAAAATTCTTATTACATGAAAAATAGAATCGGCCGATTTTTAAACATGGAAGAGTCCACTTTAAACAATTCGGCGCTGACAGATTTAACAATCACTTTGACGTAAATGCAGCAGACCTCTTTTGATTTATCATCGTGACTAAAGGAAATAGTTGCTCCATACTCAGCAATTTCTCCTTCTGCCACAATGCCTCCAACTCTATTCAATAAATACATTATCAACATAAGACATTTTCTATACTTTTAACCCTTTCCCTCAAACGATATTTCTGGGCGACTTTGAACATAGTTTGTCAAAAAAATAGAAAATCTCTATAATTGAATGGATAACCTATGAATAAAAGTGGAAAACATTGTGGCAAAAGGAGAAATTGCTCGTTTTGAGCAATTTCTTCTTTTATCACTATGTTTTCAGAACGCTGCCTGCTGCAGAGGCGTCAGAAAGCGTCTATATGAGTTAAAGGGTTAATTAGATGTTTTCAAAGTCGTCTGCTGCAGATTTCTTGTATTTGGGAAAGGGTTAAAATGCAACTAACGTCACAAGAAAGTCAACATTCAAGCCTTTACGACCAGAAGGTCGATTTTCAGAGGTTGATAAGTTATCTTAAGTTCGCTCGACCCTGTGATAAAGACCACCTTGGTTTAGCAATTCCCTGTCTATAATAACAACACGTTTTGTTTCCCAATCCCTCATTCTGCATAATAAGGACCATCTGTGACAAAGACCAGATGAGTGTTGTCTTCTCATAGGTGGTCTTTATACACAGGTTCCACTGTATATGCTATCTAGTCGGTAGCGACGCGGGCTGTCAATCGAGAGGTTGTGAGTTCGAATCCCGGCTCGGCCAACTTTCTTTCCGAGGATTGACAAAAGTCAATGCGACATGCGTCTTTCGTCTTCCACCGATGGGCTAAGTCTATGTGGAAAAGCAGCGAGTTGCTTGGGAAGACTGTTTTGTGGAGTGCTGGTGTGAGAAAACCAGGAAATGCATGAGTAGGTGAACTGGCCGCCGTGATATAACAGAGAAATTGTTAAAAACGGCGTTAAACCCCAATCAATCAAACAGTATATGTTTTCTACTATAGGACCCTTTTCTATTTTGAACGCACTGATAAAAGACGGTTATATATCACACTAATATACGCCTTGGGTATACTTATAAGTATTTATATTTTTAGCGAAAAGATCAAAATGTGTAATTTCAGACACATAATAAAGTTAAAAAGAAATTACTTGAACAAATAACAATATATCTAATTTTCCCATTTGTGATTTAAAACCTTTTCAACATTTGTCTTAACCCTTTCCCACATACAAGTGAACATCTCCATAAACGGGAAAAAAAACATTGTGACAAAATGAGAAATTTTACATTATTATCAATTTCTCCTTTAGCCACAATGCTTTCAAAAGTCTTCTACTGAAAAGGCTCCAGGCTATAGGAGATAACGAGAACAACGAGTATATAACAGAATTTGCTAAAACCTTTACGACAAGTATGCAGCAGATCCTTTGAAATTATCAAGGCAAAAATCTGACAAATCACTAAAAATGAAAGTTTAACCCTTTCCCTCGTTTAGACGCTTTCTGACGCCCCTGCATCAGACAGCTTTTTGAAAACATAGTGA
The DNA here is from genome assembly GCA_031761405.1 of Serripes groenlandicus. Lineage (NCBI taxonomy): Eukaryota > Metazoa > Mollusca > Bivalvia > Cardiida > Cardiidae > Serripes > Serripes groenlandicus. The sequence goes on along the minus strand of JASEVX010000010.1, from coordinate 3,993,960 downwards.
CAAAAGAAGACATTGCTCAAAACGAGTTATTTCTCCTTTTGCCACAATGTTTTCCACTTTTTGGCATAGGTTATCCATTCAATTTTAGAGATTTTCTATTTTTTGACAAAATATGTTCAAAGTCGTCCGCTGTAGAATTGTCGTAAAAGAGTTAATTGTTGAATATAGTTGAAACCATTGTGGCAAATGGTCAAATCGCACATTGTGACCAATTTCACCTTTGTCAGAATTATTTCAAAACCTGTGTGCTGTAGTCAAAAAGCTTCCGTATGCAGGAAATGCGAACCGTTTGTTTCAGGTCGACCGACGTGTGTTCATAGTAGGAGAGTTTAAACACGCAGAAAGATGACATAAAACAAAAATTCTCACGCCATAGCTATATTATCCGTGGGGACACCCACGGTGGTTGACTCCGCTATGTTTAACCCTTTCCCTCATACAACAATTCTGCAGCAACGACTTTGAACATAGTTTGTCAAAAAATAGAAAACTCTCTATATTTGAATGGATAACCTATGCCAAAAAGTGGAAAACATTGTGGTAAAAGAAGAAATTGCTCGTTTTGAGCAATTTCTTCTTTTGTCACTATGTTTTCTAAAAAGCCGTCTGCTGCAGAGGCGTCAGAAAGCGTCTATATCAGGGAAAGGGTTAGAACATCACCCGAGGGATTTTACACTGTCGTTTCGCCGTTTTGAAAGTTAGCCAATAGTATTTTTGATTTGATACAGCACAAGGTTGTACTGCGCCAAACAGCCAATCAGTTGACTCGTAACAACACTTTTATATGTTCACTTTAGAAATGGCGACCTCATTTGAAATTGAATTTACTTTGGCATGTGAAATGTTTACAATTGACAAGTTGCGTGAGTTCCAGAAGGATACATACAGTACGTGTATTGATACAAGGGAGAGATGTGATTTTATCAGGGACGATTGACGGTGAATAAACTTTGTGTTACGAGACATTTCATGTTATTTGAACAACATTTGAGGGATTACAAGCAATCTAACCGGTTAGCTCAGTCGGTAAAGTATTCTCCCCGAAAACGAGAGGTCCGGCGTTCGAGCCCTGGGCTGGCAGCATATCTTTCTCTCCTTGTAACATGACGGTCCTTCAATTGTCATATTAAGATCAGTAATTATGAAATTGTATTACTCCTTGCTGAATCTTTATTCCAAACTTCGGTATTATTTAGTTTTTTAAGACGATACACAGATGGCACATTTATGATCTGTGGGCGCAGTCATTTATCTAGGAAATTATCGATAATGTAAGCGTCATAACGATTGGTGTAAATATATTCTATTCTGTTCTGTCAGAACGGTGAAGCGACAGTAAGAAATGATGTACGGTGGCACAGAGGTGGCATGTGTATGTTTTTATTTATCTCGTGCGCACGAGATACTAAGTCCTGCGCACGAGATACTACGTCGTGCGCACGAGATAATTAAGTCGTGCGCACGAGTTACTAAGTCGTGCGCACGACTTAGTATGTCGTGCGCACGAGATAAATAAAAACATACACATGTCACCTCTGTGCCACCGTAATGATGAGATGAGATGTCGAAGCATAGCGGAGTCAGCAATCGTGGGTGTCCGACGACGTAACTATTTTTTACGAGTATATATCGAGGGGTTGGCGTGAAACGATTGTAAGCACAAACCTATTTTGAAAATCCTGGTTTAAGGGCAATTTTGACCCCTTTGTAAACAATGCAAATTTAGATGCCATTGCTCAGAACGAGCAATGGCTTCTAAATTACCATTGTTTACCAAGACTACTGATTTAACGCTTATAAAGACTTTATTTCAGGTGATTAACCTTGGTAAAAAAACAAACAATGTCAGTTACAACCGTTGTACGCCAAGCCCTCGATGTGTCAACGACCAAATTCAAATAACCGGCGCTCTGCGAAAATTAAGCGTAGTTCCAGATCAGCCAGCGCATCCGATGTTCTACACTGTACGCCAATAAATCAATAGACGATTTCAAGGAACTTCTATAAAAGAGTATCCATTTGTATATTTTATCATAGGAGCTCATGCTAGTCTTTTTCAGCACGTGTAATAATTACGCTAAGGTTTATTTAAAAAATCCAATTTCGCTGACATTCAAACCTGCAGTCGGGGCAAATCCCCTGTCAATTAAGGTAGCCGCTCAATTTCAAACAAAAGTTTCCAATTACAACGGAAATTTGAGTTACCTCGCTCCCGTAATTCTATTATTTTGACATTAAACCGGCCGATTCTCATGATTAACCCTGTCCAACCTACAACGAATCTGCAGCAGACGACTTTGATTTGTTTCAGCTTAAATATGGAAAGCTTCTATTAAATATGGTATAATTGCTGGAAATAATTTTAAAAACAAATGTGGCGTACTAAAAGAGGAATTGCTCGTTTTGAGCAAGTTCTACTTTTGTCACAATGTTTTCAAAAGTCGTCTGCTGCAGATGCATCAGAAAGCGTCTGTATGTGGGGAAGAGTTAAATCAATCCTGAAAGCAGTAAAATACTCATATTATATGTTTTACGATTCTCTTGAGATGAATACGTGTGTCTTTACTCGATGACGCTTTTGCATAGAGGCGTAAATAGGCAGAAGAACAAGGCGGCGTTACGCCTGTTATTCCTCATGCCATCATTTCAACCCGGCATGTGACAAACGACCAGCATAAGTTTCACACTGATTGGCAATTAAATTGTCCAATCAGATTCCATTCTTGTATTGACGCTGTTCGATGGAACCATTTTCCATAAAGGCCTCCCTATAGATTGAGCGATTAAATGTGCGAACAAAATAGATCTTGATCAGATTGCTCTGAATCGTAGTCCGATCTGGAATTTCTCTTGAATGAAATATTTTAAAAATCAAAAGCATTGTAACCAACAATGTACTGTAAACCTATGACAGATTTCGACATAAGAAGAATGTCATGATCTTCTAGCTGTGACTTTAATAACGTTTAAAAGCGGAAGCGATATCAAATACAATGTACTATAAAGCTATATGCCAGTTTTCAACATAAACAGAACGTTATTAACTGTCAGCTAACGGAAGCGATACTAAAAACCCATTACTATAAATCTATGACAGTTTTCAACATTAAAGAATGTCATTATCTGCTAGCTGTTACTTTACAAAAGCTTGAAAAACGGAAGCGAATTAAATACAATGTACTATACACCTATGACAGTTTTCAACATAAGAAGAATGTCGTTGTCTGCTAGCTGTGACATTACAAAAGCTTGAAAAACGGAAGCGATACAAAATACAGTGTACTATAAACCTATGACAGTTTTCAGCATAAGAAGAATTGCAGTATCTGCTAGCTGTGGCTTTCAAAGAAAACAACAACAGCAATGTACCATTAACCTATGACAGTTTTTTGACATAAACCACATGTCATTATATGCTAGCTATGGCTGATAAACAAAAACAACGATGTAAAATAAAATATACTATAGATCCTGAACATTTTCGACATGAGAAAAATGTCATTATCTGCTGTGCTGTGATTTTCACAAACAATAACAATGCGATAAAACCCTATGACATATTTCGGCATCAACAATATAACATTCATTATCTGCTAGCTGAGGAATTTAAAAAGAAATGACATTTATTTCAGTTTAATGTTGGTTTTTGTTGTAGTTTGAAATGTGTTCTATTTCGCACAACCTGGTGTCCTGATTTATCGCTTTCTTGTCTTCGAGTAGGCAAATGATTGTTGGATAGGATACAGGCATAATATTTAATATTCAAACGAGATTATCGTCATAATGAGAAACAGAATGGAAGAATTTTCTAAAAGGAGGCTTTTGTTTTGCAATTTTCTCAGTTTGCTGCAGAAAACTAATACGTACCGAAATGAATAAAACCTGAAAGCAACATAGCAAAAAATAGAAAGTTTTCGCTAAAAAAGATACATACAGTTTGTCTTCTAGTTAATATAGGTATATATCATGCACGCAATGCCTTTCTAATATTGAATTCTTTATTATCCCTTTGTCCTGTTCTCACGCGTGGGAAAATGTTAAGTTTGCCTGCCATTGCAATCTTTGTCGGAGACTGTATCATCAATTCTAATTTTCATTCCAAAACAACAAAATAATACTTTACACTGTTTGCCAATACTGATTTTATTAGAAATCAAATTTTATTTAAACTTATTTATTTTGCATCGTTAGCGAAAAAACAAATACAACATACCACTCGGTATCGGCTCTCTGTAGAATTATCAATGTGCATAAAATTCAAAAGACAGAATCCGCTAGACTAGATAAGAAGGAGTGAACATGTCATTTCCCAACAATATATTCTTATTATTTAACCAAATCCTATGTTGTGGGTACTCAAAAGAATCGTCTCACTGAGACGATTCTTTTGCGTACCCACAACATAGGGTTTGAATGTCAAATAAGGATTTTAGAACATGAAAAATTCCCCTTATCTAGAGATCTGATGGGTGTTAAACTCGGATCCTCGAATACGACAGGCTGACGCTTTACCAGTGCAGCACTTTCTTTCAAATGGATCCATAACACTGAAATAAGTATTTATTTGAGCAGAGTTAAGGGTTTCCATTAACTTACAGAAGGTGTAAATGGTATAATCTCGTTAGTCTACAATAAAACTAGTATAAGCCTAGTCAATGGACTTGGAACAATCGAGGAATGGCAATAAAATTAGAGCATAAAACATTGTCGTCATTCACCCATTCCCACTTACTTATCTCGACGTATAAACACACTGTAACTTGATTTTGAGCCATTGCTCCCTGTTCAACAATGTTTTCATCTTTAGTCCAATAATTATACTTTCATTTATTTAGATTTTCCATATATTTGCTTGAAAATTTCAAACTCCTCTGCTGTAGATTGTGTGTATGTTGGAAAGGGTTTTATGGGAAAGTTTTATACATAGTCGATGGATGGATTACTGCATCCTAAAACTCGAGGTAAACGTAATTGAGGAAGTGATCAGATTCTTCTAAAAAATGAAAATACTACAAAATATATGACAATAAGGAAATGAGCGGTGCTCGAGGAAATCCAACTACTGCTTTGTTGTTTTCAAAAGAAAGATCCAATCCAAGAATTTATTCCAATTTAAACGATGCATTCAAGTTATCAGAAGTCTGGTTTTTCGCGAGTTCAATGTATGTAACAGAAAATGTTACACTTTGGCTCAAAAGCTAGATTCCAATTCATACACAGCGGACGAGCAGGCTGACTTTAATGTGTGTTTGTTTGTTTTGGGGTTTTACGCCGCTTTCATATCGGGGCTCAGAGCTCTAGATTAGAAGTGCGTTTCACATCCCAAATCCTTATTTGACCCTCAAACCCTATGTTGTGGGTATTCAAAAGAATCGTCTGAGTGAGACGATTCTTTTGAGTACCCACAACATAGGGTTTAGTTGATTCACAAGAGAGATATTGATGGGAGAATACTGGTTTACTCCTCCTTGTCTAGTCCTCTTGGGACTGACAGGATGAATATGTTTGGTCCCACACATTATATTAACTTCGAGATATAAAAAACAAATAGAATACATTAAACCGATATCAACCTTCCAGCTGGAGCCCAAGAGTCGCATTGACTCAAACCGTTCAGACACATTTAGTCGGCTCTTACGGTACAAGCAATGAGAATAATGTGACTGCAACTCTCACTTGAGTTGAATGTAAAGTCATCGCAAGTATCGTTTGGTTGGGATTTCTGTCGACGCCGCTCGTTTCTAAGAATATGTTCCATGAAACCAGCCTCGCATTAAATCCTTTACCACATAACTTTAGAAGCTTCCTGACGCCTTTGCATCAAACTTTTGAAAACATTGTGTTAAAAGCGCAGAAATTGCTCATATTTAGCAATTTTTCTTTCCGCTACAATGTATTGAAGTCTATTCAATATTTATATTCCCATTTGCAGAGATTCTATATTTTCAAAGTCGTCTGCTGCAGGATTTGTTATATGTAGGAAATGGTTAGCAAACATACATTCACCAGTTTTGTCTTGGAGATGCTTAATGCACGCATGTATCACAACTTCAAACCTAATTAGTATTCAAAACATTGTACACCCACCGCATTGAAATAAGACTGTTGACAGATTCAAAATGGAATGTCAACTCTGACTCTTTCTTTTTCAATAACACATACACTCAATGAATGTTCAAGAATGCTTGAAAAACATTCAACAAAAGATTATGATCAATGTGCGCTGAAACGTAAGGTGTTCATGGTCTTCGCGAATCTTAATATTATAATGGTCGGCTCGTCCTGTGAGACGATTCCCGGTAGCTCAGTCAATAGCGACGCGGGCTGTCAATCACAGGGTAGTGAGTTCGAACCCATCTCGGCAATCATTCTTTCCGACGTGTGATGAAAGTCAGTGTGACAAGCGTTATTCGTCTATCACCAATTGGCTTACAGTCTATGTGGAAAAGAAGCCAGTGCTTGGAAAATCTGTTGTGTGGAGTACTGCTGTTGGAAAACCAGGAAACACGTGAGTAGGTGAACTGACCGTCGTGATATGATTGAAATAGTGTATAAATGAAGCGTTAAACCCCAACCAATGAATCAATCAAACATTGTTATGTAGCTTAGTTCTTATTTCATAAACGATTCGAATGCGTGCTTTCCCGTATAATGTTTTACAGGGAATGCAAATAAAGACTTTACATAAGAGCCGTCCCGTGAGAAAACCAACATTATGGCCTCTGCGAAATGTATCGACCAAGATCAGCTTAGGCTGATCCGGGCCGACACATTCCGTCTCAGGTGGATAGAAGTAAAGAGTAATGATTCCTGAAACAGTAAATCCACAGGAGTCGTTTAGTGTCTGTTCGGGTAAGCCTGTGTGGTATGCTTATGCTGATTCGGGTTGATACTTTACGCAGAGTCCACAATGTCGGTTTTCTCGCGGGATGAATCATATGTTGTTTCGAGTAACAAAAACACGCACGGTGATAGTCTGTGCTTCCAATATCCAAACTATTCTCACGAGTGTACATTATTAGCATTTTGTTCTTCCTTGTCCATCCTTCTGCGTTCGATTTACGTTCGGTCCTAGCGTGACAGTCTTTTAGGATTAGCTGTGATGGTATTATTTTATCCTAGAAGACTCATAAACTCTATTTTTGGATTTTATCGCTTTGGCTGTAAGGATTATCATATTTCTTAATGTAAATTTGTAATTCCATTGGTTCAATGTTCTGAATGTTTACCCTTTCCCACATAATAAATCTTTAGCGGACGGCTTTAAAAATATTTAAGCACAAATGTAAACAATATATATAAATGAAAGTATACGTATTGTAAAGTGTTAAGATAAAATGTGGCAAAATGAAAATTGCTCATAGTTTCTTCTTTTATCACAACGTTTTTAAAAGTCGTCTGTTACAGAAGCATCCAAATGCGTCTTCACTAGAGAACAGACATGACATGACATTGTTAAACCCTTTCCCACATACAACAAATCTGCAGGAGACGACTTTGAAAGCACAGTGACAAAAACTTGAAAGATCTCCATAAAAGATAGCTTTGTTAAATAAAGTTGAAAACATTGTGGCCAAAGGTGAAATTGCTCATCATGAGCAATTCACCTTTGTCCACAATGTTTTCAAAAGTCGTCTGCTGCTATTGCGTCAAAATGCGTATGCATGTGGGAAAGTGTTAAGACAAATGTACTCGTTTATAAGAATATTATAGCAAATGTAGAAATATCGGACAATGACCGTGGAATAAAAGTGTCCTAAAAATTAGAATATGATGTTCATCAAAACAGGCTTGCTGATTTAACACACGCATGCTGAACCTGTGTTGAACCGATCATCTAACACGCATGTTTGTTTTGTGTCTGCTTTTTAGTTTTAACTTAGATACAAGATACAAGATACAAAGTTATATTTGATTAGAGGCCACCGGCCCATTACAACAAAATATAATATTATAAACACTTTTAACCCTTTCCCTCATATAAACCTTTCGGACGCCTCTGCAGCAGACAGCTTTTTGAAAACATAGTGACAAAAGAAGAAATAGCACAAAACGTGCAATTTCTCCTTTTGCCACAATGTTTTCCACTTTTAGTCATAGGTTATCCATTCAATTATAGAGATTTTCTATGTTTTGACAAAATACGTTCAATGTCGTCTGCTGCAGAATTGTCCTATGAGGGAAAGGGTTAAATACCTTAATCGAAGTATTGATCGAATGTAAACATTTCTATCATTATTTATGCACATATTTCATACTGTATAATTATATTGGTAGAGGTGAAAATTTGATCTGTAATCTAAAATAAAGATACATGTTATTTATTCAAATTATCTATTTTATATATCTGACTAGGTTTGCATGCAAATGCGTACGTACACATATAAACACCCCATACATACATATTCACATAAATATATGCACATATATGCATACACGCGCACACGCGCACGCAAGCACGTTCATACGGCATATCCGATTTTATAATTATCAAAATGATATGAATGCTCAATAACTACAAGAAAATCATTCTAAATGAAGGTATAACTTAGTTTTTGCTGTTAGTTAATATCAACTCGTACTTTGAAGGCAAACTATAGAAACGACTCCACTCCGTAAATGATATTTGTTGATTTGGACGACATCCGTAAATTAAACTGGTGGATCGAGCAATTACGCCAGTACTTTTCGCTTATATATTTCTAGCGAAGTTCCTGCAGTTTAGAGCACTTTAATAATAAATGGTACTCATTTCCTACTCCATCGTCACATAGTTTGTAAATTATCTCATCTCTTTCTATATTAAAATGTCTTCCTGTTTCTATTTCTAGATTATGGCAGGCTGTCCTAAATGTAGACATAGCTCTACGAAACATTCTCATGCTTAAAACATGTAAATATTTGTCATGGACACACTTATTCTAGTGTGTATTGATTTATTTGCATTATCTGCCACTCGTTCGATTCGACATTAAAACCTTGCGTGACGAACTGTCAGGTTGTTCATGTCTTCTACTGCAGTAAAAACCGTCAATTCTATTTTGGGATACCACCGCTGTGGTCAAATGCATGTGAGCCGTTCCACGAGAAAACCAACATTATGTACTCTGGGTAAAGTATCGAACCGGATCAGTCTAGGCATGCCGCGCAGGCTAATCCGGACAGACAATTTTCGCCTCCTGTGGATTTTCTGTTTCAGGAATAACTACTCTATATACATCTATCCCACTAACACGGAATGTGTCGGCCGGATCAGTCTGCGAAGACAGCGCAGGCTGATCTGGTCGATACATTACGCAGATGTCTATCGCCGCACCAACAGTATGTACTCTGCGTAAAGTATCGAACCGGATCAGTCTAGGCATGCCGCGCAGGCTAATCCGGACCGACACTTTTCGCCTCCTGTGGATTTTCTGTTTCAGGAATCACTACTCTATACATCTTTCCCCCTAAGACGGAATGTGTCGGCCGGATCAGTCTGCGCGGACAGCGCAGGCTGATCTGGTCGATACATTACGCAGATGATATGAGCCGTCCTGTGAGAAAACCAACATTATGTACTCTGCGTAAAGTATCGAACCGGATCAGTCTAGGCATGCCGCGCAGGCTAATCCGGACAGACACTTTTCGCCTCCTTTGGAGTTTCTGTTTCATGAATCATTACTCTTATACCTCTATCCCCCTGAGACGGAATGTGTCGGCCCTGATCTGATTCAACACATCACGCAGAGTACATAATGTTGCTTTTCTAGTGGAACGGCTCGAATGCATGTTTATGTCTTTCACATAAGATTTACGATCATACGTGACCTGCATATGGATATTTTACGAGATATTGAACTATACCAGTTTCGTTGTATGAAACCATTGTCAATTATCAAATTTTGCTTTTGTAAGAAATACACACTAGATACATATTCGCAATACATATCGAGTCATCAAAAACACTGAATGAAGATATAACAGTACGGTCAGTGGTTTTGATTTTCTGACTGCAATAGAAAGAGCTTGGTATCAAGGTCACAGAAACATATGTACTTTTATGTTGACAAGAGAAATATTTTGTTTCGCGACAGTTGTATGAAACCATTGTCAATTATCAAATTTTGCTTTTGTAAGAAATACACACTAGATACATATTCGCAATAGATATCGAGTCATCAAAAACACTGAATGAAGATATAACAGTGAGCCAGCGGATTTGATTTTCTGACTGCAATAGAAAGAGCTTGGTATCAAGGTCACAGAAACATATGTACTTTTATGTTGACAAGAGAAATATTTTGTTCGCGACAGTTGTATGAAACCATTGTCAATTATCAAATTTTGCTTTTGTAAGAAATACATATTCGCAATACATATCGAGTCATCAAAAACCACTGAATGAAGATATAACAGTACAGTCGGGGAGCTGTTTTCATTATACTGACGAGTTAATTGTTAACTTTACGACATTGGCACACGTCTTTTCTCCCTTAAAATACTGCCTGATGGGTGACGCTCGTCTTTATTCTGTCACGCCACGCTAAAAACAATGTCTTTCACGCGAGTTCTGAAACTGAAGGGTTGCGGATATAAGCCCCTGCAGAGAACTAGACAAGAGGGAGTGAACAGGTCTTTTCCCCACAATATTTCTCTTATTAATCAACCAACACATTCTATGTTGTGTGTACTCAAAAGAATCGTCTCACTTTAGTTTTAGTTTCAGAACTCGGATGAAAGACATTGTTTTTACCATGGCTCTAGATAAGTGGCATTTTTCATATCATAACATTCTTATTTGACATTCAAACCCTATGTTGTTGGTGCTCAAAAGAATCGTCTCAGTGAGACGATTCTTTTGAGTACCCACAACATAGGATTTGGTTGAGTAATAAGAGAAATATTGTGAGGAAAAGACCTGTTCACTCATTCTTATCTAGTCCTCTGCAGGGGCTTATATATATCCGCAACCAGACAAGCAGAAGACTTTGTAAACATTTAGGAAAGAATATGAAAGTTTCTGAAAATAAAAGTAAAATAAATTTAATAAAGTTGAAAACTATGAGCAATTCCTTTTTTTTTCCACAATATTTTCAATAAACATCTGTTTAATAGTAATTGATAAGGAGCACAATTCATAATCTAAATTCTTATATCACATCCAAACCCTGTAGTGTGGGTACTCAAAGTAATCGTCCCAGTCAAAGGGATCCTTTCAATATCTAAAACTTCGGGTTTAAATGAATAATAGGATCAGATGGTGTAGCATAATCACCAGTTCACACCGTCTTACCTAGGCCTCTACCCGAAATGGCCGATCACACCATTTATTTTTCGCCCTGTATGGCCGCCTTAGTGGCATTAATGGAAGAGCGTTAAGTTCTTGAATAGAAAACCAGGGTTTGATCTTCGCTCGGGTCATACCAAATATTTTAAAAATTGCAGTCGTAGCTTCCCTCCGTGGGGTGCGGGGCGAGCATTTCGGTTGACGCGCTGGTGTCGGGATAAGTCGACGAACGACACTGGTAAATAACCGAGAAAAGTCCGTGATATTACTTAAATACTGTTGAAAGCGGGGTACAGCACACTATGATGACAAACCAATAAACTCCGTGTTCTGTGTGATTTATATGACTTTATGTCTGGAGAGTATCATATAAAAGAACTTTTGAATATATCCTTCCATACAATATTGTCTGTGACAGTTAAGACCAATGACAATTGAAAGTACATTGCCGGCATGGAACTTTTGAATATATCCTTCCATACAATATTTGCTGTGACAGTTTAGCCAACCCATCACACTGCAATGCATTGACAATTGAAAATTCATTGCCGGCGTGGAATATTTTTATTTAAAAATGTATTAGATAATGATAAACGACTTGTAATAATCAATTTGACCATGACCTCCGATTGTTTTATGATAATGCCATGTATTATAGAGGCATCAAAAGTCGTATGTGTGCAGTAAAAGATTAATAATCTGAGGTTTTGAGCGAGAAAACCAACATTATGGCCTCTGCGTAATGTATCGAGCCAGATCAGCCTGCACAGTCCGCGCAGACTGATCCACGTAGAAACATTCCGTCTCAGGGGGAGAGAGGTATAGAATAATGATAAAACAGAAAATACACAGGAGGCGAAAAGTGTCTATCCGGGTAAACATGCGCTGCATGCTTAGGCTGATCCGGGTCGATACAATGTTGGTTTTCTCGCGAGACGGCTCATCTGTTGACTAAAAGGGGGTGAATTCTTAGGACGCTTACTTCGCTTGTCTTATTCCCTGCGACATAAGATCAATAGTGTCGCTGGCAACAATCCGGTTATAATGAACGTGTCCATCAAAAAGTGATAAACCCAAAATGTCGTCTTTTACGTCAGAAGATTCAAGCGTTTATTGAAAATGATCAGAATGCTAGGAAAAAAAACGCGATTGTTTGTTGTTCCGGAACAGACACGGGATAATATTTTGGAATGATGGTCATACCACCAGATGCTTTGGGAAGTGTTAAACACTTGTCCTGCTGTGCGGGAATTGAATAATCCAATTCCAACTTGTAGACGCATTAGGACGAACCTGCAGCAGACGACATTTAAAAACAATCTGGCAAAATGAGAAATTGCTCATCATAAGCAATGACTTCTTTTGACACAGTATTATCTACTCTATCGAATATTCATGAATTTTTCTTTCTCTCATAGGGTTTTGAAATATTTTTGCCAAGATGTTTTCACAGATGTGATGTCAGTTTTTGCTATAACTTTAAACTTACATTAAATGCACCAATAGCATGTTTGATCCGTTTCAAACATGGTCTGCTGCTCAGGTGACTACAGTTCCGGACTGGACGCTGGGTCAAATTGAAAGTATACAGTGGTGCAGAGGTAGAGTGTCGGCCTCTCATACCAAAAGTCCCGGGTTCGAATCCAAAGATGAGCGGGTTCTACCTTTGAGATTTTCTAATTCAAACGGCGCGGCGCGAGTACTGGTTAAGTCTCCAGGTAGCAGACATAGAGCGTGATTAATATAAGCTGAACGTTTGTTTCAAAATCGATGTAAAATGAATAAGTTTAAACTAAGGCTATCAATTAAAAAATGCCAACATTTGTAGCCATAGCACTTCATGTTAAATCGCCCAGCTTGCCTTAACCCTTTCCCTCATACGACAATTCTGCAGCAGACGACTTTGAACATATTTTGTCAAAACATAGAAAATCTCCATAATTAAATGGATAACCTATGACAAAAAGTGGAAAACATTGCGGCAGAAGGAGAAATTGCACGTTTTGTGCAATTTCTTCTTTTTTCACTATGTTTTCAAAAAGCCGTCTGCTGCAGAGGCGTCAAAAAGCGTCTATATGAGGGAAAGGGTTAATACAAATTATAATAAATAAGAATAAAATTGGTTTTCGGCGGAGTGACCTGGTGTAAGAAACATTTTCTAGCTTTGAACGTGATAGTCTTCAAGTTTTCAGTCGCCGTGATATGACCGAAATACTGGTGAAAACGACCGTGTAAAATCCATATTCAATTGCAAAATTAAGTTCTCGAGCTTCTTGGGACACCTTCAATTAACACTGAGGAAGGAGAGTTGGGTATTGCTTTTCTGTGACATTAAATGCAAATTAAACCTATGCCTTCACACCATTGTAGTACAAAACATTTAAATAAATGAAATGTGTAAACTGTAATTATCTACGCATTAGTGTTACCCTTCCCCGCATACGTACGTAGTGTGACGTCATTGCAGCAGACGTCCTTTGAAACCATGGTGACATACAAAGAAATCGCTTACAATTAACAATATCTCCTTTTGCAACAATTTTTTCAATCCAATTCCATAATAATACTTTCATTTGCAGATATTGTCCATAGTTTTGTCACTGTGTTTTCACAGTCGTCTTGGTGAAGATGTACTGTGTGGGTTATAACAGGTTTTGTTTGGTTGTCCATCAAGACGTGACAATCTAGCTGCCAATAAAAACAACACAACGGACGACAGACGTAAATTGCAAATTCACATCAAATTGCTTTAACATTCGAAGCGAATAGATACGTCGCTTTTTTTATGCGTAGAATTAGAATGATTTCGATGGCTTCAGTGATTTTGAAGATAACAATTAGATACATTTCAAATCAGAAGCCATGAGAAAAAAGTGCTTTATAAATTTGTATTTATTACTACGTTTTTCTATTCAAATGCAGACGACTTTGAAAACTTCTAAGGAAACCTATTAAAAACCTCTATAAATAAAAGCGTAATTATTGGATAGAGATTAAAACATTGTGGTAAGAGGAGAAATTGCTTATCATGAGCAATTTTTCTTTTTTCCTTCTTAATGTTTTCAAAAGTCGCCTACTGCCCGTGCGCTAAAAAGCGTTTGTATGAGGGAGAGGATTCAGCCTTACTATTTACCTGATATCCTATTTTGAGAGTAGCTTTGTTTGAAAAACATTCGAAGAAGAACATGCAATATCTGAAAAAGTGGAGAAAACCCTTTTTATACTCTCATATGTATAATAATATAGAACATTAAGATATATTGCCTGTTTTTGGACTCGTTTTCCCCTTTTTAAAATGATTCGGAACGTTGAGTTCTGCAAAGACGGTGAAGACGGTGAATGACGTCTGTCTAACGATAAAGGTAACTCGATTATCGTTACCTCGTCGTTTTAAAATTAAAAGAATATAATAATATGTGTGATGATTTTTTTTACATTTACTCTTTCACTGCCGAATCCTACATAGTCGTCTCGTCCATGTTGAACATTGGACCACTTCATTTCTCGTCCAACAGGAATTTGATAAGATTTTTAAATGTTTAAGTGGTAAACAATGCAGATTTCAGGAGTGAGAGCTCGTTGTTTGTTTGTTTGCATATGTTGCAATTCTTGGCAGCGAAAGAGTTAACGATCATAAAAAGAATACACAAATTAATTAATTCTGTATTATAACTCGATTGTTCATGCGAATGTCGTCATGCTTTTTACAACAAAAACGCCTTTGTCTTTAATGTTTTCAAATGGGATTGCTCACGTGTTCTACGGTAATTATGAACTGCAAAGTTATTGCATTTTCATGAACGTTGACACATTCTGTCTTCAATTTTGTCTTTCATAATTCTCAGTTTGTTACAAAACGCAATTAGAGGTTCTGTCGTTAAGCTGTCTTTTAATTCCAGTGCAGCGACGTGACTTAATTCTAAAGAGTCTGAGACCCTTTCTATGCTCTTCGACAAAAGGTTCATAATGGAAATATTAACAGTGTCATTTAAACTTAGTCACAGCGTTTCCCATGTAGCGTTTGTCCGGTTTTAACTGTTTACAATGTTGAAATATCGCTCGCTTACACCTATCTCACTTACGACAGCAATAGATTAACACAACACATATGAATATTCTCGCTATAAATGAAAGTATAGTTATTGAATTGAGTTATGTTTTTGTCCATATTAAAACCCATATGTATCTGGGTTCCTGTTTAAATAACAGTATTTAGTATGTTTTATTTATTAATATTTGTGTTTGTTTTAAAACCATATCTAAAGTATCATCTGATATGTGTTTTATAAAAGTCTAAAATTATAGCAATCTGAAGGAATTGGTAACACATTACAATTGACGGTAAGGGAACGGCAAAGGTAGTTTTGAAATAAAAATATACAAGAACAGTTTGAGAATAATCTAGGGAAATGGTTGTGATAATTGTCGCAAATATGTGTTTATGCATAGTTATTTAACCCTTTCCCACTTATAGACGCATTTTGACGCATCTGCAGCAGACGACTTTTGAAAAATTTCTCCTTTTGCCACAATGTTTTCAAATTTTTTTTAGTAAGTATACCAACAATTATAGAGAATTTCCATATTTTTGAGTGACATTTTCAAATTCATCTGCTGCAGATTCGCTGTATGTGTGAAAGGGTTAAAACGTTATGATTATCATGGTTAATCTACCATCTACTGGACTAGGCTGCTTATGAGCAACATTATGTAGAATATTTTCCCAAAATGTTTCTAAATAAAAGCAAATAAGTGATTTCATGGTGTAAAAGGTACATGTACTGTTTCCTTTCTGGGTTTGTAATTTATTTTTTCTTAAGAAAGTATCAGTATTAAAATAGAATAAAATGTGTTGGATATTATTAGTAACACCATAAGCACTCCAATAGTTCAACATCTTACCAAATAGATCAATTCCGCAGCAAACGACTTCGAAAATATATGTTTAGAAATATGCTTAACAGAGGATTAGATAAGATGGAGTGAACAGGTCTTTTCCCCACAATATTTCTCTTTTTTTTCCACTCGAATCCTATGTTGTGGGTACTCAAAAGAATCGTCTCACTGAGACGATTCTTTTGAGTACCCACAACATAGGGTTTAAATGTCAAATAAGGATTTTAGAACATGAAAAATGTCCCTTATGTAGAGATATGTGCTTAACATCTATTGATGAAGATGTTATATCATTGAATAGAGCTGAAATGATTGTGCCAAACGGGGAAATAGATCATTATGAGTAA
Source organism: Serripes groenlandicus (assembly GCA_031761405.1). Classification (NCBI taxonomy): domain Eukaryota; kingdom Metazoa; phylum Mollusca; class Bivalvia; order Cardiida; family Cardiidae; genus Serripes; species Serripes groenlandicus. The sequence goes on along the minus strand of JASEVX010000010.1, from coordinate 3,977,448 downwards.
TTCCGAGTATTCTTCTTTGGTCACAATACTTCCAAAAGTCGTCTGCTGCAGAGGCGTCAACATGCGGGAAAGGATTAAAGAAAGTCGACAAGGAAACATTTCGTATTAGATGAATCGTTTAAAAAAAAATCCCATCCCGCTCTTCAAAATGTTTCTATAAAAAAAATCCCTGTTAAATACTATTTCATGCAATTCCAATGGCTTTTATTTCAGACAAAGGGAGCTTGACCATTTTAGCCACGTTCACAAATTCTGCAGCCATTGACTTCGAAAACGTCATGGCAAAACTATGTAAACTCTCATCCCTTTCCCTCACACAACAATTATGCAGCAAAAAATAAAAAATCTCTATAATGGAGTGGATAACCTATGACTAAAAGTGGAAAACATTGTTGCAAAAGGAGAAATTGCTCGTTTTGAGCAATTTCTTCTTTTGTCACTATGTTTTCAAAAAGCCGTCTGCTGCAGAGGCGTCAGAAAGCCTCTATATGAGGGAAAGGGTTAATCAATGAAAACTTATCGTACTTGAAGAGAGCTGTTCTACATTTACCATAATGTTTACAAATGTCGTCTGCTGCAGTTGCGTCAAAATACGTCTGCATGTGAAAACTTGTTAAGACGTAAGAATATGTATCGGTCCATTTCGTGACAAATCTGTTTCAATATCAAAACCCCATGACAAATATTCCATATTCACAGAAGTTATGTGATTTCCAGAAATTTCCTAGAAAAATGATTTGTTCGCGTTTGTACTTGAAGTGCATCTTAAATGTACTTACCCTTCCCCATAACCGGCCGGGTCATGCCAAATACTTGATGGCTTTCCACCCTTGGTATCCATGATTGTCAGGTTAGCATTACTGACTCGCTTGTGTCAGGGTAAATGGATCAGCAGTACTTGTTACTTACCTAGATAACGTTGTGATTTTATCCAAATAAAATGTTGCTATGTGGCGTTAAACATCATTCAAACGAGTCGACTGCCCATACATACATAAAGATTACGCCGTTGAGTGGCGAGTTCAGGGGCGTAGCTCCCGTTATGCACTGTAGGCACGTGCCTACACATTTTTTTCTCAAAATGCCCCAACATACAGCTGCGGCTATAGACATCTGCGTAATGTATCGACCAGATCAGCCTGCGCTGTCCGCGCAGACTGATCCGGCCGACACATTCCGTCTTAGGGGGATAGATGTATAGAATTGTGTTTCCTGAAACAGAAAATCCACAGGACGCGAAAAGTGTGTATCCGGGTACGCCTGTGTTGCATGCTTAGGCTGATCGGGGTCGATACTTTACGCAGAGTCCACAATGTTGATTTTCTCACGAGACGGTCTACACATTGATTATTGAAAAGCTACGCCCCTGGAGTTGTTAGTGTGGCGAATTATGACCGGGCGTCTGGTGTCCTTTCCCGCGTACGGCCGTCATGTTGGTCTGTCCTTTATGTTACAGCAAGGCACAGCTCCTACCACAGTATTAGTTATGAATAAGTGTTTTGTAGATGTGATATTACTGATTCTTTTTTTAGCTTTTGATAACGGCGTTTAAGCTTCAATCAATCACAGATGCAAGCTGTAAGGCTACCTGCACCATCTTTGAAAATTGTACATAAACATGCATAATGTTATTTTAACACAATGTTTTCATTTTTGTTCAACATTTCTTTTCATTTATATTCAAAAGTTATGTTTTCCTCTATATTCAATTAAGTCTACACTAAAGTAGAGAGTGTTTCCCCTGTTTCTGTAGAGATGTCCCTGAAGTCGTCGGCTGCTTGTTTGTTGTTTTTCGAGAGTTGCTAACAGACCAAACATAGGTCGAATTTCTTATAGTACGACCTATTTACATCCCTGCCATATTATTTGAATCACGACATACGAAATCCGATCTTCTGGGGATTCAAGACTAGACGATCGAATTGCATATGGGCCGCGTCTGACGAGTTTGAGTTCTTAACCCTTTCCCTCATACGGCAATTCTGCAGCAGACGACTTTGAACATATTTTGTCAAAGAATAGAAAATCTCCATAATTAAATGGACAACCTATGGCAAAAAGTGGAAAACATTGTGGCAAAAGGAGAAATTGCACGTTTTGTGCAATTTCTTCTTTTGTCACTATGTTTTCAAAAAGCCTTCTGCTGCAGAGGCGTCATAAAGCGTCTATATGAGGGAAAGGGTTAATACAGCTGCGTACAGTAAAGACTCGGGGGAGTCAGTGCATCTGTACAGTCTCATCAGGTTCTACACCTTCCGCATGCGTGTTATACGTTCCTTAATGCTCCTTCATCGAAAAGGCTGGAAGTGTTGTCTTACTAGTTGTGTGTTGATATAACTGTACGTGATGTCAAAAGGAGTGTTATTAAGACTACAAATCGCTAGACAAGCCTCAAATATATACCAATGGTATCAAAAAGTAATGTTTTTATTACGATGTTGTTGATTTGTTTATAGAGAATATACGTCTTACATGTGATAAATACATAAACGTATCTTCTGACGAGAAATTGGATGTGTAGCCCTAGTAGATGTATTCTAAAAAAAGTTAAATTATGTCAAATAGGATTGTCATTAACTGTTTCACTGCTGAATTTCACAAAGTCGCCTCTGCCACGTTGAAAATCTGACATATCCAATTTTTTGTCCAACAGAGTATTTGGTAAAACTTAATGTCTAAGTGGTAAAACAATGCAGACTTCAGGAGAGACAGTTCGTTACGAGCTGTCTCTCCTGAATCTGCATTGTTTGCAAAAGTCTTTAATTGCCTTTGACAGCGAAATATTTAAGACCCAAAATCGCTAGACGCGGCTCGTCTTGCTTAGTTCGTTTAGGTCATTACCGAGTCCAAGAGGTTTCGAGGTTGCCTCTTATGAGAGGTAGAATGTCACGAGTTATCTCCGAAAGAAAACGTTCACATTGCATTTCAAACAGTGTTGATTCATACAAGGTTTCGTATTTTATTCTAAATGTCTGATCAGGGTCTTCACATTTGGATATTCTTCGAAAGGAAAACCATTGATAAACGTGATGATTCGCCTGGGCGAACATTGTTTAATCACTTTCTACTAATAATACGTTCAGTGAAACAGTTTGTTAGCTCACGGTACCGATTCCAGGATTCAACCAATCAAATAACAGGTACTACATGTACATAGTATTGTAGCTGTAATTTGATTGGTGGATTGGCAACCGTGAGATAACAAACTGTTTCAATTGATGCAGGATATAGAAGCTGTAATTTGATTGGTTGATTGTCAATTGTAAGCTAACAAACTGTTTCACTGAATGCAGGGCTGTTTTAGTCTTTTCTTGCACAACAAAAATGATAATTCCTTTAACATTTGAAGAGCGACATTAAAACGCAGTTTTAATTACTGTTGAAAATGCCAACGTATGTTGACGTATCTGCAGCAGACGACTTGTGAAAACATTGTGAATAAATGAGAAATTGCTCACAACGAGCACAACGAGCAATTTTCCCTTTTGCCACAACCTCTTTCAACTTTTGTCATTAGTTACATATATGTTCATTTACATACGTATGGTGAGAAGTGTTAAACTCCTTGCATATACCATACGTCTAGTAAAGCCGTCGAAATGATTTATTCTCTGAAAGGGTCCGTCTCCAGAACTTCCTAAGATTTATTCATTTCGGTAAATTGGTCTCATCATGTGGAGAGAAAAGGAAAAGCAATTGGACAATCTTAGACTCAAATTATTAAAGATAATTAAAAAATATCTTGTCTCTGTAGCATTGCTATTAAAAATGTCTTATTCTCGTTCTCGGGGCGGTGTTGAATAATCTAAAAGGGACTGAATCCCATTTGAGAAAAAAGCGGAAAAAAAAGAAAATTGTTAAAAATTGCTATTACCTTGGATGTTTTTGCATGTTTTTGCATGTACGGCATTGAGATTTGCTGACTGATGTACTACAATATATGCACACTATTAATATTGCGGAGATTTGTCGTTATTTTGCATTGTAAAATCTACTTGGTTAGTAACCCAGTAAATCTAAAAATATCGCTGTATATTTATCACGTGATCACTACAACCGAATTGACAATCTCCTTCCCAGAGTTGTTGTTCCTTACACTCACGCATACATGAATGTAATGAGTCGATAGTGTTAGAGAATTCCGAATTGAATCCACAAATTCAAATGAGCAAGAAGAAATTCCACGGTATTTTTAAACGGGTAAACACGGAGCGGACGTTTTTTTAACTGCTTATTTCCTATGAAATAATGAAAAACAAGACTTGTACGACCTTCTACAACATTTCGTTACATATATATCGACGTATTGTGGATTAATTAGAATAAGTATAAAATATAACGATTTTGGACCATTATGGTGTTCAGTCCCTTTAAAGGGATTTAGTTATTGTTGATTTATCATAACGAATGTACTATTTGCACCAACAAAGTCCTTTATTTAATACAGATGAGGATTCAAGCAGTTTCCAACATAACACACTTTTCCATTATTATATATGCAGATTTCCTATGAAACTTTATTTAAAAAAAAAAAAATTATATTAAAGTTATTGATGAAAAAACATACAATGCTCACCATGGGCAAGTACAGATGATTTGAGCCGTCCCGCGAGAACCCCAATAGTGTGGACTCTGCGTAAAGTATCGACCCGGATCAGCCTAAGCATGCCACAAAAGCTAACCCGGATAGACACTTTTCGCCTCCTGTGGATTTTCTGTTTCAGGAATCAGTACTCTATCTATCCCCTCTTAGACATTACACAGATGTGAATGCATTTTTTCAGCATTCGATATTGAAAACCATTGTGGACGAGAGGGAAATAAGCCATGAGCTTTATCCCCTCTTCCCTAAATATTATCGCAAGAGTTTCCTATGTTGCATTAGCGATATATGGATTGGTATTGTTCTACCCGCGTTGAAAATTGTCACTATCCGTCTTAATCTTATTAACACAAAACATTCTATTTTGAAATTTAAAAGAAAGCTAGTAAAAAAAAATCCAATATAGAGACACTTTCTGACGCATATGCACAAGACAACTTTTGAAAATATTGTGACAAAATGAGAAAGTTCTCATAATGGGCAATTCCTCATTTTGTCACAACATTTTTCTAGTGTATGCATTTATATTGCTTGCATTTATGAGATTTTCCATAGTCTTGCCCAGAAGCTCAGAGTTGAAATGATGCTTGCAATTTCTCATTTTGCCACAATGTCTTTCAAAGGTCATCTAAGACAAAGACGCGAAAATGCGTCTGCATGTTAAAAATGGTGTTTCCTGCAACAGAAAAGCCACGAAGGCGAAAAGTGTCCGTCCGGGTTAGACTGCACGACATGCTTTAGCTGATTCGGTTCGAAACTTTACGCAGAGTCATAATTGTGTCGGTTGCATCATCAGGGAAAGGGTTTATAGGCGATTTATCCTTACTCAAAATGTTTTCAGATGTCGTCTGCTCTGAATTAATCATTTGTCCACTACATCAGAAAAAAAGGTTTAGTGGCGATTTCTCCTTTCTCGACAATGTTGTCAAATTGCGTCTGCTGCAAACATACCAATTGTCATCTGTAATATATCAAGGGTTTATGGGAATTGCGGAACTAGAAACAACGCTAGAATGATTGATGAGTATTCTATAGACATGGCTGCAAAGTAGGTATAAAACACGCGAGCAATACCGCCGAAAAAAATCTAAAAACCTATTTCTCAAATTTTGAAATATTACATGTAATCAGATACTGGTTGCTGTCTTAATTTCCCAACAAATATCGGAATCTGTAGTCATTAACTTCAGCCCTATGTTTAAATTATATCGAAAATCAATTTGTTATTCCAGTAGACAAAACCTTCACTCCGTATTTGGGGGAGTGCGCCAGAAAAATTCCTAAACCTTAGCGTATTTATAACAAGTGTAGACCACGATCTGTCTACATATCCTTGCTATCTTATCCTAATAGGAAATAGTTGTCATGGGTTTCTTTCACCCCCTTCTCTCATACAGACGGTTTCTTATTGTTTCTGATGTTTTCTGAAGCCTCCGCAGCAGACGACGTTTTAAAGCATTGTGACAAAAGGAGAAATCGCTGCTTATAATGAATAATTTCTCTTTTTGCTACAATGTTGAAAATTCTTTTCAATAATTCAACGTTCATTTACAAATAAGTTCCGCATTATTGCCTAGATGTCGTACAAATCGTGTGCTGTATACGGCAAAGGGTTAAACATTGTGTGATAAATCGGCGAAGAAACATGTGAAGACAGATCAAACTGTGAGAACCTGTAGGTTAATCTAGATCTTCACTGGTCGTACATGCTCTATGGTTGGTTTCCGTAGAGCACCACTCATGTTCAAATGAGCCGTCCCGCGAGAAAACCAACATTGCGTAAAGCATCGACCCAGATCAGCCTAAGCATGACGCGCAGGCTTACCCGGATAGACAACTTCGCCTCCTGTGGATTTTCTGTTTCAGGAATCATTGCTCTATACCTCTATCACCCTGAGATGGAATGTATCAGCCCGGATCAGTCTGCGCGGACTGCGCAGGCTGATCTGGGTCGATACATTACGCAGAGGGCCATAATGTTGGTTTCTTGGCGAGACGGCTCAAATAATGTTATCACGTCAGGCTTGGAACCGTCTTATGCCACCAATCTTACTTAGCGCTGAATAATACTTAAACATTTATTTGTTACCATGTACAAAACCATATGATTTGGGTAATCAAAACAGTCGTCTTAGGGGACGATTCTTGTGAGTACCCAAAACATAGGGTTTAAGGCTCAATAATGGTTTCAGCATGTAAAAATATGTAACTCATCTAGAGCTCTAGGTCAAATTA
>JASEVX010000010.1:3765610-3965610 GCA_031761405.1 Serripes groenlandicus | reverse complement strand
GATTAAGCAACATCTATGAATGCACGTAAACCGGTTACACAAGTGAATTTCGGGGTTTTCCTGCGCAATTCCATGAATGACCTGACGACCTAACAACGTTATGTTAGAGTGACTAAATCAACCTCAACAATTTCGAGGGCTTGGCGTGATACGGTTGTAAGTAAAAACCTATTTTAAAAACCCCGGTTTAGGGGCAATTTTGACCTCTTTGTAAACAATGCAAATTTAGGTGCCATTGCTCAGAACGAGCAATGGCACCTAAATTTCCATTGTTTACCAACAAAAAAGATTTAACGCTTATAAAGAGTTTATGGCGAGGTGATTACCTTGGTAAGAAAAATACCAATTTGAGTTACAACCGTTTCACGCCAACCTCTACAATTTGTTCCTGGAGAATCAATAAGCGTAATGAACCGTCCATACAGAATTGGCGATTTCTCTCTTGATCGTCTGCTGTTTTTTCTTGGGGAGAAAAATGGAGAGCGAATCTGCTATGCATTATGCGATTCTTTTTCTCCGATTTTCGAAATCCCGTTTATTTATTCATTTATCATGCAGAAGCCAAAGATTAAGTAATCATGTATTTGTATGGGATTTTCTCTTGATTGATTGTTTGGTGTTTTACGCCGATTTCAATACTGGTCCATTTATCCTGACACCAGCCAGTCAGTCGTAATGCTAACCCCACAGCCCTGAACATCAAGGAGGGCAGCCATTACTACCATTTCAAAGTATTTGGTATGACCCGATCCACAACCTCCTTCATCTGGGGCAGACGCTCTACCACTAATCCAGCGAGGCGGATTTTCTTTTTGAAAGCATTGGTAAGATTGTATAGTGGCCGGCTGGTCACACAGCATGCGTCGAGTATTTCGGACCCAGGTTCGATCCTTGCTCCAGGCAGTCATGATGGAGTTGGCATGGGCAAGGCATATTTCCTTTGTTTATACGTACATATAATGAACAATGACATGAATTATAAAACTGAAATACTTTAGTTAAGTCAAGCTTCATTTGATATATATATTATCCCTCATCTCATAGACCGACCAGGAGGTACAAATACAATCGAGTAGCCGTCCATGTAATCAATGGTACTCATTGTTCAGATTACACGATTGTACATGCAGAAAGAGTCCATGTACGGGGAAATGTACATGTTGGCTTTTGTGAATAGTGTTGATCCAGATCAGCCTTCGTATTTACATAGGGCTCATTTGCATTGGCCATGAATTCGATATGCTTTGGGGGTTTTCTGGAACACGAATAGTTATTTCCGTCCAGTGCCGTTGACATTCCGTGTCGTGATCTAGGTTAATATCTACCACTATTTATTGAGTTAAAGTTCATATCAAGAATGGTGACCTATTTATCTAACTAGGAAGCTGGTCCAATTTTTCTTACATATTAGGGGAATCCACTGTGTTTGTTGCCGACGACATGCATGCTAAGTAAGGAGAACCGGAAGTTGAAGTGACAGCGCCACTCTCGAACCGGAAGTAATTATTCGGCGATTTAACGCCAATAATCTATCATAGTGAATCTTCTATCTTTCTGAGTCCGTTTGTTTAATTGGTTTCCCTGCCCTTGAATATCCATGGTTTCTTTATATAATAAAACGGGGTTATTTTGCCGAATGTAGAACATAAAAGTACGAAAGACGAAGGCAACTAGTACGATCTTTGAACAGATTGCAAACTTGTTCAAGGATGGTTTTAGTATGATAACGATATTGTAGTCTAGAACAGAACAGAACAGTGGACTCGTGATAACTGGAAAGGGATCTGTAAATTACTTCGAGGTATCGGCGTGTTCGAGTGATCCAAAATTCATGCTAAAACAATTCATGTTTTTCCAGCTTCGTTAATTATTTATACTTTAGTGTTATAATGAAAATCGAGCCAGTGATAAACTCACAAGAAGAAAACAGCAGCAAAGCGGATACGCGTAGTGAATATACAGGAACATGTCCACACACCTAATCAATTCACCTCCTCGTACTTTCTGTATTATTTAGAAATGGTCGACATGATGATTTGATAACGGTATCGTGAACTCATTTCTGTCAATAGGTTTGTCTTGGTCATATGCACATCTACGTTTCTACTTACATGTACGTAAATATACAGTAATAAGTCAACAAACCCAATAACCAAATATACGTTTCTACCTTACGTAAATATACAGTAATAAGTCAACAAACCCAATTACCAAATCTACGTTTCTACCTTACGTAAATATACAGTAATAACTTAACAAACCCAATTACCAAATCTACGTTTCTACCTTACGTAAATATACAGTAATAAGTCAACAAACCCAATTACCCAATCTACGTTTCTACCTTACGTAAATATACAGTAATAAGTCAACAAACCCAATTACCCAATCTACGTTTCTACCCTACGTAAATATACAGTAATAAGTCAACAAACCCAATAACCAAATATACGTTTCTACCTTACGTAAATATACAGTAATAAGTCAACAAACCCAATTACCAAATCTACGTTTCTACCTTACGTAAATATACAGTAATAAGTCAACAAAACCAATTACCCAATCTACGTTTCTACCTTACGTAAATATACAGTAATAAGTCAACAAACCCAATTACCCAATCTACGTTTCTACCCTACGTAAATATACAGTAATAAGTCAACAAACCCAATAACCAAATATACGTTTCTACCTTACGTAAATATACAGTAATAAGTCAACAAACCCAATAACCAAATCTACGTTTCTACCTTACGTAAATATACAGTAATAAGTCAACAAACCCAATTACCAAATCTACGTTTCCACCTTACGTAAATATACAGTAATAGGTCAACAAACCCAATTACCCAATCTACGTTTCTACCTTACGTAAATATACAGTAATAACTTAACAAACCCAATTACCAAATATACGTTTCTACCTTACGTAAATATACAGTAATAACTTAACAAACCCAATTACCAAATATACGTTTCTACATTACGTAAATATTCAGTAATAAGTCAACAAACTCAATTACCCAATCTACGTTTCTACCCTACGTAAATATACAGTAATAAGTCAACAAACCCAATTACCAAATCTACGTTTCCACCTTACGTAAATATACAGTAATAGGTCAACAAACCCAATTACCCAATCTACGTTTCTACCTTACGTAAATATACAGTAATAACTTATCAAACCCAATTACCAAATATACGTTTCTACCTTACGTAAATATACAGTAATAACTTAACAAACCCAATTACCAAATATACGTTTCTACCTTACGTAAATATACAGTAATAACTTAACAAACCCAATTACCAAATATACGTTTCTACCTTACGTAAATATTCAGTAATAAGTCAACAAACCCAATTACCTCAAATCGTTCTTTCTGTATCTTTTAGAAAACCTCGTCGTGATAATTTGATAACGTTATCATTGACTATAAGTGTCTGGCAATGTGCTATTTTGTGTCATATGTAAACCTAAATTTCTTCATTTCTAAGTTATATGGACATTTCGGTTTGAACACGATGCGATTTATCTAATCTGAAAACATTTTCAAAATATTTTACGTCATTTAAAAACACGTATTTTCTGGACAATTGAAATGTCGATAACTAGGAATACAAAACCTGATTTTGAGCCATTTCTTTCTTTTTTTCCATTTCATTTTTCAAAAAAGATTCAAAGACGTTGTATATCCAAGAAATGCGCTTATATAATACGATACACGATAAAACCTATCTTGCAATACTTTAAATCAAATATCGGCATCATTTAGCCTTGTTCCCTTGCGGAACGATATATCTACACATCAACGCTTTTAGTGTCTGACCCACATGTACATATGAGCAGCGCTTTACGAAACCCAACCGTAAGGCATCTGCGACTAGTGTAGATACAGGTCAGCTTGCGAATATACACAATCTAATATGTCTCTGGTCGTTGCCTATCGATTTCAATTACTCATAAAGCGCTCATGAAATCCAGTTCGTTCTTGTCGATAATATCCTCGTAAAAATAAAAGACGAAACTATTCATAGAAAACTAATAGCGACAATACTTGTTATAATGAGAATATCAATGAATTATTGAAAATGAGACTAATGCTGCTCATAAATATTCTTTGAAAATGTTATTAATGCCAACTTCTTTTTGGAAAGCATGAGATGGTTATAATGATCTTTCTCTAAATATTAATATACCGAAGACAAGACACTATATATTCCTTACGAAAACTCGCCCTAAGTCATATATGCGACTAGTATAAAGGTACATCAAGATGCGCATTCTCCCAGTTCTCACGATTTAGACACGAGATGTACCATGCAACGTCTGCGCAATGAGATCTTTATATACGTCTGCTTTTGTCTTTGTTTTACTCCGTTTTTAACATCATTTCAATCATATCCCGGTGGAAGTTCAACTATTCATGATCCCTGGGTAAACAAACCAGTACTACGCTAGGGAATGTGCTTGGCCCAAGGGCACTCCACTATGACGCCGCGACTGGGGATCGTACCCGGGACCCCCGGTTCCAAACCCCCCGGGCGACGCTGACCACTCAGCCACGGCGGATTTCCTCTAATATACGTTTGCAAACGATACGTTAATGTTGGTTCTTATGGAGCACCGCTCAATTTTCTCTCAATCGAATATTTTGGGAGTAGAAATTCCTATTACTGGCAAATTCTCGTCATAATAATTTGATAACGTTGACACAAGGTCTATAATTGTCTAGCGGATAGTCCATATTTAGGTTCTTGGGAAGCGTAAGTTACACTTTACATTACGTGCATTTGTTGTCAGAAAATAAGAAATCTCTATAATTGATTGGATAACCTATGACTAAAAGTGGAAAACATTGTGGCGAAAGGAGAAATTGCTCGATTTGAGCAATTTCTTCTTTTGTCACTATGTTTTCAAAAACCGTCTGCTGCAGAGGCGTCAGAAAGCGTCTATATGAGGGAAAGGGTTACGGTTAATTTAGTTGTCTTCATTCGATGACTGAATGATCAATATTGTTTCTGCGGCAATTGAGGTGTTTACAAACAATACATATTCAGATTAGTGAGTTCGTAACGAGCTGTCTCACCTGAAATCAGCAATCAGATGATCTAGATTGACTTCATTCTATGTCAGAATGATCAAGCTTGTTTCTTCTAAATGAATGTGCCATGCTATTCTGGTGAGAACGCATGTTTGCACGTGCTAGATTTGTTTTGTTACCAAACCCTGAGATATGATGATATATGTATAGGGAGCGTTATACGCTTATTCAAACCATGCCACGAGGTCTTCCGAGATTACAGACGAGCAGTTAGCGACGCAAATCTACTGAATCGTCTAACGTCAATTCACATTAACGGATGAATAATTTGATTATTCATCGTTTTTAAAAAAGCAAAATCAAAATTTATAATAGGACGACACTATTCCAACGTGTACTGGTACCCAGTGTGATAGGTATTCCGGAGGTGTGAACCGCGTGAAATATAGCCTCGTTTTATGGTTAGGAAGCATCGAGTTGTTTAACCCTTTTACACATAAACAAAACCAATTTGCAGCAGACAACTTTGAAATCATCTTGACACAAATATGAAATATTTCTATAAATGAAAGTATAATTATTGTATAGAGTTGAAAACATTGTGACAAAAGGAGAAATTGCCTTTTGACATAATGTTTTAAAACGTCTGCTGCAGAGGCGTCAAAATGCGTTTGTATGTGGAAAAGGCTATCAGCGATCCATATTTAACTTTGCATTTGTTATCCTTTCCCACATACGACAAATCAGAAACAAATGACTTCAAAAACATATTTTCAAAAATATAAAAAAACTCTACAAATGAATGTATGAATATGGATGTATTTGAAAACATTGTAGCGAAAGAAGAAATTGCTTGTTGTGTGGAATTTCTCCATTTGTCATTCTGTTTTCTAAAGTCGTCAGTTGCAAAGGCGTCAGAAATCGTTTATATGTTGGAAAGGGAGCATTTCGTCGATCATTAACATCAATGGATTCAAAATCGCCATTCAATCAGCCAATATTTCACATCAATGGATGCAAAATCGCCATTCAATCAACCAATATTTCTTGTCCTACACAATTCAATTTGGAGGGATTGGCTGTCAAATCTGCGTCATAATACCCATATAATCCAATAATATTGACACAGTTAGACTAATTGTGTAGCGAAAGGTCAAGGCCCCAGTTTCTACAAAATAATATTGACACATTTACACTAAGTGCGTAGCGAATCGTCAAGGTCTCAGCTTCTAGAAAATAATCGAATACTCCACATCGCACGACAACCTATCTGTAGGGACATTATGATCAGTGAAGACCCAGATCAATCTCATCGCATTCTGAACTGGTTCTTCCCTATACAGCATCGATTCTAGTCGTACACGCAGCACAGTCGATGGCAATGGCTGAAAACTGAATATACGTGAACTTCTATGTCCTGTAGTGGTTAGAATGCGCCTCCCGTGACCGACTATGTCGTGTAGTGGTTATAGCGCCCCTCGCGTGACCGACTATGTCGTGTAGTGGTTAGAGCGCCCCTCCCGTGACCGACTATGTCGTGTAGTGGTTATAGCGCCCCTCCCGTGACCGACTATGTCGTGTAGTGGTTAGAGCGCCCCTCCCGTGACCGACTATGTCGTGTAGTGGTTATAGCGCCCCTCCCGTGACCGACTATGTCGTGTAGTGGTTATAGCGCCCCTCCCGTGACCGACTATGTCGTGTAGTGGTTAGAGCGCCCCTCCCGTGACCGACTATGTCGTGTAGTGGTTATAGCGCCCCTCCCGTGACCGACTATGTCGTGTAGTGGTTAGAGCGCCCCTCCCGTGACCGACTATGTCGTGTCCTGGTTAGAGCGCCCCTCCCGTGACCGACTATGACGTGTAGTGGTTAGAGCGCCCCTCCCGTGACCGACTATGTCGTGTAGTGGTTAGAGCGGCCCTCCCGTGACTGACTATGTCGTGTAGTGGTTAGAGCGCCCCTCCCGTGATCGACTATGTCGTGTAGTGGTTAGAGCTCCCCTCCCGTGATCGACTATGTCGTGTAGTGGTTAGAGCGCCCCTCCCGTGACCGACTATGTCGTGTAGTGGTTAGAGCGCCCCTCCCGTGACCGACTATGTCGTGTAGTGGTTAGAGCGCCCCTCCCGTGACCGACTATGTCGTGTAGTGGTTAGAGCGCCCATCCCGTGACCGACTATGTCGTGTAGTGGTTAGAGCTCCCCTCCCGTGACCGACTATGTCGTGTAGTGGTTAGAGCGCCCCTCCCGTGACCGACTATGTCGTGTAGTGGTTAGAGCGCCCATCCCGTGACCGACTATGTCGTGTAGTGGTTAGAGCTCCCCTCCCGTGACCGACTATGTCGTGTAGTGGTTAGAGCGCCCCTCCCGTGACCGACTATGTCGTGTAGTGGTTATAGCGCCCCTCCCGTGACCGACTATGTCGTGTAGTGGTTAGAGCTCCCCTCCCGTGACCGACTATGTCGTGTAGTGGTTAGAGCGCCCCTCCCGTGACCGACTATGTCGTGTAGTGGTTAGAGCGCCCCTCCCGTGACCGACTATGTCGTGTAGTGGTTAGAGCGCCCCTCCCGTGACCGACTATGTCGTGTAGTGGTTAGAGCGCCCCTCCCGTGACCGACTATGTCGTGTAGTGGTAAGAGCGCCCCTCCCGTGACCGACTATGTCGTGTAGTGGTTAGAGCGCCCCTCCCGTGATCGACTATGTCGTGTAGTGGTTAGAGCTCCCCTCCCGTGACCGAATCTGTCGTGTAGTGGTTAGAGCGCCCCTCCCGTGACCGACTATGTCGTGTAGTGGTTAGAGCGCCCATCCCGTGACCGACTATGTCGTGTAGTGGTTAGAGCTCCCCTCCCGTGACCGACTATGTCGTGTAGTGGTTAGAGCGCCCATCCCGTGACCGACTATGTCGTGTAGTGGTTAGAGCTCCCCTCCCGTGACCGACTATGTCGTGTAGTGGTTAGAGCTCCCCTCCCGTGACCGACTATGTCGTGTAGTGGTTAGAGCGCCCCTCCTGTGACCGACTATGTCGTGTAGTGGTTAGAGCTCCCCTCCCGTGACCGACTATGTCGTGTAATGGTTAGAGCGCCCCTCCTGTGACCGACTATGTCGTGTAGTGGTTAGAGCGCCCATCCCGTGACCGACTATGTCGTGTAGTGGTTAGAGCTCCCCTCCCGTGACCGACTATGTCGTGTAATGGTTAGAGCGCCCCTCCCGTGACCGACTATGTCGTGTAGTGGTTAGAGCTCCCCTCCCGTGACCGACTATGTCGTGTAATGGTTAGAGCGCCCATCCCGTGACCGACTATGTCGTGTAGTGGTTAGAGCTCCCCTCCCGTGACCGACTATGTCGTGTAATGGTTAGAGCGCCCCTCCCCTCCCGTGACCGACTATGTCGTGTAGTGGTTAGAGCGCCCCTCCCGTGACCGACTATGTCGTGTAGTGGTTAGAGCGCCCCTCCCCTCCCGTGACCGACTATGTCGTGTAGTGGTTAGAGCGCCCCTACCGTGACCGAGAGCGAGATAACCTGGTTCGATCCCCGACCAGGTCATACAAAATAGTTTGAAATGGAAGTAGTGGCTTCCTACATTGGTGCTAAAGGTAGTGAGGAGATAGCATTCCGACTGATATTCTGGTGAACAGTATTGGTCATTTACCTCGTAAACGTCGTTCGGTTGTTTTGTGTTTTACGACGCGTTCAACATTGTTTCAGTGTATATCACGGCGTTTTCTGGGTAAGTGGAAAACATTGTGGCAAAAGGAGAAATTGCACGTTTTGTGCAATTTCTTCTTTTGTCACTATGTTTTTTTCAAAAAGCCGTCTGCTGCAGAGGCGATGATTCATCGTGGGTTGATTGATTGCTTTTTTGTTGTTGAACGCCACTTTAAACAAAAAAAATCAGTTATATCACGGCATTTCCTGGGTAAGTTACCAGTACTACTGGTCCAATTATCCAAGCACCAGTCAGTCAGTCGTAATGATAACCCCGCAACCTTAAGCGCCGAGGAGGGCGGCTATTATTACCATTTTCGAAGTCTTTGGCATGTCCAGACCGAGCAACGGATCCGCGACCTCTCGCACCCGAAGCGGACGCTCTACCGGTAGAAAGCGGTAAAACATACAATTCAGAAACTTTTCTGTCGAAAGGTCGGTTTTCGTGTGATGTGACACAGGTAAAAGATCGACGAATCCAGCAAAAATCTATTCAACCAGAATTAACGACTCTTTGAACTGTTCATGTATGAAATCAA
The DNA here is from genome assembly GCA_031761405.1 of Serripes groenlandicus. Classification (NCBI taxonomy): domain Eukaryota; kingdom Metazoa; phylum Mollusca; class Bivalvia; order Cardiida; family Cardiidae; genus Serripes; species Serripes groenlandicus. Next base: position 3,956,325 of record JASEVX010000010.1, on the reverse strand, counting down.
GACAGAGAAATATAGATCAGCGAATAAATGTTGGAAATAAAGATGGGCTCTGAAAGAAACGGACCGTTTTTCAGTGTAAAGAAACAAACATTGTTAAAGATTTCACAAAAGTACATTTTGGACGTGTTTTTCTTAGCTAAACATTTACCTCATTTCCATAATTATTTTACGCTTCCTGACATTAAAACTGATTTTTAAGAAGAAAGGAAAATCTAAGCAATTGTATATTTTCCCCTTTGGACCAATATATACACTGCTGTAAAGAAGACATACTCAAAATCATGTTTATGTTATATTACATTATAACTTTATGAAAGTGTATACATGTATGTATTCGTTATAAACTATACTAACACGGAGCATGTAATTTGTCGTGTAAAGGATTTGTACCACACCATTCGAAAAGAGGGGAAAACCTTGCGAGGCAAAGATCAATCTGATCATGAATTGTTGTCTTTGCTTTTTAGTCGTGAATCGCACTGTAAGCCTCTTGAGACGATTCATTACCAAAAACCTACCACACAAAAATACAAATTGATCTTATTATCAAAATCATCGATATGTTATATTATATTTTAGCTATATGAAAGTGTATGTATGTATACGTTATAAACTATACTAACACGGAACATCTTCTTATTTTCCTTCAATGTTTACAAAGCTGGTCCGATTCAGCAATCATCATGTTCTTAAAGTTATTGAAAATGGGTCAGATGGAATGGGATTCTGGTTTCTATTTATTCAATCTTTGACGTAGGTAGGGGTCAAAGAGACCCCTGAGAAATTACTACAAAAGAAAAACATCAAGAAAAAGAAGATAAAAGCCATCTGATCTAATACTGATAGCTTTATTCAAAGTCCAGCGTTGACAAAACAAATTAGATTGGTACGCATAGATCCGGGTCCAATTCCACCAACCTTTACTTGGCGATATGTAATACTTTTAAAAGAATACTAAAAAGCATATTTCATCATTTGCGTTTCCCATATATTTTGTAAAATATGTTAAAGTAAATGACAAATATTTGCATTCCAGACAAACAATACTTGTTTAGAAATGATTAAATATGATTTTAAGTATTTAACCCTTTCCCACATACAACAAAGCTGCAGCAGACGACTTTGAAATCATCCGGGGACAAATACGAAAAATCTCTATAAATGAAAAATTAAATATTGAATAGAGTTAAAAAAAGTTGTGTCAAAAGGAGAAATTTTGAGCAATTTCTTCTTTTGTCATAACGTTTTCAAAAGGTTGGTTGCTGCAGATGCATCGGAAAGCGTCTATATAAAAGAAGGGTTTAAGTTTACTAGATAAGGTGTGGAAGTGGAACTGGACCTGTCAGTCATGAATTTTCCAAATAAAGCTTTATAAATCAATCATTTTAAATTCAACAGATAAAGTTGTGATTCGGCTCCAGAGGTCCAGATAAGGAGGGGGTATCAGCTCTTTTTCCCACAATTTCTCTCTTAATATTAAAGAAAACCCTATGCTGTGGGTAGTCAAAAGAATCACCTCACTGATACGATTATTTTGTGTAGCCACAACATAGGGTTCGAGGGTCAAATAATCATTTTAGAACATACAATACGCCCCTATAGCTCTGAATTATCATACTGTGGATGGTATTGCTTTGATTCATAATGGTAATATGACTGCCACGTTTATTTGTGAAAAATATGTAATTTTCCGATCGCTCATGGTTCACAAATCGAATTAATGAACCTATACACACATACACATCAGCCGCCTCTAGGTAGTTGATGTGTTAACCCTTTCCCTCATATAGACGCTTTCTGACGCCTCTGCAGCAGAATGCTTTTTGAAAACATAGTGACAAAAGAAGAAATTGCTCAAAACGAGCCATTTCTCTTTTTGACACAATGTTTTCCACTTTTCGTCATAGGTTATCCATTGAATTATAGAGATTTTCTATTTTTTGACAAAATATGTTCAAATTCGTCTGCTGCATAATTGTCGTATGAGGGAAAGGGTTAACGCTTCAGCGTATACAGTAAAGAATCAGACATGCCTGAACATGCGTACATCCTCACTATCGAAAGAAAAACCCTCATCGGTGATTGTCTTCTTTTTGGAAACATCGGTCAAAGAGGACATTTCTCACGAGTAATTTCTAGTTTGATTACGCTTTCATCTTTAACCAATTCTCTCACGTAGCTGCTTTCTGACGCCTCTGCAGTAGACACGACTTTTGAAAACTTTGTGACTGACAAAAGGAGAAATTATTCAAAACGAGAAATTTATCCTTTTGACACAATGTTTTCAACTCTATTCAATAATTATGTCTTAATTAAGGGAGATTTTCCATATTATTGCTGAGATGTTTTCAAAGTCGTCTGCTGCTGATATGTTGTATGTGGGAAAGGGTTTAAGTATTTCCAAAGTTGTTTGCCTAGATATGTTTAAACTCTTCTGCTGCAGATATGGTGTTCATGGGGGAGGGTTTAAAAAAATACATTTGGGTATTTCCTGACGGGTTATGAAGGCTAACCGAATCAAGCTATATTAATTTTATTCATTTATTTCTGTGGAGTCACAGGAACTGTTCTGTACGGTGGCACAGAGGTGACATGTGTATGTTTTTATTTATCTAGTTAACTATCTCTTGCGCACGACTTAGTATGTCGTGCGCACGAGATAGTTCATTTCTTTTAGGCGATCTGATTGGCTAATTATGTCGTGCACACGACTTTGTAACTCGTGCGCACGACTTAATTATCTCGTGCGCACGACTTAGTAGGTCGTAAGCACGAGATAAATAAAAACATACACATGTCACCTCTGTGCCACCGTAGTTCTGATATGAAGTGATATGTATTTACTAGAATGACTCTATTTAGACTAATCATACGAATTATATCCCGGTTGTATTTAAAATGACAACAATGTAATGTGACGAAATGGATTTTTAATACCTTTGGGCGGTGTATAGTAATTTGTTTTCTTAATAAATCACAGTAGCAACGTCCGAAAATATGTTAACCCCACTAGATTTATGCCAGTGTGTCCCTCTCCCAATTGTAGAAGCTTTTTGACGAATAAGTAGCAGTCGACTTTAGAAAACATCGTGGCAAAAGGAGAAAGTGCTCAAAAATTTCAAAATGTTTTCAACTCTTTCCACTAATTACACGTTTATTAATAGGAGTATTCAATGATTTTGCCGAAATGTTTTCAAAGTCGTCTGCAGCCGCTATGTCAAATGTGGGAAAGTGTTAATGATGTCACAGTGGTCATTAACCTACAGTGCTAGACATCATTTAAAAGACGTGTACTGGCATATATCTAGTGGGGTTAACATACTTTCGGACGTTGAGGCTGTGATTCAATAGGAAAACAAATCCTCAATGTATAGGTGATGTAGCCTTTCTTCTTAGTAAACAGTCTGCCTGCTTTCTTTGATATCAATTCAGGGGTCGCGAGCTGCTATAAGGGCTATTAATCCAGAGGTCTTAATCTGCGATATGGGCCATTAATCCAGTGGTCGCAAGTTGGAACCCCTAACTCGGCCATTACCGTTGATTGTCAACAGTCATTGAGACTAGTTTCACTCGACCTCCCATCAACAGAGTATATAGTATGTGTGGGAAGAAGGTATGTCCGTAGCTTTGGAAGAATGGTGTGGGGAATATTTACCGCGGGAAAGCCAGGACACATGGCTCGGTAAATAAGACGCCGTAATACATATAACTTAAATAACGGTTGAAAACGACGTTCAACTCCAATCATAAGATGAGCCGTTCCACGAGAAAACCAACATTATGGAATATGCGTAATGTATCGATCCAGATCAGCCTGCGCAATCCGCGCAGGCTAATCCGGGCCGACACAATCCGTCTCAGGGGGATAGATTTATAGAGTAATGATTCCTGGAATAGAAAATCCACAGGAGGCAAAAAGTGTCTGTCCGGATTAGTCTGCGCGGCATGCTTCGGCTGATCCGGGTCGATACTTCACGCAGAGTCGACAATGTTTGTTTTCTCGCGGGACGGCTCATATGTGAAATTGAGTAAATGATGGTATTATAACTGTTGGAAACGACGTTCAACTACAATCATACGATAAAGATATCAACCTATGTTAAATTGAGTAAATGATGGTATTATAACTGTTGGAAACGAAGTTCAACTACAATCATACGATAAAGATATCAACCTATGTGAAATTGAGTAAATGATGGTATTATAACTGTTGGAAACGACGTTCAACTACAATCATACGATAAAGATATCAACCTATGTGAAATTGAATAAATGATGGTATTATAACTGTTGGAAACGATGTTCAACTATACAATCATACGATAGAGATATCAACATATGTTGAATCGAGTAAATGATGGTATTATAACTGTTGGAAACGATGTTCAACTATACAATCATACGATAAAGATATCAACATATGTTGAATTGAGTAAATGATGGTATAATAACTGTTGGAAACGACGTTCAACTACAATCATACGATAAAGATGTCAACATATGTGAAATTTAATAAATGGTGGTATTATAACTGTTGGAAACGATGTTCAACTACAATCATACGATAAAGATATCAACCTATGTGAAATTGAGTAAATGATGGTATTATAACTGTTGGAAACGATGTTCAACTATACAATCATACGATAAAGATATCAACATATGTTGAATTGAGTAAATGATGGTATTATAACTGTTGGAAACAATTTTCAACTACAATCATACGATACAGATATCAACCTATGTGAAATTGAGTAAATGATGGTATTATAACTGTTGGAAACGATGTTCAACTACAATCATCAGATAAATATATCAACCTATGTGAAATTGAGTAAATGATGGTATTATAACTGTTGGAAACGATGTTCAACTATACAATCATACGATAAAGATATCAACATATGTTGAATTGAGTAAATGATGGTATTATAACTGTTGGAAACGACGTTCAACTACAATCATACGATAAAGATGTCAACATATGTGAAATTGAGTAAATGGTGGTATTATAACTGTTGGAAACGACGTTCAACTACAATCATACGATAAAGATATCAACCTACGTGAACTTGAGTAAACGATGGTATTATAACTATTGGAAACGACGTTCAACTACAATCATACGATAAAGATATCAACATATGTGAAATTGAGTAAATGATGGTATTATAACTATTGGAAACGACGTTCAACTACAATCATACGATAAAGATGTCAACATATGTGAAATTGAGTAAATGATGGTATTATAACTGTTGGAAACGACATTCAACTACAATAATACGATAAAGATATCAACCTACGTGAACTTGAGTAAACGATGGTATTATAACTATTGGAAACGACGTTCAACTACAATCATACGATAAAGATATCAACATATGTGAAATCGAGTAAATGATGGTATTATAACTGTTGGAAACGACGTTCAGCTATACAATCATACGATAAAGATATCAACCTATGTGAACTTGAGTAAATGATGGTATTATAACTGTTGGAGACGACGTTCAGCTATACAATCATACGATAAAGATATCAACCTATGTGAACTTGAGTAAATGATGGTATGTTGAGAACGACATTTGTTCTGGAACCGATATTGTATGGGCAACGACAGACAGTAGTACATCACCTGTAAACCCCATTTGTTATTCCTGGTTGGGTCATCAAACCCAACGCGTGCAGACAATCGCACCATTTATGTGTCATATTTGAACCTGCAGGAGAAATAAAGTAGCACCATGGGCGGTTTCGTGTGTTTACGACCCCTTAAAGAGTAAACCGTTCCCAGAAAGATATAAATCATGTCAAAGTAGGCAGGTTTAACTCGGTCTCACGTTCAGCTTCATTTCGACACAGACGTTGAAAATGTCTTGGCAATATTATTGAAACTTTCTACAAAATGAAAGTATAATGGAACCTGGGTATAAAGGTCATATGTCAAACGGTCGGTGTTGTATGGTCGTATAGACCTTACAGTCGGTGTTGTATAGTCGTATAGACCTGACAATCGGTGTTGTATGGTCGTATAAACCTTACAATTGGTGCTGTATGGTCGTATAGACCTTACAGTTGGTGTTGTATATACCTGACAATCGGTGTTGTATGGTCGCATAGGCCCCGACGTAAGGTGTTGCGGGTTAACACATACCCAACAGTCGGTGTTGTAAAAGGCCCGACCCCAACAGTCCTGAGCACATATGATGGGAAGCCTTTACTCCATTTCTTAAAGTCTTAATTATTACCCGACCGGGGATCGAAACCGTGAAATCCCTCACTCGATGCGAACGTTTTACCACTACACCACAGATGCGGACAAAGAAAATTCTTCTTAGTTGTAAGAACCAAGAATCAAAGAAAGCAAATTAATCGAAAATATGTCGGGGGTTCCACCCATTAATGTATTATTATCATGGACGAGGTAACAGCCATTGACAGTAACATGCCGTTATGCTTCCTCGGAGAGTCGACAGTGTCAGGTCTTGTTCTCAAGTCGCGGTGTCTTTTTACCATCCTATGACATGTGTATGACTTTCACGAGTCACTCGGGAATTTGATCAAAGTATCATTGACTACATTGTGTCTGAGCCCTGTCCCACATTCGACAAATCTGCAGTATAGACAAAACAAAAATAGAAATACCTTTGTAAATGAAAGTATATTAATTTAATAGAGTTAAACGAAAAAATTGTGTTAAAAATTAAAATTGCTCATGATGAGCAATTTTTTCCCCTTTTGCCACAATGATTTTAAAAGCTGTCTGCTTCAGATGCGACAGAATGCGTCTATAAGTGGGAATGGGTCAATAACCATCAATATTGAAACCGACTCGGTGGTCTAATTATCAGAGCGTCCGCCTTGGTAGTAGTGGCTTCCCTCCTTAGTTGAGGGGAAAATATAACGCGCTGGTCTCAGCAAACACATACCAGTAGTACAGGTAATTAACCCGTGAAACGCCATGATATAACCGCAGTAATGTTGACAGCGTTGTTAAACACAATTCAAACAAATAAACTTTCAATGAACGGAAATATTTACATTCGCACTTGATTTTCTGTACAATCAAATTTGGGTTCATTTGGCATGAACCGGTCGACTTTTCATGACATCTGTAGGGATTATGACGTCAGTATTTGTTTCAATATTGCACTCCGATTGGATTAGCGCGACTTCATTTAACCAATGATATACGACGTTACAAATATCAGCTATTCATTTAAACAAACATATGTTGTCGGTTACATTTCTTTATTTTTAATATATCTATAGGTGCTACCTTATCTACGAAAAAAACGCAAGATAATTATAAACAAAAATTAAAGAGCATACTTTGGCCATAAACAAGGATTTATAAGTAATTGACTAGATAATAATAATGTTATGTCATGTTTCTTGCATTATCAAAACATATTTGGAATTCGTATTGCTGTTGTCTATTATTTGTAAAGAAAATAATAAAGTAAAGACTTTCAGAAAATCAAGGAATACATTTATAATGAACGAGGTTAAAACATGAGGGCCAAGATGATCCTTAATCGATCACCTGCATTATGGCAAAGAAGCAAATAGATCAGCCCTTTCTGATGCCACCTGGCGACTGCCTTTTTCAATCAGTCAATATGACTGGAACAAATTATGTAAGGGGTCACATTTCTGCTAAACCCTTTCCCTATTAGAGACGGTTTCTGAGGCCTATGCAACAGACGATTTAGGAAAAGATTGTCGCCACAAGAACAATTGCTCCTTATGAGAAAGTTATCCTTTTGCCACAATGTTTGATAAATAATTATACTTTGAATGAGTGAGTCAGTAGCTCATGTATAGGAACTTGGGGTCTTTCATGTTGTTAACACTTTTTTTAGGGAAACGACGTCGCTCCATTGACGTTACGCCAATATAAAGTGTAACGGAAATGACGTCATGTCCTTCATTGGCTACGATACAGTCAAAATTTAGTTTCGGGTTTAGAAGGCTAATGCTGTCGTTTTTTTGACGAACGGTAAAACATATTTCCTGTTTCTTACAGATTTCCATTTATTTTTAACTTTTCGTACAAATGTTAATTCCCACATAACACATCACTTTAATGATCTTAAATATCGATTTAAAAAAAAATGATTTAAAAGACGACAATAATTTTCAATCTGTGTTTTTCTGCTAATTTAATTAAAAAGCCGACAATAATTTTCAATCTGTGTTTTACGTCTGTTTTTTATACATATCCAAAATGGCGGCCCCATGGAATTTTCAAGTTTCATTTCAGAAAGCTTCATGGGTTATTGAAAAAAAAAAAAAAAAAAAATCTCACACCTGTTACCTATAAACGAAAAAAACCATTTATGTTTTTTCTTTTCGTATTAAAGACTTGTTCGCAAACACTTTTAGGTCGAAAAAAATAAAGTTATAAAAAGGGGAAAATGTAAAAATAAGAATCAATCCTTAAATATTCTAGGCTCTCGATCAAAAATCGTGACTCCTAATCCTAAACAAGGCAAACTGACACATCTAAAACAACTTCTTCTCCTTGAAGGGATTCTGTTTGTTAATCCCTTCCCACATATATATCTGACGCCTCTGCAGCAGACGGCTTTTGAAATCATTTTGGCAAAAGGAGAAAATGCTCATAATGAGCAATTTCTCCATTTGCCATAATGTGTTCAACTCTATTCTAAAACGAAATTTGTATATAAGGAGATTTTCCATATCTTTCTGCAGATAATTTCAAAGTCGTCTTCTGCAAATTTGTTGAATGAGGGAAAGGGTTAAAAAGGAAATGAACTTTTGGTAAGGAAAGCGGTATACTGTTGTTGAAGATGTCTCTCGAATAAGAAGTCAATCGCCGTTAAGGTTAAACCGCTGATACTGTTCAAAAGAACGCTTAAACTAAGATACGATATCGCTTTCTAGAACAAAAGCAAGTTTCCTGTATACATAAATATTGTTTTGTCTGTTTTCGCATTGACTATATAGAACAAGGACAAACACTTAGAAGAGTTGTAGTCTCCTTGGAGTATGATTATTTTGTTCCTGAGTTTGACACAAATCTGATTATCTTAATCCTTTCCCTCGTATAATCCTAGTTAATCCTACCTCAGCAGTCGACATAGGAGCTTACATAGTCTGCAGCGACATTTGTACCACGTCTGGGTATTTCGGGTCTTATTGCAAATTCGTAAAGTGAAAACTCCGGCGTGGCTGTTCATGCGCACTGTCTCACTAGAATCTTCACTGACCGCGTGTATGCCCTATTTACCTTAACTCGTTCCAGCCAAAGGTAAACAATGCAGGTTTATGTGGAATGGTTCAATTTTTAACATGGAAGAGTCGACTTTGTGAAATTCGGCTGTGAAAGAGTTAATGCATGGTCTGACACTTTCGACTTGAGACTCTTATTGACCTTTTTTTCTGGCGCCACTGCAGCAGACGACTTTTGATAACATATTTTTTAAAAATGTTAAGCAATTTCTTCTTTTGCCAAAATGTTTTGAACTTTGAAGACTTCCTATTTTTGTATGTTATCAAAGTCATCTGCTGCAGACTTCTTGTGTGTGGGAAAGGGTTAAATATCGTGTAACGTTTTGGAAAAGTGAAGATATTTAAACAAAGTTAACTTAACTTGTTGTGTTTGAGTTTTTCCTGCCTGATATACATCATCTTTCAAGTTAACTTACCTTGTTGTGTTTGAGTTTTTCCTGCCTGATATACATCATCTTTCAAGTTAACTTACCTTGTTGTGTTTGAGTTTTTCCTGCCCGATATACATCATCTTTCACATTAAACTTTGCTCGTACGTATATTGATCTGACGTCTGCCCCTTACAGGTCGTCTCTCTGATTGACCTTTGCGTCAGCCAATCATTTTGTCGCTTATTTAATCCTTCGATATAAAACAGGTTAAGATAACCCATATGATTAAACGATATAAAGAAGCAGTGATTGTCGAGTACTCCGATTGCATAGCAATGGTGTTTGTTGTATCGCGATATTTCATTGAACATAAACACCGAACTTGTTCTCGCGAGTGTTTGAGTGTATAGGTTCTAGACGACCCTTTATGTGGTCCGTTCTAGACGACCCTTTATGTGGTCCATTCTAGACGACCCTTTATGTGGTCCATTCTAGACGTCCCCTTTATGTGGTCCATTCTAGACGACCCTTTATGTGGTCCATTCTAGACGACCCTTTATGTGGTCCATTCTAGACGACCCTTTATGTGGTCCATTCTAGACGACCCTTTATGTGGTCCATTCTAGACGACCCTTTATGTGGTCCATTCTAGACGACCCTTTATGTGGTCCATTCTAGACGACCCTTTATGTGGTCCGTTCTAGACGACCCTTTATGTGGGATAGTCACATCCAATATACGTACAGCGAAGTATAATGAGATTAGCTTTTGACAAAAGTCGATAACAAGCGCAATTCGTCTTCCGTCAGAAAGCGTGTATATGAGGGAAAGGGTAAAAAACAAGTAGAATTTAGGGCATGTCACCTAAAAAAAAAAGACTATGCGTGATTCGCCATGATTGCCTTATCAAGTCGTTTTGTTATCCCTGCAATCATTTATAAATGAGAACAACCCGATGAAGTCAATAAACAGCCATTCATCATTTTGAAAATTACACCGCCTTTCATGTAAAATAACCCTGATTGTTTTAAGCGCATCAAAACCTCTTTAACCCAATTGCCTCTTAACCCTTACCCGCATAAAACACATCTGCAACAGACGGCTTCGAAAGAAATTGATCGAAAAGATCGAAACTCTCTATAGATGAAAGAACAACAATTGAATCAAAATAAACATTGTGGCAAAATAACAGCCGATGGGGTTGGATCTTGGGAGTGGGAGATCAGGGTTCGATACCCGGCCAGGTCATACCAAATACATATACCTTTAAAACTGGAAGCAATGTGTTCCCTCCTTGGCTCTGAGGGTGGCGGTAGCATTAAGCATGAGCCTGGTGCATCGGTATCACGATAAATACCATCGGTAGTATTGATGGTCTCCCTTAAGGAAACGTCGTAATATAACTTAGTTACTGGTGAAATTGACGTTAAACACAATTCAAACAAAACAAAATTAAAGCCTATTGAATGAACATAAGACAGCAATTTATGTGTCAATGCAAGAGACTTGTGCACGGAGAAAATGCATACACTTGTTCATTTTCATTTAACCTCTCTGCTAAATGCATTCAAAACGTAATTGGTAGATCAGAGCTCTAGATAAAGGGGCATTTTTCATGTTCTACAAAAGACCTGTTCACTCTAGTCCTCTGCTATATAGTGTATGATCAATCGCAACAATTCATCAATGTTAAACGTTAAGATGTGCAGTTATGTTGTTGCTAAATCGGAAGCCGCGGTAATTTATCATAAAAACTCTTAACAGCCATTCTGATTAATAGAGCGATTTGAATCAAGTCTGCTTCCTTTGTAGCATGTTGCAACAGGCCAGACAAAACTGATTTCAGCGTGAATGCATTTTTTTCCGTCAATGTTGACAGTATGCACAATGAGACGGTAGGCAATCCAACGAACAATTATTGATAGGAATGGTGCATTAGTAAATCAACACTAGCTTGTTGATTTATTTGATTTTTGTTTGTTTGGGTTTTTTGGGTGGTTGGGGGTATTTTATTTTTTTTGTGTTAATGGGATGAGGGGTCTTCAATTTTTTATAGTTATTATTTATTTGTTGTTTGTTCAATCAGCTATTTATATACCGATGTCTAAGCATCCATGAAATCTGACATATTAATCCAGTCTTTCCGGGTAATCTAGATTTACATTGGTCGCAATTTTAGCATTTCAGTGTATTATTTTAGCATTTCAGTGTATTATTTTAGCATTTCAGTGTATTATTTTAGCAATTCAGTGTATTATTTTAGCCTTTCAGTGTATTATTTTAGCATTTCAGTGTATTAGTTTAGCCTTTCAGTGTATTATTTTAGCCTTTCAGTGTATTAGTTTAGCCTTTCAGTGTATTATTTTAGCATTTCAGTGTATTATTTTAGCTATTCAGTGTATTATTTTAGCCTTTCAGTGTATTATTTTAGCCTTTCAGTGTATTATTTTAGCATTTCAGTGTATTATTTTTTCGCAATTCAGTGTATTATTTTAGCAATTCAGTGTATTATTTTAGCATTTCGATGTGCTATTTTAGCATTTCAGTGTTTCTTTTATAATTGTAATGTGCCATTTTAGCATTTCTCAGTGTATTATTTTAGCAATTCAGTGTATTATTTTAGCAATTCAGTGTATTATTTTAGCATTTCTATGTGCTATTTTAGCATTTCAGTGTTTCTTTTATAATTGCAATGTGCCATTTTAGCATTTCTCAGTGTATTATTTTAGCATTTCAGTGTAATATTTTAGCATTGCAATGTGCCATTTTAGCATTTCAGTGTATTATTTTAGCATTTCGATGTGCTATTTAATCAATTCAATGTATCATTGAAACATTTCAATGCGCTGTCTTAGCATTTCAGTGTGCTATTTTAGCATATTATATGTAGCAACTGTAAATTAGGATCGGTTCGCTTATTCTCACGACACAAAAAATCTTATATAAACCTATATCTAAAAATTAAAAAAGCTTGACTGAAAGGTAATAACTAAATTGCAATATATCGGGGACCAAAGTCATAGATGCAAACATGCATCCACCGACAACGTATTGGACCAAAGGTATGTGTGGGAATGTATCCAGTTGCCTCTAAAGTTTGTTGTGTAGGTTATTGAGGGGGAGGCATGAAGCACGTGATAATTTGAAGTATCCGCCGTTACTCCCAATCAATCAAATATGAGCCCTCCCGCTAGAAAACCAATAGTATTGTCTTTGCGTAATGTATCGTCCCAGATCAGCCTGCGCAGTCCGCGCAGGCTAACCTGGGCCGACACATTCCGTCTTAGGAGGATAGATGTATAGAGTAATGCTTCCTTGAACAGAAACATCTACAGGAGGCGAAAAGTGTCTGTCTGGGTAAGCCAGCGCGGCATGCTTAGGCTGATCCGTGTCGATACTTTACGCAGAGTCCACACTGTTGGTTTTCTCGTGGGACGGCTCATATATTCATAGGTTCACGTTCGTATATACCAATATAGTCATCAGTTGTCTCTTATTATTGCCATGTCTGATTCGGATCATAAAACTGTCGCAATCCGCCTCTGCAGCAGGCGAAGATTGTTTGTGAAACACCATAATTGAACCAAGACACACACCCAAAACGTCATTGTGTGGTTTTCATTAACCCTTTGATTGGTGGAACCGATTTTGCGACGAAAGTGCCACCAGTATTGAGCCATGGAAGCCACGGAAGCCAGTGAATCAGCACCATCTGACCAGGCTCTATACCGTTGGCTACTCAACTTTACATTTATATCTTGCTATTCCTAAAATTGGCTTCGGACTTCTCGAAATGCAAAGCTCGACGTATTCATTGTACACACATTCAGCATTGAAATGGGCCGTAAACGTTTATTTGTTTTTATTTCGTTTGCAAGATATGGAGGTCCGGTTTGTTATGCCTATGCTTAGTTTTATATCAAACTGTATATTGTAAACGGTAGACGTCAGTATTAAAGAAAATAAATCAGTCATTGCTTCTTGTTTGTAACTTAGAAATCGCACACTCTTAAACTGTGTAGACAATACAGTTTTGCAATGAAATGACATTCTCTGGAATTCTGGAACTGTGTAAAGATACTTGTTCTTTCTATAACTTTGTAAAGAATCTTCATATTCTAGTACTTTGTAAAGAATCTTCACATTCTAAATCTTTGTAAATATACCGTATGCTTTTGGAACTGTGTAAAGAAAGTGTGCGCTCTGGAACGTTGTCAAGATATTGAACATTCTTAAAAATAAATATTGAAATATAAAGTATTAGTTTTGTATTAGGTATCATACATCGTGGCATAAGGGTACATTGTTCATCATTGTTCATCATTGTTCATCATGATCAATTTATCCTATTGCCACAAAGTGTTCAAATGTCGTCCGCTGGACATACGTTAAGATGTGGGAAAAGTTTAACTCTTTCAGCGCTAAATTGTTTAAAGTAGACTCTTCCATGTTCGAAATCAGGCTTCTCCACTTCTCATGTAATAAAAGTCCGGACTATTTTGATAACTAAGAGGCAAACAATGCTGATTTCATGTGAGACAGCTCGTTACGAGCTGACTCGCCTGAATCAGTATTGTTTGCAAAAACCTCAATATTGCCTTTGGCGCTAAAAGAGTTAAGAAAATATAAAATGTGTATGTGTAAATCCTGAATGATAAAAAAAGCCCAATTGTAGATCAAAGGTATTTTTCAACATAGTTGTCCAGGTTTTATTGTTATTTACTGTTAATTCACACGGCCATTATAGTTATGCTTTGATGTATATATAGTTTATACCGCCTGCATGAGTGATGGTGCAAATCAAATAGGAGTATCACTTAGTTAGAACCCGTTTTATTAGATGATTAATTCTAATGTATTGTGAGGCCGAGCCTGGGGTAAAACAGCGATAAATGGGTGATACACTTATAGCCAGACATGCAGTAGACATGCAGAGACTTCCCAGGTTATTAAGTCTTTTTCACATACATTCGATGCTCCTGACACACCATCAAGAATTTCCTAATGACATAAAGCCTGTTTGAATGGTATTGTAGACCGCTTCCATCATGTTTTCAGTTATATATCGGCGTTTCCTGGTGTAAACTACCAGTACTATAAATACACAGATGCATCAGTCGTAGTTGCATTCCCAAAACTCTGAACGCCAAAGAGGGAATCCATTATTAATATCCATTTAAATTATTTGTTATGATCCGAACGGGGATCGAACACTTTGCGGACATCACTAAGACATAACGCTGACATTACGATCCCCAATTTACTATTGGTATCGTGATTGTGTGTTTTGGAATGTGTTGAAAACTTCTCTGATTTTCCTCAACTGAACTATTCAATGTTCAAAATCGGGTCACTCTAAAGTTCATGTAATAAGAGTTGTTGAATACTTTGATAACTAAAAGGCAACCAATACTGATTTCAGGTGAGACAGCTCATCACGAGCTGTCTCATCTGAATCTGTATTGTTTGCAAAAAAAATATAAATATCTATTGCCGCTGAAATGGTTAAAGGGCGGACGAGGGAAAAGTCCGCTGACATATTAGCGAAATGTTCATGTAATAAGAGTTGTTGAATACTTTGATAACTAAAAGGCAAACAGTGCAGATTTCAGGTGAGACGGCTCGTTACGAACTGTCTCATCTGAATCTGTATTGTTTGCAAAAAATAATCCAAATGGCTCATGCCGCTGAAATGGTTAAGGGGAGGACGAGGGAAAAGCCTGCTCTATTAGCCTGCACTATTAGCGAAATGCCGTTTAGATCTTGATCTACGAATAGCGCAAATACAAAATTATTCTTGTTTGAAAATCCCGAAACAAATACTGCTATCAGGAAGCTATTTACGAGACATCTGTGGATGTTCTGTTTCAGGAATCCAACTCTATCTATCCCCCTCCCTTAGACGGAATGTGTCGGCTGGATCAGTCTGCGCGGACAGCGCAGGCTGATCTGGTCGATACATTACGCAGATGTGTATCGCCGCAGCTGCATTTCGGGGCATTTTTAGAAAATATGAAAACAGATTAAGTTGGTTAATGTTAAGTGTCGTTGTAAGTTATAGACATTCTCTGACAGGTGAAAGTAATTGTTGTAATCGCCGTTTAATACAATTAAACCATTTCCCATCATACAACAAATCTGCAGCAGTCGACTTTGAAAACGCCTAGGAATATCACTTACAAATAAAGCATTACATGTATCATTCAATAGCGTTTGAAATATTGTGACGGAAGGAGGGATTGGTCATACTGGTAAATTGTCCTCTTTGCCACAATGTTCTTACAAGTCGCCTGCTGCAAATGCGTCGGATTGCGTCTACACGTGGAAAAGGGTTTACACAATAACTTGTAATTGAATCACATACTTTATGCTGATAACCAGTTCTTTGATAGCGAATCACAGCGTGTAAAGTTACTTATCCTATAAATTCATGTTGCATATCTAAAAGGGACCGTGTCGCGACTAGGTGTTTGCAATTCATTCCGAGTATCACGCAAGAGTAAACCAACATTATGGCTTCTGCGTAATGTATCGAGCCAGATCAGCCTGCGCAGTCTGCGCAGACTTATCCGAGCCGACATATTCCGTCTCAGGTGGATAGGGGTATAGAGTAAGAGTATAGATTCCTAAAACAGGAAATCCACAGGAGGCAAAACGTGTCTATCCGGGTAAGCCTGCACGGCTGCTTAGGCTGATCCAGGTGGATACTTTACGCAGATTCCACAGTGTTGGTTTTCTCGCGGGTCGGGTCACATCAGGTATTAATAACCAGTACTACCAGAGCATCGGTCGTAATACAATTCCCGCAATTGCGTGCAAAGGCTGGACATCATTACATGGACTAGCATTCTTAAAGTTGTTGGTAGGACCCAACCACGGATCGTAACTCAACATAAATTCGTGGTTTACATTCGTTTAGGAATAAAAAAAACATTTGCATCGACCATCCAAACTTGGTTTCACTCGTTTGCGAATAAAATCATTTACATTTGTAAAACGAACACCATCAAATCATGGACTCACTCGTTCGCAAACATAAACATTTGAACTTGTAGAACGCATACTAACACATCGCAGATTCACTTGTTTGAGAACAAAACATCTACATTGATAGAACGCATACCATCAAATCGGGGAATCACTCGTTTACGAAATAAACATTTACATTGATAGAACGCATAAGCTCAAATCGGGGAATCACTCGTTTACGAAATAAACATCTACATTGATATAACGCATACCATCAAATCGGGGAATCACTCGTTTACGAAATAAACATCTACATTGATAGAACGCATACCATCAAATCGGGGAATCACTCGTTTACGAAATAAACATCTACATTGATAGAACACATACCATCAACTCGGGGAATCACTCGTTTACTAAACAAACATCTACATTGATAGAACGCATACCATCAAATCGGGGAATCACTCGTTTACGAAATAAACATCTACATTGATATAACGCATACCATCAAATCGGAGAATCACTCCATTACGAAATAAACATCTACATTGATAGAACGCATACCATCAAATCGGGGAATCACTCGTTTACGAAATAAACATCTACATTGATACATTGATAGAACGCATACCATCACATCGGGGAATCACTCGTTTACGAAATAAACATCTACATTGATACATTGATAGAACGCATACCATCACATCGGGGAATCACTCGTTTACGCAATAAACACGGTTTCATTGATATAATGCACACCATCAAATCACAGTTACAATGTTTTTCTTTCTGTAATGAATCTTAACGAGGCGCCTCCAGAGCAAATTCCTGTTCATTGATTTTAACATTGTCCTTGAAATGAAACACTGAATTTAAAGTTTGCATAATTAAACACGTAATTGGATGTTATGTATGGAACGTGGCAATTGAAATAAACACATTTGATTGTTAATTAATTTTAAATATATATGTATAGTTCGTACACAGAAGACATTTTAAGATTGTAAATTGTTTTTAAAATAGATTTCATACATAGAACACATTTTCAGATTTAAAAAAAATATCTGAGTAAAATGTCTTAAAATCTAGAAATTTTAAGTTATATTTCTTTTTCAAAACTGTTTCCAAATAATGTAGGTAAAAGAGAAATTGGTCACTTTGAACAATTTCTTATTTCGCCACAAAGGTTCAAAAATGTCGTTTGTATCCAGATTACCACTGAGAAACATGTCATCAGTCTATAATGTCTGCACAGACTGGTATGAACATTACAATAATTCATTTCTCGACGAGTAGAGGTCTTAGGGTACCGGAAGCTGCCACAAAGTAGTCTGATGCAGATGTTGTAGGAAAGGGTTAGAGTCAACAGATAAAGAGGACAACACATTAACTTGCAATATTCTCATTTTAAGAAAGCAGTTCCCGAAGCTGTAACTTATACATTAAGCTAGTCTACCCAAAGAAAATACGTTTGACAGATGTCGCAATATGTTTTGCCACAAATAAGTTAATGGCGCAGAAACGATGAAACAGACATGACCTGTTTCTCTAAATAATGCATGACAAGCGCTTTGCAGACGCCGATTGAATATCAATCGTCTTATTGATCCTGTTACATAACATAAATCTCGTTTTTATCACGTGATAAATTCCGAGATAATGGATAAGTGAGATTCTTCTACACGAGTACCAGACATTCGGTAGTAAATCACGGCGACAAGACGTGGACGTTGCATACGTATTATTCACTTCCTGCAAATAAACGCAATCTCGCAGAACCAATTGTTGACGTATTGACGACTATGTGACCTTTGGAAATAACGTATTGTACATACTTTAGATGGTGTGTAGATAACACCGGGGACATTGAGATTGTCGATAGCACACCGAGTGCTCGTCAAAAGCTAGTTGATTCAGCTCGCTGTCGTGTTAGGGCAATCTGAATACGACGAGCCAAACTATGTAGTTTGACTATAGAGACTATACGCTATAAATGTGATAGTATGTACTGTGTATAAAGACTCTTTCAGCGCCGAATTGTTTAAAGTTGACTCTTCCATGTTCAAAAATCGGGCGTCTCCATTTTTCATGTAATAACAGTGTTGGACTAGTTTAATAAATAGAAGGCAAACAATGCTGATTTCAGGTGAGACAGCTCGTTACGAGCTGGCTCACCTGAATCTGCATTGTTTGCAAAATCATCAATATTGCCTTTGGCGCTGAAAGAGTTAACCCTTTCAGTGCCGAATTGCCTGCAGCAGTTTGAACCATGTTTTAAAATCGGTTTATTCCATTTTTCATACATAAGACTTTTGGAGAATATTTTAATGACATTGATAGCTCGTTACGAGCTGACTCAACCTGAATCTGTATTGGTTGCAAACACCTAAATATTGCCATTGACGCTAACGCTGTAAGCGACTTTAAACAACATCTGTGTATAATTACAATATGTACCTCTTCAAACTATAATTGCGAACAGTGTAGACCAAGATCAACCTGCACATTCATGCCGTCTAATATTGGTCCACATTGCACGCCCCTGATCTATCAATAATTCATGAAAAATTGTTTATAAATCAGGGGTTGTGAGAACGCTTGAAAGAAATCAGCGTAGTAAGGGTGTTCCTTTTGATACATGCAGAGGCATTTAGGTGAATCTGTATCTGACTAGTTTTGAAAGATTATAATATAAGGAGGACATGATCATATGCTTAATGCATCTGCGTACAATGAATACATAGGCGACCGTCTCACAACAGCCTCCAATGTCCCTCTACAATGTGCTAATGTCCCTCTACAATGTCCCAATGTCCCTCTACAATGTCCCAATGTCCCTCAATAATGTCCAAATGTCCCTCTACAATGTCCCAATGTCCCTCTACAATGTCCCAATGTCCATCTACAATGTCCCAATGTCCCTCTACAATGTGCTAATGTCCCTCTACAATGTCCCAATGTCCCTCTACAATGTCCCAATGTCCCTCTACAATGTCCCTCTAAAATGTCCCAATGTCCCTCTACAATGTCCCAATGTCCCTCTATGATTTAGTCATAAGTTCCTCTTTTGACTTGACAATAAACTAGAACTGTAGCCTCATTAGTTTAGCGCATGTATCCCTTTTTTGAGTCAACACGCCTCCACATCGATAGATGGGACACATGTGTATGTGCAGCTTATTTCAATGTCATGGATTAGCGCACCTGCTAGTTACATACTGTTTGTTCGTCAAATAAGTATTGACTGTCCAAGACTCTACGTATACGTTTGAGAAAGAAACAATAAAACAACGTCCCTTACTCAAACGAGCAATAACCGAACAGAACCAAAACAGATCAATTCACTGCCCAGCACATAATCCAATGAGAATACCGGATCGAAGTATGTCCGCCATTACCAAACTGCTACAGACTGTCGACCATGAATCAAACATCCCCGTCAAACAACAAGGATCCGTTGTGCGTTACACACCATCCACACGAATACATACAACGTGTCTTCAGTTTTGGTCTTAACTTCTTCTTTCTTGTCGGACACTGCTGTGTGCAAACAATCATCACAAAATGGCTAATCATGGGTTTTCTAGGGAGTCTGTGTTAATGTTCAGACTCGCATGGACTTCATCAACGGGACATAGTACAAGGACACCATTGCGGTATGTAACGGCCACAAAAGACAAAGTTTCGACCTCATTCGGAGAAATAAATTGAAGTCATATTTCCATTTGACATTAACCAGTACGCTCGATAAAGCACTTTCATTCTGCTGTTTTATTGCATGACAAGGAATGGTGACGTTACATTCATTTAAGGACGTGATCATAATTAAGTCACTTTGTCCTTTTTGTGAATTAAGGCTTCTTTTAATGGGAGTCTGTATTGTTAGAAAACAATGGCGATTATTTTGGACTAATACAACTAAAAAGTAATGGAACCATATGAGTCGTCTCGCGAGAAGACCAACATTGTGGACTCTGCGTAAAGTATCGACTCGGATCAGCCTAAGCATACCGTGCAGTCTAACCAGTACAGACTCTTTTCGCCTCCTGTGGATTTTCCGTTTCAGGAATCATTACTGTATACCTCTACCCCCCTGAGACGGAATGTTTCAGCACGGATCAGTCTGCGCGGACTGCGCAGGCTGATCTGGGTCGATACATTACGCAGAGGCCATAATGTTGGTTTTCTCGCGGGACGGCTCACATAGTCTAGAAGACTGTAATAATGATTCCAGAGGACAGGGTTTGAGTGGGTGTTAGTTGAGTTGAAGCCCCTAGCCGTCTTTGAGAAAATATTGAGAGAGAAAACATGAAGGTAATGGTAAGGACCCTTAATCGGAATGAATCTGCATAAGAATAATCAATGTTATATTATTAATTGAACATGAGCAAAGCTATGCAGATACTACAAATTAATAATTAGAATAGACAAATGAAAATAAAACTTTCCGCTCGCACAATATGTACTACGTCATTCATAATGGTTCAATTTGAGTTAGTTCTCTGTCCACCGAATTTTAAAACTCAAGGAAGAGTGCACTCTGTCTGGTTCACAAACGATTCAGAAAAAAACCTAATACAATCACACAATTTCAACCAGGACTTTTAAAACCCTGGAGAAGCTTTCCCGTATCAGAGAAAACCAACAACGGCATTTAGAAACACGTCACGTGATGATATGGACATAGATATCTTGTGTTTACCACACCACAACTCCCTTGGGAAGAAAATCTGAACAACGTATCTTAAATACTTACTAGCTTGCGTTGGTTTACTAATGCGTACACGCGCTTGTGTTGAGAGTTGACACCACCAGGCAGAGATTTTCCTTATTTCTGCCTATGTGTTTTCAAAGTATCAGTTAAAATATAAGCTATGTATACTTCAGAACGAATGTTTATCAGAATGTTGAATGTTTTATTCACAGCCTACGATACACTCGCTCCTTAACCCTGCAGCAGACGGCTTTTTGAAAACATAGTGACAAAAGAAGAAATTGCACAAAACGTGCAATTCCTCCTTTTGCCACAATGTTTTGCACTTTTGCTGATTTGTCGTATTCGGGAAAGGAATAATCGGTTTACTCGTCCAGCGTCAATGGCGATATTGAGACTTTACAAGCAATACGGATTCAAAAATCAGCATTGTTTGCCGCTGAGTTATCATAATATCCCAAAACTATTATAACATGAAAAATGGAGTCACCCGCTTTTAAACAAGGAAGCGACTTCTTTATTCAATTCGGCGCTGAAAGAGTTTTAAAAATATATCAAAACGTTATATGTATTGTTTATATTATGGGCTGGTGGTCTAAATATTTAAATTAAATATTTGAATCTTGAATCTATATTTCCAGGAACATACCGTGCCCGTGTCAACCAATCGAAACACGGACCCTACATCGAGGATGCCGCCGTTACAGTGACGTATGAGGACGGACACTGGAGCAAACCGTATTTCGACTGTGGGGGCGGGTACATTTGGATGATGACGTATACCGTACCATTCTTTGGCTACGAGAACGACACGTTTAAATTCAAGTAAGTGAATGTTCTAAAATATATGATTAAATGACCGAACGACCTGCAGTATGTATTCGTTAAAGCTAGCCTGGTGGACACATCTGGGTGGTGGCGTATCTGGGTGGTGACGTATCTGGGTGGTGACGTATCTGGGTGGTGACGTATCTGGGTGGTGACGTATATAGCCTACCATTCTCTTGGCATGGTCAACGCAGACTGGTATTATTCGTCATAATTAACCTGGTCCTGGACTTTGTGACTTAATGAGCCGTTACACGATAAAGCTGCGTAATACATCGAACGAGATCAGCCTGCGCATTCCACGCAGGCTGATCCGGACCGACACATTCCGTATCAGGGGGATAGATATATAGAGTAATGATTCCTGAAATAGAAAATCCACAGGAGGCGAAAAAGTTCTGTCCGGATTAGCCTGCACGGCATGCTTAGGTTGATCCCGGTCGATACTTTACGCAGAGTCCACAGTGTTGGTTTTCTCGTTGAACGCTTCATATATAATAGTATTGACATTTATGTATACTCATCCTATTTCTAATGTGTTTCATGAAATATGCACCCTGGGGGAATTAGAATAATAGTTCTTGAAACTTTCTTTACCTTATTAGCGAACAGTGCAGACCCAGACTTCGAGGAAGCTATGACTGTTCTGGATCTACACTGGTCGTAAGTGCGTGGAGTGTCGCTCATATTAGGTCGGAACGTTGCTTTATAAAGGTAAATGAGGAATCTCGGGCATCGATTGTTGTGGTCGTATGCGATTTCTGTGATCGTTTAGATAAAACCTTCATTACAGACTTAATAAGATGTCAACCAGGCCGTGCCATCAGAACACTAACTGTTAATAATGTTATCAACTCTATCGTATTGTTATATACATCTTTATTCATAGAGATTTCCCATATTTTGCCAAGTTGTTTTAACTACTTCAACCTTCAGTTTGACCCTTCTGCAGCAGTTACTTTTAGAAAGAATCGTGACAAACGAAGACATTGGTCATGATAAGCAATTTCCCATTGTTCAATGTGTTCGAAGTCTTTTGCTGCAGATTTTGTTGTAAAAGAGTTCACACATTTAACCGTTGAACTAATATAATGGGTCTTAAATATCGAAGACTAGGAAAATTCCTTTGCGAATATTGTTGACCCCATTTCCTAAATACCACATTAAAAAATAGAGAATCATTGCTGTATATTGAAAAAGCTAAACCATTGAAAACGGAACCATTCTGTATTTTGTTAATCAAGAAAGATATAAGCGTAACATGTCTAATTGCACATCGGGGTAACGAGGGTTGTGACTTCTTTATTAAATAACAGTTTAAACAAGATTACATGTATTCTTTAGACCGTTTTAACATAGAACACATATATCTGCATAAGCCTATCTACATGGGATCTAGGCAAAACTATTGAAAAATGTATAAATAAAAGAAATTATTATCATTGTATAAAAATTGGAATTATGAGCAATTGCCCATTTTTGCCACACCTTTTTCTAAAATCGTCTACTGCAGGTGCTTCGAAAATGTGTCTGCATGTGGGAAAGGGTTTGCCGAACCTAAAACACAATAACCATATTGGTTCTAATTCACAACACCGCAGATTAAATTTAACAGTCCCTTCGGGCGTATTTAGTTCTTGCATGGCCGTTTTTCTGGTTAGCTCGATATCATTTGCGGTCGAGCACCGGACGGCTATTCGATAGCAACGCGTTCTGTCGATCCGCGGGTTGTGAGTACGAACCCCAAATCGGCCATTTCTTTATTCTTCTGACGTTTGACAAGTGTCAATGCGACACTTTGTTGAATATAGCATTAAAGCCCAGCCACTCAAGCAATCTTTTGCGAATATTAAGGAATAAAATAAATTCCTATATGTTTACCCGTTTTGAACATACCGCATTGTTGCTTAGCATATTAAAACAGGGAACCGTAATTGTATATTGACAAAGCTTAACCATTGAATGTTTTCTTTGTTAATCCAGAAAAATGATTAACTCTTTCTGCGCCAAAGACTCTTAGTTTGACTTCTAGTTATCAACGTATTCCAGAACCCCTATAACATGAACATAGAGTCGTCTGGGATTGAACATGGAAGAGTCTTCTTAAAAACAATTTGGCGCTGAAAGAGTTAAATGTAACAAGTCTAATTACAACTCGAAATAACAAGGGTAACAATTTGATTAAGATCCTATATGAGCCATTCCACGATAAAACCAACATTGTGAACTCTGCGTAAAGTATCGACCCGGATCAGCGTAAGCATGCCGTGCAGGCTAATCCGGACAGACACTTTTCTCCTCCTGTGGATTTTCTGTTTCTGGAATCATTGCTCTATATCTCTATGCCCCTGAAACGGGATGTGTCGGCCCGGATTAGCCTGTGCGGACTGCACAGGCTAATATGCGTTGATACATTACGCAGAGACCGTAATGTTGGTTTTCTCGTGGAACGGCTCATATCAATATATCTGCGTAATTTATCGACCAGATCAGCATGCGCTGTCCGCGCAGACTGATCCGGCCGACACATCCCGTCTAAGGGGGGATAGATAGAGTAGTGATTCCTGAAACAGAAAATCCACAGGAGGCGAAAAGTGTCTGTCCGGGTTAGCCTGCGCGGCATGCTAAGGCTGATCCGGCTTCGAGCGTATTTAGTTCTGTTAGAAGCAATGCAGTGTGTAAATTCAGTAGAAATGTTTATGTAAACAAATATGTGCATATTTTATCAGAATGTTTAAATTTTAAACAAGCAAGAGAGACGTTAATTAACGCTATATCTCGAAACATTTGGAAGGGAAAATGCGATGCACTTAACTAGGCTAGGAAAAGTAGATTTTGCTTGTGCATTACTAGGCGCAAGACAGGAGAATATTTCCATCGAGCAGAACTATGATTTTTACAAATGTGTATTCACATTTGTGAAAACCACAGTATCTGAATATGATTTGCAACAAGTTATTGTTGATATATAAAGCTCTGCTATAATATCATCACATCATAACCAGTATATTTATATATTGCATATCAGATTCATCATGTCGCTATAAGCATTAGACGCTGGTTGTAACTATATTTTCTTTTCTTCTATCATATTGTGTATGTATATATTATATTTTCTTTTGATGTTAACAAATCTCCCACGAGGAGGAGGAATAAATAAATAAATAAAAGAAAAAAATGCTTTCAAAAGTCGTCTACTGCAGATGCTTCACAAATGTGTCTGCACGTGAAAAGGGTTAACAAAACCACAAAAGAGCCCCTGAAGAGTTTGCAAAAAACAATATCTAATTCACAAGACCGCAGATTGAATTTTACAGCCCCTTCGGGCGTATTTAGTTCTTGCATCTCTGTGTTTATGGTTAACTAGAAATCCTTTATTCTGAAATCAGGCCGCGTTCCCCGAAAGTAAATTATCGGGCATTTACGGTCATCAGTGAAGATCCAATGCGAATTGCTACTCCGCGCAAGTTGATCAGACTCTGCACTGTTCGCTGTTTAATCAGAGAGGGGTTCTAGACATTTCTGAATGTAAATTAAATTTTGACAATTCTAAAAGAAAAAAATAATTATAGTTTGCTTCTTGACATTCTTGCACGTGTACTCCACACAACATTCTTGCACGTGTACTCCACACAACATTCTTCCCAGGCAATTGGCTTCCTTCCCACAATGCCCGAAGGCGAATGGCGCTTATCACAATAACTGTTGTCAGTCATCGGAAAAAAAGAAATCCATTGCCGAAATGAGATGCGAACTCACGGTCCCTAGATGGAGTGTTATTGTCGTTACCAAGTAAGCTATCGCAGCTCGATGATTCAGTCCCTTGAAACCTTCGTGTATTTAATTACACTTTATCTATGAATCGATTAACCCTTTCCCACATACAACAACATATACAGCATACTACTTAAAGTCATCTGGTTGAACATATCGTAAACGTAAGTGGTAAAAGGAGAATGTTATCATCATGATCAATTTCACCCTTTGCCACACTGTTTTCAAAGTTATCTGTCACAGAGGTGTGTGAGAGAAAGGGTTAATACCGTGCCAATTCAAGTAAATGTGTGTCAATTATCCGAAAAAATATCTCAAATACAGTGGATCGCAATAACTCGAACTGGAAAGGGACCCATCAATGACTTCGAGTTATCGACGTGTTCGAGTGATCGATAACAGTATGCTAAATTCATGTTAGTAGAGTCTGCATCGTAATTCGTTCATGCTAAAGTGATCATTTTAAAAAAACGAGCCCGTGATAACAATCATGAAGAGAAAAACAGTGCTGCAGCTGTTCTGGTTTCTCGTATACTGTAAGCAATCAGAACTGCTGTTACGCTGACTTTTAAAAGATATATCCGTTCCAGAAAATGGATCGAGTTGAATATTATGTTCGATTTTTTTTAACAAGATCGAGTTTTCGCGAGTGCATCGTGTTTTTCATTTCCGTACATTCGGATTTCAAATATTTGACTTTACTTTCATTCTTAATGGCGTGATTTACCGAAGTATAGCTTAACATCGATTAACCTGTTCCCATGAACAACGAGTATCCATTGCATAAAGTTGAAAACATGGTGGCAAAAGGTTGCTTCACCTGCATCGAAACGAGTATGTCTATCTGAGTTAATACAATGGTTTTTATTATTTTATGCAGAGTGTGATTAGAAATGTGTTTTACGCCATTTTCAACAATTCTTCAATTATATGAGCCGTTCCCTGAGAACACCAACATAAAGGCCTCTGCGTAATGTATCGATCCAGAAAATCCACAGGAGGCGAAAATTGTCTGTCCGGGTATGCCTGCGCGGCATGCTTAGGTTGATCCGGGTCGATACTTCACGCAGAGTCCACAATGTTGATTTTCTCGCGGGAAGGCTCATATCACGGCGTTTGCTGGTTAATGTTTCAGTACTACCGTTAGTTGATAATCTGACACCGATATGCCAATCGTGATACTGTCCCAGCAACACCGAGCGATGAGCAAGAAACGCATTACTATCAGGGGCGTAGCTCCCTTTAGGCACTGTCGGCACGTGCCTACACATTTTTTCTCAAAATGACCCCCAAAATGCAGCTGCGGCGATAGACATCTGCGTAATGTATCGCGCAGACTGATCCGGCCGACACATTCCGTCTTAGGGGGATAGATGTATAGAGTGGTTATTCCTGAAACAGAAAATCCACAGGAGGCGAAAAGTGTCTATCCGGGTAGGCCTGTGTGGCATGCTTAGGCTGATCCGGGTCGATATTTTACGCAGAGTCCACAATGTGGATTATCTCACGAGACGGCCTACACATTGATTATTGCAATGCTACGCACCTGACTACCATTGTTTTAATCTTTGGTATGATCCGACTCGGGATTAAACCTTCGTCTCTCGCCCCCAGAGCGAACCGTAACAACATAGATACGGTTAAAACATGTTTTGTTTGGAGGTTATAAGCATATCGTCGTAATACAACCCGGAACGTTTTTGAGAGATAAGTTCTATTCGTCTGTAATAAGGGTCTTAAATTGAATTTAAATTCTTCAATTTCTATAGATGTTACTCGCTCAGCAACAGAAGTGGAAATCTGTTACATCAATTCCTGATTTGTTTCACATTGAGACTGCATTGGCTACATCTCTTGGAGAATTGATCAGTAACCCTTTGCACTAGTCACTGCTATGTTCTTGGAAGTAGGATTAGTCTAAATTAAACTATTTGTTCCATGGATATTATACGCTTACGAAAAACAAGGGTTAACATAATCGTCACGTGATAAAATTCAATTTAAGGCAGGTTTCTTGACAAATTCAGAACAAGTTAATTTGGAACACTACTGTGTTACAACTGTCATTTCAATGTTATGGGGAGAAGTAAACAAAACCACGGCGTTTCCAATTGTCTTCACCCTTTTCCTCTTAACTCTTAACTCAGCGCACATGGCAATAATGAGGTGTTTTGTAAACAATACAGATTCAGTGGAGTCAGCTCGTCACAAGCTGTCTCACCTGAAATTGATTGCCTTTTAGTTATCAAAATATTCCAAAACTCTTATAACGGGAATCGCTCGATTTTTGAACATGGA
Organism: Serripes groenlandicus; assembly: GCA_031761405.1. Classification (NCBI taxonomy): domain Eukaryota; kingdom Metazoa; phylum Mollusca; class Bivalvia; order Cardiida; family Cardiidae; genus Serripes; species Serripes groenlandicus. The sequence goes on along the minus strand of JASEVX010000010.1, from coordinate 3,928,107 downwards.
AGAGTCCAGTTCGTCCCGGAATAGCCTAAGCATGCCTCGCAGGCTTACCCGGATATACACTTTTCGCCTCCTGTGGATTTGTTTGTTTCAGAAATTATTACACTTTTCCTCTTTCCCCCCTGAGACGGAATTTGTCGGCCCGGATCAGTCTGCGCGGATGGAGTTTATACGCGCTTGGAAGCCTTAGAGCTGCATATGTGGATGTGTCGTCGTCTATCGTATACATGTACTTAAAACGACTGTCTAGAGTAGTGGTTAAAGCGTCCGCCTTGGAATCGGGAGATCGGGGTTCAATTCGCGGTCTTGTCATACTAATGGTAGTAAAGGCTTACTTCGTTAGCGCTCCGGGTTGCGGTATATCATTACGACTGATACATCGGTGTTAGGATAGTAAATACCGGAGGAACTGGTAGCTTACCCTGGAAAGTCTGTGATATAATAAATATATTGGTGGAAGCAGCGTACATTGTAAAACACTTTTCAAAACAATTTAGGATGAATAAATCAATTAATAGCAATTTTGTGTAACACTGACTTACCTATTTAAAATCAATGAAATATATGTATTTTTCTTTTTCTTTGTATTTTGCTATTTGTTTTGACTTGTATTGGTTGTTGGTACCAGGGACACTATATTACATGTAATATAGTGTCCCTGTTGGTGCTGATTGCGTCTCCATAGCTTCAATTAATGTAGATTTGCGCAAAACATGTTTAGCTTTTTGTCACAAGTTAAATCTGGGGCTATACTGCATACAAGTAGACTGAAAAGGCTCTGGTGAGACTATGCGAATGCATGTAGACTCGTCATGTGTTACAAACATGACTCCTTATCATTAGACTGAAACGACTTCTTTCCTAATGTGATGGAAGAAAGATAAATGAATATTGATGACCCAGTTCCTCGTTTTCGATATATCCCAAATGCACTATGTCAAGTATTGGGGCATTGCCCTTTCTGTATTCATTTATTTCAATCTAAAGTAATGTAACAATTATGATATCAGCGAAGGGGTAAAAATGAATTATGTGTCACTTTAATGCAATTGTGAATGCGGGATAATTTCAGGCTAGTGTTTCAAGTGAATTATTCAAGTTAAATCCTGATAACAAATCGTGACACACCATAATATATATGAGCAGCGACACGCGAACAGAGGTCTGGTTGCATTGTCTCCGAGATATAGCAGTTAGGCCCCCTTGGGAGTGGTTGACCAGCGTTCTGACGCCGCCTCATTAGACGACTTTTTAAAACATTGTCGCAAAAGGAGAAATTGCTCGTATTAAGCAATTTCGTGCCACATTCTTTACAACTACTATCATATATATAGAGATATTTTACATTTTAACCTGAATGTGTCGTCTGTTGCAGATGTGTTGTATGTGTGAAAGGTTTAATAGGTGTGATTTCACTGTCGATTTAACGCAGTCCAGAATGCTTACCGTTACCGAAATGCACGAACTCCTACTTCGTTCCGGCGAAGCTAATTCCACCAATGGGCTAAGGGAAAGGCTGGTGTGTGGATAGTCTGGTTCCCGACTTCCTATAATAGTAATAAGGGGAATGAACTCCAGTGTGTGTTTAAGAAAGTCAGGAAACACGTGGGTCTGTGATATGACCAGTGGTCCAGATAAGAAGGGGGTATACATCTCTTTCCCCCACAATATCTCTCGTATTATACAACAAAACTCTTTGGTGTGGGTACTCAAAAGAATCGTCTCATTGAGACGATTCTTTTGAGTACCCACATCATAGGGTTATATGGTCAAATAAGGATTTTAGAACATGCAGCAAAACGCCCCTTATCTAGAGCCCCTGATATGACGGAACCATTGTTGAATTGATCAACTTTTATTAGGACAGAAAATGGTTTATATCAAATAGGAGTAAATACAATTTAAAGCCGTGTCGGTCTGGGAAAACAACAGACAATTTAACAAAAAACACACAGACCAGTCACGTGAGCTGTTCCGCGGAAGGATACAAATTGGTCGTAAGTTAATTATAGCAAATCTATGATTGACAGTATTTAATTGTCCTTTGCCTTATGACCTCTGTTTGTAGAATTATATGTCAATCAGTCTCTACTATGTACTCTACGGTCTTTGTTGCTGTTTGCGTCTGTTGTATATATCTTCCCTAACCCTTTCGCGCTGCCAAAGGCAATTAAAGGACTTTGCAATCAATGCATATTCAGGTGAGACCGCTCGTTTTGATCTGTCTCTCCTGACATTTGCATCGTTTGCCATTTAGACACTAACTTTTAACCACATTTCGTGTTGGACGAACAATGGAGAAGTCCGATTTGCAACACAGAGCAGTCGACTTTGATAGAATAGACAGTGAAAGAGTTAATAGAAAGGATCGACGCTTCAGAAAATCTTTGAAATGTCGGTCGATGCCTGAGTGCGGCCTATCTGTTTTCTATGATAATATCATTTGTAGTTTAACCTTTGTATGGCTCATACTAGTTTCGCATGTTAAATGCGCAACTTTGTCAGTTTTCTAGGAGTATATCGGCGGGGAAAATACCTTATAGCATTTGCGACAAGTGTAGATCAAGATCAACCTGTGCATTTTAAAAAGCACTGAAATATGAACCGTCATTTATTTGAGGGGGGGGGGGGGGGGGGGGGTACACTTGATTACGAATGCGCTAATGTTGGTTTTCCTGGGGCAAGGCTCACAAATACCCGACCATGCGATCAGAGGTACAAGTTGACATTTGTAAATAAGGTCGCTTAAGATCAGCGTGCTAACCTCCCCTTACGTTTCAGAATCTACACGATTTGACATACTCTTATAACAAGCGTATCGAGGGCTTGGCGTGAAACGGTTGTAACTAAAAACCTATTTTGAAAACCCTTGTTTAGGGCCAGTTTTGAACCCTTTGTAAACAATGCAAATTTAGGTGCCATTGCTCAGAACGAGCAATGGCACCTAAATTTCCATTGTTTACCAAGAAAAATGATTTAACGCTTATAAAGACTTTATGGCGAGGTGATTAACCTTGGTAAACAAATAATAATTTCAGTTACAACCGTTTCACGCAAAGCCCTCGGTATGTGGGTACATTATTAACATGTAAACAGTGTGATATTTATCGGACTAAGCGAATGTACAGGATGAACTGGGTCTACTCCGTTCGCAAAGACCAACCGTTTGGCACAGACTGGTTCATAAAACGTTTCCAATAACCTATCACTCATGTGACTGAGACAGTTCAATATGCAGGAGGAATACATGATGTAAGCCGCTTCTGCGACACCGTAGTGAAGTGATTAGAGGGTCCGTCTAGAAAACAGGATACCAGAATGATTCAATCCCCGGTCTGGTCATATCAAAGACTTTAAAATTGGTAGGAGTGGTTCCCCTCCTTAGCGCCGATCAGGGTTTCTGAAATATCATTATGACTATAAAACCTTTCCCTCATACGACAATTCTGCAGCAGACGACATTGAACATATTTTGTCAAAAATAGAAAATCTCTATATTGAATGGATAACCTATGACTAAAAGTGGAAAACATTGTGGCAAAAGGAGAAATTGCTCGTTTTGAGCAATTTCTTCTTTTGTCACTATGTTTTCAAAAAGCAGTCTGCTGCAGAGGCGTCAGAAAGCGTCTATATGAGGGAAAGGGTTAAATGACCATGACTGAGCTGTTTCACCTGAAATCAGCATTGTTTGCCATTTAGTTACCAAAATAGTCCAAAACTTTCATAAATGGAGAAATGGACACACCCAATTTTGAACATGGAAGAGTCTACTTTAAACAATTCGGCGATGAAAGAGTTAAACAGGTCAGAACAATATTCTAAATTAAGTTAAAGGTTCTAGCGTCAATTAGTTGCCGTACGTGCATTTTATCAAGGACGTCTACACTTGTGAAAAGATTAAATCTAAGATATTCACAGTTCATTTCGTTGCAATTTCCTCTGCGATGCACGAAGAGCTTTAGTTTCGTTTTACTATCTGTAATCCATGCAATCGGATCAGGTCCTGGCCACAATTGACGTGTGAATTGCAATTACATCGAACAAAATCGAGGTCTTTTAATTAGCCGCATGGCATTTCTTTGCATTTATCCATGACACTCATACAGAAATCGCAATTTTTCGAGACACGATTTTTTTGAAAGTTGTTTATACTCTTTTTCGCAATTTCTCGCGCCAGTACGTTTATTTGGAAACACATGTTTTGCATCAACGCCTTTAATTGAAATTCTTCACAAACCTTCGTAGATATATATTCTTGGTGCGAATTGTTATACTAAGAATCTTAATCTAGTGTTTATTTTTTATGCTATTTATTCGACTATCAATTGGTGATTCATGTTTTATTTCGTCTAAAATCGTAGCACATCACTCTAAATACAACCACGTCGTGCTAAAGCTATCAAATTCGAACACTTTGCGTAACTCTTTCCCGCATACAATAAATCTACAATAGACGACTTTGAAATCATATAGATCGAAATGTGATAACTTTCTTTTTACAACAGAAAGCTTAGTACTTGAATAGAGTTGAAGCAACACTGCAAACGGAGACAATGCTCGTCATAAACAATTTCTTCTTCTGCCACAATGTGTTCAAGGGTTGTCTGCAGCAGATGCAGCTGATGCGTCTAGCTGTGTGTTACGTGTAACAGATCAGTCTGTCCCTGTAACAGAAAGAGGCAATATAATATAAGCCGTCCCGCGAGAATAAACCAACATTGTGGACTCAGCGTAAAGTATCGACCCGGATCAACCTAAGCATGTCGGGTAGGCTTACCCAGATAGACACCTTTCACTTCCTATGGATTTTCTGTTTCGGGAATCATTACTCTATACCTCTATCCCCCTGAGACGGAATGTGTCGGCCCGGATCAGTCTGCGCGGACTGCGCAGGCTGATCTGGGTCGATACATTACGCAGAGGCCATACTGTTGGTTTTCTCGTAGGTCGGCTCATTTATTAGTTTTTCTACTTCGTTACTTTTACATGACTACCTCGTTTTGTGTGTCAGTCATAATTTGAAATCAAAACACGTGACCTCCAGATGCGATTTTAGCACTCCAGTTAGTGAAACTTGATCAATATGATCAATTTTGTTTTTTTAAATACAATGAATTGTAGGAAAAGATGGACCAAAATAGTGGGGTCCACATTTAAACTTACATAAATCAAACTCTTGATGGCCACAAAAGCTCCGTAAGTTATAAGTTCACAAGTGCTCGTTCAACGCATGACGTTGATATACAAACCTATATTCATAACCCTTTCCCTCATAACACAAATATGCAGCAGATATCTTTGAAAATACATAGACAAGAAAGATTGTTCATCTCTCATAAATGGAAGTACATGTACTGAATATACGTGAAAACATCGTGACAATAGGAGAAATGGCTCATTATGAGCCAATTTGGCTTTTGTAACAATTCTGCTGAAGACTCTTCAAAATGCGTCTACATGTTAGAATGGGTTTACTGGGATGTGCAAGTTAGTAGGAGTTGGTGTTGCATCCTTAATTCTTGCATCACACAACTGTCATGTTTTGCATATGCGCCGCATTTCTCCTTATCCACATCTAGGACAATACAAACCATATTCTGCTAAACGCAGAGTAATGAACAGTTTCTTCTTTTGCCACAATGTTTTTAACTTTATTCCATAAGTGTTCTCTCATTTATTCAGAAATTCAAATTGTGTTTACTAAGTGTTGCCAAGGTCGTATGCTGCATATTTGTTGTATGTAGGAGAGAGTTAACCATAATTGAACATGATTTATGTCTGCAATATAAGCATACATATGGGCTCGTGCAGTAAATTGCTGTTATCAGTCAGAATCCATTTGTGCTCTACGTTACTTTCTGGATGTAGGTATTTATTTCAGAAGTACATTTTACAATATCAATATCGTTATCTCTGTAAAAACCAACCGTGATCCATTCGCGACGAGTATATATTCAGATCTGCCAGCGTATCCGCGCAGTCTGTTCATGTTCTGAAGTCTTCGGCTAGAAGTCATGTAATGAACCTATTGCAAACCGTCAATTCTGTAAAGCAGTATCTATTTGGATCCTTTATAAGCGTTAAGTAATTTGATGCCATTGCTCGTTCTGAGCATTGGCATCTAAATTTGCATTGTTTACAAAGGGGTCAAAATTGGCCCTAAACCAGGGTTTTCAAAATAGGTTTTTAGTTACAACCGTTTCACGCCAAGCCCTCGACATGTACTAGTCTTTTTTCATACGTGTAAAAGTTACGCTGAGTTTGATTTACCTAGAGCAACGCTTATATCCTGTGTTTGGAATTCAGGTCAGGTGAAAGCAATTCATTGTTCATAGGCAGCAATTATAGCGTTTTGGGCTATGGCTCCCAACAAACCAAATAACCCAGAAACCCATATTCAATTAATGTTCATTCTTAAAACTACCAAAGAAAGCACACACAAACTCACATATTGACCTTCCTTTTGTTGAGCTATGATGTCAAATCAAAGGTCATCCTTATGCGGCAGTGAATTTTACTTTCGATTTCAGAAAAAAATACATGTTTGTCTGAAAAAGCCTCTGAAGCTGTCAATTTAGCTGAAATCAAACACTGTTTTGCTTCCAAATTAATCAGGGGGTATTCAACTTTATAAAAAACTCTTAATTAGTATTGTCCAATAGGAGACAACACCTGTTTTATGGATTAATTTGAAATTGTCTGCCCGGCGCGCCGATCCGAATTGCCTCCCTTCGGCCAAAGATAATGACGAATACAACGGTCCACCAGTACATGTAGAAATTCGTTCCGAAAGGTAGAATTTACACAAGTTAGTATAATCCTCTAACAAGTGATAATGTGAACCGTGTTAATCTTGATCAAACTGATGCTGATCTACATCTAAACTGTTAACAAAATATATATTTTACATTTTCCCATGGACGGGCTCAAATGGCTAGTGGGCTGACGTCACTCGTCCATTTGAGAGTTTTGTATTAGAGAGAAGATATTGTAGATCAAAACACAATGGCTACAAAATCACCCATGTATATGTCATTATGACGTTGAATCTTTGAACAGTCGAACTTAAACGCGCCGCTAATGTATGGGTACTGTATAGTGGCATAACGTAACAAACCACGTTCATTCATCCGTTTGGGGAATGATTTACGTGATTTTGCTTCAAAACGAAGAGTATATGAGGCGTCCCACGAGTAAACCAACAGTATGGACGCTGCGTAAAGTATCGACCCGGATCAATCGAAGCATGCCGCGCAGGATAACCAGGACAGACACTCTTTGCCTCCTGTGGATTTTCTGTTTCATTAATCATTAATCTATACCTCTATCCCCCTGAGACGGAATGTATCGGCCCGGACTAGCGCAGGCTGATCTGGGTCGATATAATGTTGGTTTTCTCGTGGAACGGCTAATATTGTAAATCAAAACGCTATGGTTACACAACCACAGTTCAGTGGTGTGTATGACTGACTTATGATACGGAATATGTTATAGTGGCTTCCAAAATTCTTGGAATTTAGTAAATCATTATAATATAAGTACACCATGTTTTACTAGATTTCCAGCTTTTTCAACATTTCATAATGGATTCTGTCATATATAACGTATGTACGTATGATAGCTGTGTCGGCATAGAATGTGTGTATGTCAGCATTTAGAAATGTAAAATGGGCAACGTTAAAACACATGTAGAACGTTCAATATGTGTGTTAAACAATATTTTACAGATTATACTTACGATAGGATTTTACACCAACATAGTCTGAAGAATCAATGTTGTCAAAGCCCAGGGCAATATTGAGATTTTTGCAAACAATATACAGATTCATGTTTCAATCTGAAATCGGCATTGCTTGCCTTTTATTTATCAACATATTCCGAAAATCGTTCTACATGAAAAATGGAGTCGCCCGATTTTGAACATGGAATAATCTACTGTAGGAAATGTAGGGCTGAAATAGTGTAGAATCAGATCATTGAACAAGTCAAGGACAAATTAAAGAAACTTTATTTAACATTGATGCTCAGCTAGAGTTTTTTTCTACACGTTTTATAACAACGTTAAGATCACCGATCATATCTATATTTTAGTTGTCCCACGAGAAAAGCAACACTATGGACTCAGCCAGTTTCAGGAATCATTTCTCTATACCTCTACCCCCCTGAGACGGAATGTGTCGGCTCGGGATTAGCCTGCACGGACTGCGCAGTCTGATCTGGTTCGATGCATAACGCAGAGACCTTAATGTTGATTTTCTCGTGGAACGGATCAATTATGTAAACCTGGTTCGACCGCCGGCCTGGTCATACCAAACACTTCAAACATGTGTAGTAATGGCTGCCCTCCTTGGCGCTCAGGGTTGCGGGGTAAGCATTACGACTGACTGACTGACTGGTGTCAGGATAAATGGACCAGTAGTAGTGGTTACATACCCAGGCAACGCCGTGATATAACTCAAAAGGTGTCGAAAGCGGTGCAAAACACCAAACAATCAATAAACCTGGTGATTTAATAGACAATAGACAATAGACAATATTTTATTGACGTAAACTACATAGTTTCTTGTCGAACAATAAATCATTATACTATATATACAATACAAAAAAACATACAACCAATTGCATAGAATATGAAATATACACAAAATCGAATGGTTATATTCCAAAAATGTGGAAAAAAAATAACAACAAAATAACTGATAAATAATATTTAAAAAAACACACAAAAAAAAAAAAAAAAAAAAAAAAATCCCCAATATTACAAATAATTTATTATATTTAATAAGAACTCACATACTTTACGAGAGACGTGTATCTCTAAAATTACTTGACACCAAATAATTACGATATAATACGATATAATACTTTAGCACTACATGCATAACGCGTGTTGTTTGTGTTGTTTATTCTGATTTAAATTATCTGTTGTTTACGCCGTTTTCAACATGAGATCAGTTATATCACGGCGAGGATTCACTTATCCATGGTCCGTGGGTAAAGAAACCAGTACTAGGCTAGGACATTTACCTTGCCAAAGGGCACTCCGTCGTGTCTTGTGATCGAACCCCGAGACGCCCGGTCCCAAATCCCGTACGCTCACCATACGGACACGGTGGATTCCCTTTATATAACATACAACAAATCTACAGCACAAGACTTGGAAAATATCTAGTTAAAGATATGGAAAATCTCTTAAAATGACAGTTATCATATTGAAGAGCGTTAAAAACAAAATGGCAAAAGGATAGATGACTCATTTTGATTAATTCCTCCCTTTGTCACAATGTTTTCAAACGTTGACCTATAGCATATGCGTATGCATGTGAGAAAGGGTTAACGTGTTTTGCTTTTAAAAACGGCGAATGAATAAACTATTAAAAGTAATTGGTGAATCGGTCACAGTTCACAAAATATCACTATGAAATTACAGGAATTGCTCCAATTAAGTGTGATCTAACAATTACTTCTATAACGGTCGCATGATTGACAAAATGAATATGAATGGCAGTAAACGGTGACATTGAAAACCTCAGAATAAATCATCCCTTTATCTGACGCAGACGACTTCTGTCGTCGTATACGGCCATTTAAAACAGTGTGGGAATATTGGAGAATTTGCTTTAATAAGCATTATTTTCTGTTCAAGGTTTTTAACTGTTTACAAAACGTACACTTCCAATTAACTGCTTAGATACGAGCCATTCCACGAGAAAACCAACATTATGGTCCCTGCGTACTGTATTGATCCAGATCAGCCTGGGCAGTTCGCGCAGGCTAATCCTGGCCGACACGTTGCGTCTCATGGGGATAGAGGTATTGAGTAATGAATCCTGAAACAGTAAATCCACAGAAGGCGAACAGTGTCTGTCCTGGTTAGCCTGCGCGGCATGCTTGAGCTGAGTCGGGTCGATACTTTACGCAGAGTCAAAACTATTGGTTTTCTCGTGGGACGGCTCATATTTTAAAGTAGAGTATCGATATATCTCAATCGTTAATGACAAGGTGCTATCGATCGAGAAATCGTGGGTTCAAACCCCGGCTCTCGGCCTATCATACTTCCAGAAAATATATATCAGTTGTTATGACTAGCACCATTCCTCTTCCACCAATCGGATACATAGTCTATGTGGGAAGGTAGCTATTTATCTGAGAGAAGAATGTGGTATTGAGTGCTGGTGCAAGACAGCCAGAACGAAATACCACGTAAGACAAAAATGCCCCCCCCCCCCCCCCCCTTCTCCCTTTCCCTCCACCCTGATATTACTGAAATACTGTTTAAAACAGCCTTAAACTTAAATCAATCAATATATGTGTTAACCCTTTCCCACATACGACAATTCTGCAGCAGACGACTTTGAACATATTTTGTAAAAAAGTAGAACATCTCTATAATTGAATGGATTACCTATGACTAAAAGTGGAGAACATTGTGTCAAAAGGAGAAATTGCACGTTTTGTGCAATTTCTTCTTTTGTCACTATGTTTTCAAATAGCCGTCTGCTGCAGAAGCGTCAGAAAGCGTCTATATGAGGGAAATGGTTAAATACAGACGACCCTGAATAATAGATACGGTAAACAGTCATTGATTAATCAGGGCCAACTTCGGTCAAAATGTCTAATGTCCATAATTGTTTTACGCTGAAATTAACCCCTTACCCACAGACGCACATTTGAATCATCACTTTTCCAAAAATAGTCGAACTCTATTAGATTATTAAGCCGTTCCACGAGAAAACCAACATTATGGACTCTGCGTAATGTATCGATCCAGATCAGCCTACGCAGGCCACGAATGCTAATCCGGGCCCAAACATTCCGTCTCAGGGGGATACAGTAATGTTTCCTGAAACAGAAAATCCACAGGAGGTGAAAAGTGTCTGTCCTGGTTAGCTTGCGCGGCATGCTTAGGCTGATCCGGGTAGACACTTTCCGCAGAGTCCACACTGATGGTTTTCTCGTAGAATGGCTCAACTATACTTTCATTTATAGATATACTCGTGTTCAGAATTTTGTCTGAATTTCTCCTGTAGATATGTTTATAAGTTTGTATGGTGACTCGGACAAGGATCCTAGCTGAACATATTTAGCCACGACACAATAATAACGGACTTCGAAACTTTTCGTCCGTAATAAGATCAACCTTTGCTTCCTTCGACGCAATCTGTTCAAGGCCATCACATTTCGATTATTATATATTCAAGACCCGTTATGTGACTCCTGGAGAAGTTCTTATACCACAAGAAGTCAGTGGTGCAGAGGTGAGCGTCGGCCACTCGTACCAAAGGTCCCGCGGTCGAGTCCCGTGATAAGCAGGTTCTGATTTTGGGATTTTTGCACACAAAATGGTGCGAGTACTGGTTTAGTTTCCAGGAAGTAGACATCGAGCGTGATTAATATAAGCTGAAAGCTTGTTTCGCAATCGATGTAAAATAAATAAATAACTAAACTAAACCACAAGACAACTGTAAACATGCTTTGTTTGAATGAGTTTTGCGTAGCTTAAAACAGTATATTAGTTGTTTCAGTTTCCTTGTTGGACCACTAATATCCCAAGTTATTTTGACTTGACACCGACCAATCAGACCTCTAATGCAGTGTACAACACGGCCATCCATAGATCACCAATGTCGAACGGTTCTAAGAAATCAGCTATGTCCGAAACAGCCGTCATAGAAGGCTGGAGCCGTCGAAAACTTAGAAATATTTGAATCTTGGCAGAATGTCTTAAAGCTAACTATATGAGCCGTTCCACGAGAAAAACAACATTATGGACTCGCGTAATGTATCGGCACAGATCAGTCTGCGCAGTCCGCGCAGGCAAATCCGGGCCGACACATTCCGTCTCAGGGGGATAGAGGTATAGAGCAATGATTCCTGAAACAGAAAATCCATAGGTGGCGAAAATAAGCCTGTGCGGCATGCTTAGGCTGATCCGGTTCGATACTTTACGCAGAGTCCACAATGTTTGTTTTCTCGCGAGACGGCTCATATATTGATGTCGTGATGGGTTATATTATCTGTAAGCATTTCATTTTCGGACAAGGAGCCAGACGACACATCACTTTATTTATGTCGATATGTTTCGGCAATAATGACCAGCTATGTTGAGACGATGTTAGACAGACTGGCTGAAAGGTAATGGCTACAGAAAACGGTAATCATATGGATCATTCAGGCTTATTAATAAAAGAATTATATAAAACCACTTCACACGAAAACCGATCATAAAATCTTTCCCACATACAGACGAATTATGAAGAAATTAAAGACGAGGACTTTTGAAAACATTGTGGCAAATGAGAAATTGCTCACCATAAGCATTTTTTCCTGTTGCCACAATGATTTCAAGTCTTTGCAACAATAATGATATAATAAATAATTATTGCACTGTTTATCATAGAGAGTTTCCATATGTTAAACGAGCAATTTCATTTCTCCTTATACCAAACAAGTTTTCAAATTAATTCAATAATTGATCTTTCATTTATAGAGTGTCCATAGTTTTGTCAAGCTATTTTGAGAGTCGTCTGCTGCAAATTTGTAAATATATGTGGGGAAGGGTTAGTCCATTTCTTTTTTGTCACGCTCAACGAATCCCGACATTTGGACTGAGTAAATAAAACTTATATTCTAATATTTTCTTATGTAATTTGTTAAATCAACATAACACTGACAAGTTGTTTTGTTTGTTTGAATGGTACGTTGGGTTGCTTTTTCAACAGCGCGAATGTTTGAGCTTCATAACGTAACATCCAAATATGTGTACTTACATCCAGTTGGAAACCTTGGAAATAATCCTTGCTTCATATGTGAACGTAGACATTTGTATGAAAATTAGCATAGCATGTGTTAATCAGAATATGATCAATTTCTCCTTTTGTCATAATGTTTTCTTAAGTTGTCTGCTGAAGATCAGTAAAAGAGCTTCTTCAAATGGGAAAAAGTATAAGTCAACTAAAATATAAAGTTAAACATGTTCCATGGCGTTTAAAGAACTCTAGGACTAAAAACAAAGGAAACTTATCCAGCTTTCTTTACGTAGTAATAAGGGGAGAGTACTCCAGACTACATTTAATTTAACTGGAGAGAACTGAATAACTTTCCCTTTCTGATCGTCATCTGAAAACATTGTGGCATATGGAGAAATTGCTCATACTGAGTAGTTTCCCCTTTTGACACAATGTTTACAACTCTTTTCAATATTTACTTTCATTTATATAGATTGTCCATGTTTTGCCATCGTACTTTCAAAGACGTCTGCTGCAGACTGTTGAATAGGGAAATTTGTTTGTTTTGTTTTATTGGGGTTTTTCGCCGCTTGTTGAACGGAGAAAAGTGTTAAACATGGATTTTCATTTACTCATCTCATTGTCTGCAGATATGTAACGAGGCATGTTAATTTGTTCGGTCAATTGCCATGGCAACACATCAAATAACTGTCAACGAAGATAAACTGATGATGGCATTAATTAGCATGGAATCGATTTGCATAATTATTCTGAATGCCTATATCGTATATCAAATTGTTTGTCGGAGCGTTTAATCAGCGGTCAAGATAAGACTGAATTACTGCTCTTTTCCCCACGATATCTCTATTATTACTACATCAAGCCTTATGTTGTGGGTAATCAAGAGAATCGTCTCATTGAGACGATTCTCTTCAGTACCCACAACATAATGTTTAAAGGTCAAATAAGGATTAAAGAATCTAAAATATACACCTTATCTAGAACTCTGGCGTTTGCACGTCCCTTAGAAAAACAAAATCGATTGCAACAGCAATTTCGAGATTTGAAAAACAATAGATGTAACTGAAATTAACGATGTTGTAGTCTGACCACGATCATATTTTTGAATAGTGTAAACCTAGATCAGCCTTGCTAGTCGTAGAGTCAGATATCTATCCTCTTCTTTTATTCTTCACTGAAAACTGACGTGGAGTTTCGATCGAGTGTGCTAATCCCGAGTCGGACATTAATCTTTTCCAAAGAATGACAAAAGTCAATTTGTTCGTCTTCTACCAATTGGCTTAATTTCAAAATTGGTAATGCGCTCAGGGTTGCGGTGATAGCATTACGACTAATGTATGATAAATAATTGGCTGGCTGTCAATCCAGGTATTATGAGTTCGAACCCAAGCTCGACCAACTTTCTTTCAGGCGTCACACGTGTCATTCGTCATATACGGTAAAGCAGTCAGTTGCTCGGAAAGACTGTTGTGTGGAGAACTGGTGTGAGAAAGCCAGGAAATACATTGGTAGGTGAACTAGCCGCCGTGATATGACTAAACAATTGTTGAAATCGGCGTTAAACCCAAACATATCAATAAACCATCATTATTCCAGTGTCATGTATTGGCTATGTTAAACACTTTTAACGAAACGTAAGAAGAATAAATGTTAAATGCGGATGTTAAATCATGTGTGGTACCTGGTATAGAATGGCTAGATAAGGGAATATTCCAGACAGTGTTGGGTATCTGATACCCTCTGTAATCAGACAGACATATCAAAAGTGACGAGTCGCAGTATATCACTGTGCCTTAACTCTGTCCCGCCTATAAGACGCACTGTGACGCAATAACAGCAGACGACTTTTGAAAACATTGTGGCCAAAGGTGAAATTGCTCATGATGAGCAATTTCTCCTTTGGCCACAATGTTTACAACTTTATTTAACAATTAAGCTATCTTTTATCGAGATTTTTCAGATTTTGGTCACTTCGTGTCCAAGTTATCTGCTGCAGATTTGTTGTATGTGGGTAAGGGTTAACTCTTTTCCACATATAGTCGCGTTTTGACGCATCTGCAGTAGACGGCCTGTTAATTCTTGAAGAAAGTGGAATTGCTCCAAATTAACAATATCTCCTTTAGGCTCATAGTTTGCAGTCGGGTATTTGGTCCCGGGTTTGATCCCCAATCGCGGTGCAGTGGTCACGGTGGAGTGCCCTTGTGCAAGGTGCATTTCCTAGCCTAGTACTGGTTTGTTTACCCTGGCATCATGAATAAGTGTACTGTCGCCGTGATATAACTGAAATAATGTTGGAAATGGCGAAAATGGCGTAAAACCTCAAGAAAAAAAAAATGACAATTTTCATTTATGTAGAGTTTCCGTATTTTGATTTCAAATTGTGTTGTAGACCTATGTGTGTAGTAAAGGGCTAAGCTGTTGGTGATAAGTGTCACTTAGTCTGTTATTTAACATAAAGGAGTGTGACAGTCATGCCATAGACATACAGATCAAAAGTGATGAGGTGCAATATGTCACAGTGCATTAAGCTGTTGTAATAAGTGATGCTATTATATCTGTTATTTTATTTAACCCTTTCTCACGTGTAGACGCATCCTGTCATATCTGCAGCAGACGACATTTAAAAACATTTTATGATGAGTAATCTTTTTTTTTTTGCAATTATTTTTTCAACACTATTTATACACTTCATTGGAATAGATTTTTAACATTTAGTATTCGACTTTGATTTTGATTCGGGTTTTACGCCGCTTTCAACATTATTTCAGTTATATCATGGCGATAGTTCACTTATTCATGATCCCTGGGTAAACAAACCAGTACTAGGCCATAAAATGTGCCTAGCCCACGAGCACTCCACCGTGACCGTCGTGCCGCGACTTGGGATCGAACCCGGGACACCCGGTTTCAAATCCCCGATACTAACCACTCGACCACGGCGGATTCCGTATTCGACTTTGAAAAGATCTAGGCAAAACACAAAAATCTCTATAAATGAATGTATAATTAATGAAAGAAAAAGATGAAAACATTGTGGACAAATGGAGACATTGTTCGTTTTGAGCAATTTCTCCTTTTGTCAAAATGTTTTTAAAAATCGTCTGCTGCAGAGACCCCAGAAGGCGTCGAGTGGGAAAGGGTTAAATGAATGTGATGTGGTAAAAAGTAAAGTAATTGCAGGGGAAAGACAAATACTGATTATGCAAAAACCCAAACTTCAGACTGATACACAGATTGTCTATGATTATACGGCATGCTTTTGCAAATGTAACACCGTCTGATAGCCTTTGATCACAGCTGTGCTCATTTTGGTGGCTTCGCGCAAGACGGTTGCAACTACTTACGTATATCGTTGTTTGGTTGCCATCGCTTTGTCAGTCGTGTTGCTTCCCAGTGTCCAGTTCCATCAATCTTACTAACCGCTAAATAATACTTAACAAATACTAAACTCTTTCAGCGCCGAATTGTTTAAAGTAGACTCTTCCATGTTCAAAATCGGCCGATTCTATTTTGCATGTAATAATAATTTTGGAATATTTTTATAACAAAAAGGCAAACAATGCTGAGTTCACGTAAACGAGCTGACTCACCTGAATCTGTATTGTTTGAAAAAACCTCAATATTGCCTTTGGCGCTGATATTTCATCAAATTTTACTTCCCTGATATATTTTAAAACATGAATGTTGGAATGTATTTTTTAAAAGTAAATGACTAAGTTGACGTAAATAGTTAACTTGCTGGCTAATAATACTTGTTAAGAAATGAACCCTTTCGGCTTTTTTATTAGGAACACAAAATTTACGAAATGTGTTTTTAAGTATTGAAGTATTACTTAACGCTAAGTTAGGTTTGTGGAATTGGACCCTGGTGCACTGTGCGATAAAGATGGAAGCCACCACCAACATTTCAGCGGAGTTCAAGGAAAAGTATTCTTAGCATACTTATTTTAACAAAAGGCAATGCTTCCCAGTGTAGCGTGAAATTGAAGAGACCGTGGAAAAAACGAGATAAACTGGTGCGCATGCGCATTTGTACAATACATACACAATCTCACAGACATACAACATATCACGTTACACTGGTCGAAGTTGAAACTGTTTCTTGAAACGTTCTAAGACACATTGACGAACATGTTAGAGCCGTCTAGGATTGTGTAGATGCATAGGCCGGTCTGAATGAAACATTAAGATTGATTCTCGCAGAGCACTCCTTTTGTTTAAAAGTAAAAGTTATAAGAAGACCTTGAAGTACAACAGTATTAACGAACTTAACCCAGCTCAGTCGTAATAATTTGTCAAATTAACAATTACCTATTTGTAAAATACTTCAACGAATGTGAACAATGTCTTTCCTTCCTATTAATTACTTACATCTAAAATAAATAAAGAGCTTTCCAACAAATTATGCAAATATGGAGTACGATACAGTCATATCGTAGTATCGTAGTCGGTAATGTCTCAATGCAGTTGTTGAGGTTCTTGACCACAGGCAAAGACTGAAGATATTGATTTCACATCAAAACTCCTACAGTCAGATAGAAACAAAAGACAATATAGAAAAGAAGAAACGAGAGCCGGAAACCATTTATTATTTTACAATAATTGTGTCCAACTGGTAGCACAGCAACCGTTTGATTTCAATTAGAAGTAAAGAGCTTTCAACCAAAGTATGCAAATATGGAGTACAATACCGGCCATATCGTAGTATCGCAGTCGGTAATGTCTCAATGCCTTCGTTTAGGTTCTCGACCACAGACAAACACTGAAAATATTGATATCACTTCAAAACTCCTACAGCCAGATAGAAAAAAAAGACAATATAGATAAAAAACGAGAGCCGGAAACCATTTATTACTTCGCAATAATTGTGTCCAACTGTTTACACAGCGACCGTTTGATTTTTCTATCAGACGACCACACATTAGTGATCAATGGCCCCCGAGAGGTTTATAACATTAAGGCTATGTTTACGTAATTGGTAAACCATATCCGTCCTCATAGACAGATGCCGATATATATCATCGCCTATCTGCAGTTGTCAGACCTGATGATGTAAACACTTTCTCCACGTGCAGACGCGTTTGTGAGGTGTACCAGACGAATGCTTTCTTTTCTATTCCATTAATGTCATTTTATAGAGATTTGCAACATTTTTTGCATCGATGTTTTCAAACTGGTCTGCTGCAGTTTCGTTGTACTTGGAAAAGAGTTGGTTAACCTTATATGGTATTGTCAGAGTCGTCTGCTTAACCCTTCCCCATCTGCAGAAGCATTTTGACGCAATAGCAGCAGACGACTTTTGAAAACATTGTAGCCAATGGTGAAATTGCTCATGATGAGCAATTTCACCTTTGGCTACAATGTTTTCAATTATATTAAACAATGAATCTATCTTTTATGGAGAGTTTTCAAGTTTTTGTCACTTTCAAAGTCGTCTGCTAAGAAAAACTCATTTGGGATAACATTATTACATTTGGATACAGAGTTGGACATAGTGTGGGTTATGGAGACAAACGTTTGCGCGCAATTCCGTTTATTTACAACGTTTTCAGATGTCGTCTGCTGCAAATGCGTAGACATCCGTCTAAATATGGGATTGAATGTTTTAACCACTAGTCTTTTGGCAAGGCAGACGACATCTAAAGTAGCATATCCATTGAATGTTTTAATCATGCTATATAACAATTCAGTTTCGTTTTATTTAACCATTTCCTGTGTGCATATTTTGACGCATCGGCAGCAGACGAACATTGTGGTAATTCGTCTTTTTTGTCTCAAGTGCTTGCACTTTATTTAATAACAATTTATCGTTTGTATGAAAGAAAGGGAAAAGTGTGTTTCATCAACATTTCAAAAGCATGAAAAGGCAAACAAAGCCGCATGTAATTGTCGTATATTGAATCAAGTCATTTAGTTCTTTCTTTCTGGTAAACAAAATCGCTGTCCTTACCTTTAGACTTACAACGATATCAATAATTGTTAATAGATACTTATATGTTCTTGTCCGATTGCAGAAATATATTTATTCGTCTGCTGCAGACAACTTTTGAAAAAAAATTGACAAAATAATGAGATGTTCAAATTTGTCATTTCTACCTTTGCCACAACGTTTTCCACTCTATTCAATTATTATGTTTTCATTTATAATGAGTTTTTCTTACTCCTGCCGAGATAATTTCAAATGCGTCTGATGCAGAGTTGATGTATGCGGAAAAGAACGATTGGTTCACTGAATACGAGACTTAGGTTACGTCTTCTTTGTAAATATTTACTGAAGAAATGGTAAAAAGATCTATATAAATCATTGAAAGTACGTAATTGATTCTGAGTTGAAAGTATTTGTGTAATGAAATATATATATGGGAAGAAAGGAAATAAATGCATAATATTGAAAATATTGATTTGATTTTGAGTTGGATATATTTGAGAAGAAAGAAAATAAATGTGAAACATTGAAATTTCTTTATTTGATTCTGAGATATAAATGATATATGGAAAAAACCACTACGTTTTGGACAATCTCTTCTTTCCCTCGACAAACTAACATCGTCCTTATCAGTTAGAGGGTTTAACGCTTTCCCTCATAGAAAAATTCTGCAGCAGACGACTTTGAATATATTTTGACAAAAAATGGAAATTCTCTATATTGAATAGATAACCTATGACTAAAAGTGGAAAACATTGTGGCAAAAGGAGAAATTGATCGTTTTGAGCAATTACTTCTTTTGTTACTTTGTTTTCAAAAAGCCGTCTGCTGCAAAGGCGTCAGAAAGCGTCTATATGAGGGAAAGGGTTTAAGACGATAATAAAGTTGAGGTCTTGGGGACTGGAAGTACCGGGTTTGATCTCTGTTCGCTGCAGTCAAAGCCGGAAGTGCCCTTTAGAAAGTCACGTGTTCTAGCGTTGTACATGTTTGTCTGCGATGGGTCATGAATAATGATATTACTGAATAATTGTTTAAAATGGCGCTAACCCTTTCCCACATACAACAAATCTGTAGCACCTAACTTTGAAAATATAGTGACGAAAACCTGAACAATTTCCATAAAAGATAGCATAGTTGTTTAATAAAGTTGAAAACAATTTCACCTTTGTCCACAATGTTTTCAAAAGTCGTCTGCTGCTAATGCGTGAACATGCGTCTGACTCGCCATGAAACAAATCAAAAGACAATCATTTGACTTAAGTGCCACCTGTTTGATATGTTATTGTTTGATAAAACCGAAATCTCAAATAATACTAGCAAGAAAATGTGAAAACACCATTTCGAAAAAATAAAGAAAAAAGAGAAAAACACATATAACAATACTATCGAACTATTTTTTCTGCCCCAGGAGACCTAAAGATGCGAGATTAGGTTAAATTATCAAAGGACCTTAAAAACAATAATTGGAGTCAAGGACAAAAAAAACGTATTTGTATGACTTGCGATGTTGCACCTACGACCCGTCTCGAGTGTCTATGGATAGAGTGTCCGCTTTGGGTGCGGTAGGTCGCGTGTTCGATCACCGGCGGAGGCCATACCAAACCTTTTGCCACAATGTTTACAAACTTCGTCTGCAGCACGAGAAGTGTCGGGAAGGCTCCGTATGTAGATGGGGCTTAAACGACTGCAAACTGGAGAGTTACGAAACGTCAGACGCGACTCGTTGGTTTTATAAATTTGAATTCGAATAATATCCATGAAACCATATGAGCAGAAATTCGTGGAATTTTTCAATGAAATCAACATTAATTTTACATTTTCAAACGAACGTTAGTTCGCTATACCATTTAATTCAGCTGTAAATGACATAGAAAATTTCAAAAAGATACATACAATAGAAAGAAAACTACAGCTTGTTTAATAACATGAGGTCAGTATAGCCCCTGTAGTTCAATCTTCAGAAAACGACGTAAACGTCACAACTTCTCAAAGTAAGCGCCGTTCGCCTCTACACAACGTCGATGTCTCGCTACCCACTGCCGGTAAATGTCACTAAACCACTCTGCCTTGTACGAATATACTTCATAACAAATGTGTCACGAGACGGCCTTCACATTGATTATTGCAAAGATACGCCCCTGACATATATAGCAGACGACTTAAACAACTTGGAAAATATCTTTAAATGAAAGTAAAATATTTAATAGAGTTGTAAACAGTATGGTAGGAGAAAAAGTTGCTCATCTTAGCAATTTCTACTTAGTGACAATGTTTTCAAAAGTCTTCTGCTTCGGGAACGTAAACATGCATGTTAATTTGGAAAGGGTAATGCAAAATGATTTTTAACATCTATTTTAGATGCTTTCTACTGCGTTATCTAAGACAGGGTTCAAGGCAACAAAATAGAATAACAGATAGCACACAGTTTACCTTGTAATTAATGGACATTAAAGTTCAGAAACCTAACATAATTGACAGTGTGATTAATGTTCATTAAAGTTCAACACACCCACACATCAAGGACATGCTAATTGAAAACAAACCAGCAATATCTAAAATTGGTAAACATGTCGTCGAAATAACCACATAGGCCACGTTCAGCTGAAACGGGTCTTGTTTCACCCGCAAATATTTATATCTTCATTAAAACTTTCAATTTATTAAAATAAAGGTGAGTAAACTGTGGCCACCCTCATATTTTAGTCACATTCGTTTCTCGAGAAGCAGGGTTCGATCCCCAGTCCCGGCACTACGGTCAGTGTGGAGTAAGGCACATTTATTTTCTAGCCTAGTACTGGTTTGTTCACCCAGGGATCATGAATAAGTGAACTGTCGTCGTGATATAACTGAAATAATGTTGAAAGCGGCGTAAAATCCCAATAAATAAATAAATAAATTCTCGAGAAGCAACAAGGTGTTATATTCGTCAAATAAATCTCCTATTAATCAAAGTGAATGACGTGGACTATAAGCGATATTGCCCAATCATTCGTTAACAATTAAATGATATTTCAGTGTCATTTTTATGAATAATAAAGCTGGTTCTGGCGATTTTGGGTCTTATTTACTTTCCACCGTAACGTGACCATATCAAGGTTAATTAACGTAAAACACATCGGCTTACAGTTCTGGTATTTTGACAAAAGATGTATCTAGGACTACAGTACATGTAAACGGTCAGGGAAGGCTCTGATGAGACTGTGCAGATATCGTGAACAATGTAAGATTGATTGCTGGCAGACGAGAAGTAGATATTCTATAATTTGAGCCGTTTCCACGAGAAAACCAACATGATGGGCTTTGCGTAATGTATCGACACAGATCAGCCTGCGTAATGTATCGACACAGATCAGCCTGCGTAATGTATCGACACAGATCAGCCTGCGTAATGTATCGACACAGATCAGTCTGCGTAATGTATCGACACAGATCAGCCTGCGCAATCCGTGCATGCTAATCCGGGCCGACACATTACGTATTCGGGGGATAGAGGTATAGAGTTATGATTCTTGAAACAGAAAATCCACAGGAGCAAAAAAGGGTCCTTTTTGATTAGCCTGCGCGACATGCTTATGCTGATCAAGGTCGATTACTTTACGCAGAGTCCAAAATGTTGGTTTTCTCGTAGGACGGCTCATTTCTTGCTGGTTGAAAAACCACAAAGGTTGTTTTATATTTTTCCTTTTTGTGTGATCATCGTACTTTATTATAGACATTGCAACAGGTCTTGTGTTCTGTGATATCGTCAAAGCCCCGTGTACTCAGTCGGTAGCGACGTCGGATGTCAAGTCAGGGGTTGTGAGTTCGAACCCAATATTCTCTCCGATGTTTGACAAAAGTAAACGCGACCAGCGTCATTCATCTTCCTCCAATGGGAGTCTATGTGGAAAATTAGCCAGTTGCTTGGAAAGAATGGTGTGTGGAGAACTGTTGTGAAAAAGGAAACACATTGGTGGGTGAACTGGCCGCCGTGATATGACAGAAACAATTTAACATGAAAACGGGGATTGCGTCCTTCACCCATTCAAAGACTATTAGCTTACGACTATAAAAGCATCTTAGCTAAAATACAGAAATACTATATGAAGTTGAATGTGTAATTTTGTAATCGAATTGAAAACATTGCTACAAAAGGGAAGAAAATGCCCATTATGAGCAATTCTTCTTTGTAACGCTTTTTTCGAGAGTCGTCTGCTGCAGATACGTCAAAAGGTGTATGCATGTTGGAAATGTTAATTCGTACAGTTTCGTGACTTTTAAATGTAAACATCATTAACATCATAAAACTTGGGAGTTTGATAAAATAAATGCGTGACAAATAAATATGTTTAGAAAAATAAATTACTTCGAATAATTATTTTGGGATAAGTTTAAGTCATAAAAGTGATTTAAATGAAAATGCGCTATTTTCCCTTCACGAAATTCGAAATCCTTAACAGAAAAAACTATAGAAAATTTCTAAAAATGAAAGAAAATTTATTGAATAACGTTGAAAACACTGATGTTAAAGGAGGAATTACTCTTAATGATAAATTTCTCCTTTTGTCACAATTGTTTCAAAAGTCGTCTGCTGCAGAGGTGTCAGAAAAAGAGTCTTTATGTGGGAAAGGGTTATTTAAACGTTCTACCGTAGAGGAATTAAAGTCGTATGATTATAATTTTCATGTCAAAACAGACTTACATTGCAAACAAAATATTACTTTAGCGAAACAAAACTGTGATTTGATACCGCATGGTAATGCTTAAATCTTCTCTCTTAAAAACCCAAGTATTTTACGAGAGATATTGAATAATTCATTTCGCTGTAAAACTTTCAAAGGTCATCGTTAGCATAAACACATCTTTCCAAACGACGATTTTCTTGACAAACTTGCGTGATCTTTGAAGGGGAATGATATTGCTTACAAAACCAAAAACATTTATTTTGATGTATTTTAATCCTTTTTTGCGTTGATGTTGTTGATGTTGTTGTTGTTGTTGTTTGTTTCATTATTGAACGTTAAACACCGATGATGTTATATATTGGTCAATATTACGCCAAAAGTACAATGGACTCGCCAAAAATTACTTGGATTTAGCGATCACTGAGTTCATTTACAAGTCGTATA
Source organism: Serripes groenlandicus (assembly GCA_031761405.1). Lineage (NCBI taxonomy): Eukaryota > Metazoa > Mollusca > Bivalvia > Cardiida > Cardiidae > Serripes > Serripes groenlandicus. Next base: position 3,904,327 of record JASEVX010000010.1, on the reverse strand, counting down.
TATATATGTATGAGCCGTTCCATGAGAAAACTGACATTATGATTCCTGAAACAGAAAACCAACAGGAGGCGATAACAGTATGATACGGGTCGATACTTTACGCAGAGACCACAAGGTTGGTTTTCTCGTGGAACGGCTCATATGTGTGTGTGTGTGTGTGTGTGTGTGTGTGTTGTCAGCTACATAATTCGTTTATACTTTAGGGCTTATTATGAAACGCGAACCGGTGATAAAAGAAAACGTTACCAAGAAAATAGTGTGGCGGCATATCTGACTGTTGTTCATATGCAATCAGAGCTGCTGCTACGCTGTTTTTAAAAGACAGAACCGTTCAATGGAAAAGGGTTCGAGTTCGAATTGTCCCATGTTCGAGTAAGCGCGAGTCCTTAGTATACCTATTTTCAGCCGCCTTTTCCGTACCAGGGATCTGAAATAGGAATCCTGTTTCGGGAAATTATTCCTTCCAATAATTGGCTGAATTTAATCTAACATAAGACCGTAGTCGAACCAAAGGTCCCAGGTTCGAATCCCGTGATGAGCGGGTTCTGATTTTGAGATTTTTCGAGGAAGCACACATCGAGACACATCGAGCATGATAAATATAAGCTGAATGCTTGTTTCACAATTGATGTAATATAAATAAGTTTAAAATAAAATGAATACAACATAAGATAGGACAATTATTTATTAACTTGAAATGTGACTTGAATTTCACATTGTATAATAAGTTACCAAACCCGGCCCGCTAGGGCCGTAAGTCACAATATAAATACATTCTCTATGTCTAGTGGGAAAGTTTAATTTTGCCCGGAGAGGCGCTAAATGTCGTCTACACGTAGGAAGAGGTTAGAACGTATATCTAAAAGAACATAATTTAATGATATATGCCATGTATTACATGTGCTAGATTACCAAGAGATATCTTTTCCAATATTTCACTGGCATTTAAAAGCTTCCTTCCTAATTTAATTTCAGACCAACCCCATTGCTGATTCACAACACAGTACACCCTTTCAGCATGCTGCCATGTTAACTGACATTTATAAACATTAAAAGCTCTAGAGGTTTGGGAAATATATGGGTTTTGAAGTAAAATAGACAGAATACGTATATTATCCTAGTTTATCATGTATATACCTTGGCAAAAGTTAAGCAATATTCAGTTTGTTATCTTTAAACTTTAACTGTAAAGTCTATGCATACAAAGTAGTACATTTTATTTGCATGCATACGGTAACACTGTATTGGCATCATGTCTGAAATACAAAGTGAGGGTAGCATTTCATCAGCATAACATGTCAATGGATATCAGGGGACTGTCAGTGTCTATGCTAATAGCAAACATATCTAATTGTGGTATTCACCTACCTGTTTTCTAATATTCGTCGTACAAGGATTTTAGAAAGTCCCGAGAAGAAAACACGAGAGGCTAAATCGAGAGCTTGGCGTGAAGTTGTAACTAAAAACCTATTTTAAAATCCCTGGTTTAGAGGTAATTTTAACCCCTTTGTAAACAATGCAAAATAATCTAGGTGACATTGATCAGAACGAGCAATGGCACCTAAAATTCCATTGTTTACCAAGAAAAATGATTTAACGCTTATAAAGACTTTATGGCGAGGTGATTAACCTTGGTAAAAAGATACCAATTTTAGTTACAACCGTTTCACGCCAAGCCCTCGAAATACTGTGCTCCCAAATGATCATATGAGCGCCTTATTATCCTTTTGATAAACATCTACAGACCAACCTGTGCTCAAGACCACCTTTATAGACCACCTTTATATCGTAATGTCCTGTCTATAGCAACCACACTTTTAATTTCCATATTTCTCATTGTGTGCACAAATCGAGGGCTTGGCGTGAAACGGTTGTAACTTAAATCAATATTTTCTTACCAAGGTTAATCACCTCTACATAATGTCTTTATAGACGTTAAATATTTTTTTCTTGGTAGACAATGGAAATTTAGGTGCCATTGCTCGTTCTGAGCAATGGCACCTAAATTTGCATTGTTTACAAAGGGGTCAAAATTGCCCCTAAACAAGGGTTTTCAAAATAGGTTTTTAGTTACAACCGTTTCACACCAAGCCCTCGAAATGACCTTTTTAACTAAAGACCACCTGTGGACAGAGACCAGATTGTTCTCTTCCAAAGGGTGGTCTTTAAACACAGGTTTGGCATGTATGTGAATCTACAGGTGCCTAACTTTTGACTAGGTCTGTAATTGCCGTAAAGCTGACGGCAACATGTCTTGTAAGTATTTCTTTCATTTAAACTATAAAAATGGACAGCCACGTGTTAAAAGCCAAACTATTTCCAGCATGCATATCTTTGTATGTTCTATATTTGGTTAATCTAAATACTTAGCACATACTTATGAAATAAGAACATGCAACACTATTTATCACGGACTATCTAACACGTTTTTATTGTCAATCAGTTAAGAGTTACATGCTAAAACATTAACATTCTCACGCGATTTGTACCACACATCAGGAATTTTAAACTTGAAATTGGGTAATAAAGACAAGAAGTGACGAAAAACTAACATAAATACACGATGTGCGTTTGAACATTACGAGATAGCTTGCTTCTAATATCTTTGAATCGAAATATTCGAAATAAAATTACTTTTATGTAATCGTCATTAAACAAATGTTTTATGCAGTGTATAATTTACACCTCCTCACATTATCTGTCTTTTATTTGAAATTCTTATGATAGACAATTTAATATTTAAAGTGATATTATTGTATCTGCGTATTTGCGATAAAAACAAAGGAATGACGCTTCACGCTTATATAGAAGAGCATCATCAATCTCCTATCGCAGAGTGACCGTTCCTTACACTCACTATCATCTCTGCAACAGGCTCAATGTCAAGATTCTTAACGAAACATGATAACTGTATTTTAATTGACTTAGTTGTCACTAATGTAAACACTAACCTTTTACACTTGTGACAGGATATTTTTCTAACTTTTCTACTCAAAAACCAAGTATTTATTTAGCAAAAAGCTACGGACTACTTTTCGGTAGTTGTACACATTTAAAGATTAATACATCTGTTATGTAGGTCACCTATATAAAAAGGCACGTGAAACCCGAAAGTAGCTGGAGCCTGTGACAGAGGTAAATGTAATAAACTGAAAGTGTAAGAGAGTGGAGCATCATGGGTACATTCAGTATGACGTAACACAACCCGAGTTTCCGGCGAATGCTATGTAAATGCAGTAATTCGTCTATCACTCGCCCCAGTGTTCGGTGTTAGGACAATCTGAATACATATTACATGTAGCTAACGGCGATAACTCTATAATTGAACGTCTCTTTACAAAATCCAAAACGCTATGCATTTGCGGCCAGTGTAGAGCAAGATCAAGCAGCGTATCCGCTTAGTCTAATCTGGCTCTGCAATGTTTGCTAATTATTCATATAATGTTTCAAGAAGCTTATTCATATCACCAGTTTCCGTTTAGATCCTCAGCATAAGACGTGTTACAACTACGTTAAGGTTTGTTTTCACCCCTGTACCGCTTTACTTTAGTCCGTCCGTGGGAAATGGTGCAAGATGACATTTGTTAACACTTTTCCTCATATAAACGCTTTCTGACGCCTCTGCAGCAGACGTCTTTTTGAAAACATAGTGACAAAAGCAGAAATTGCTCAAAACGAGCAATTTCTCCTTTTGCAACAATGTTTTCCACTTTTAGTCATAGGTAATCCATTCAATTATAGAGATTTTCTAATTTTTGACAAAATATGTTCAAAGTCGTCTGCTGCAGAATTGTTGTATGAGGGAAAGGGTTAACAGTATTGGTTCAGACCACCTTGCACATCTACTGCGTCTTATAAGAGAGTACACAAGTTGACACCAACTTCTAAAACAACTGTTGTAAATGTAGATCTTGATTTCCGAGTGTGTGTGCATACACAGGCAGATCTGAATCTACACTCTTCACAAAAGCCAACTTGTACATTTTCCCATGGTTTGGCTCAAATGATGAGTACCATGACGGAAATGCTGACAATACCCCTTTTCCACACTGCCTGACTCGAATGGACCTCAGTGACTCTCCGTAACGGAATCACGTGACCGGCAATTGGCGTAACACTAGATGGGCTACACTTCTGTGGGGGTTTGTTGTTGTTGTTAAACATGCATCTAGGACTAAATTACTTGTAGAATGACATTAAATACTTTTGTAAGACTGTGCGGATGTACAAGCTCGTTTGAGTATTCTGATAGAAGTTGTTCATGAATTACATGAGATGCACATTAAACATACAATCTCCCACTTCAGAAGTTTAAACATTATGCACTTTTCACTACATACATCAAATATACAACAGACGACTTTGAAATATCTATAATTATTCAGTAAAACAGATGGAAAATATTGTGATAATGTTTTCAGAATTCGCCTGCTGCAGAGGCGCCAGAAAGCGTCTGTATTTGGGGAAATGGCTATACCAGAAAGTGTATTAAATGTAACTTAATTGACTTATGAATCACTTAATCCATGTAAATCCGATTGATTTCATCCTAATATTTTACCGGAAAAGACGAAAATTAAATGATCCGCGTCTGCAAAAGTGGGGCTATCTGAAATCCTCGTGCGGTGAAGTCTGTTAAATAAGCAAATAAAAGTTTGTTTGTTTGTTTGTTTGTTTGTTTGTTTGCTTATATTGCGTTACGCCGCTGTCACATATCAATGCGTTTCCCGGGTAAGTTACCAGTAGTATTGGGTTATTAGTTATGACACCAGTCAGTGTACCCAGTCTCATTTGAAAATCATGAACGGTTTTTGAGTTATGAGGTAAGGTTAAAGTTGTGTGCGACGCAATATCTAAACACGCACGCTCGTACATATACGTACATAGAAGTTTTATGGTCTGATTTTAATGAGATTCGTGACGACGTAGACGACGCAGACAACGACGACGACGACGCAGACGACGACGACGACGACGCAGACGACGACGACGACGACGCAGACGACGCAGACGACGACGCAGACGACGACGACGACGACGCAGACGACGACGACGACGACGCAGACGACGACGACGACGCAGACGACGCAGACAACGACGACGACGCAGACAACGACGACGACGACGCAGACGACGCAGACGACGACGACGACGACGACGACGACGACGACGACGACGACGACGACGACGACGACGACGACGACGACGACGACGAAAACGACGACGACGACAAGGGTATCTTCGAAACACAGACGAGCTCAAAATGAAATGGCATAAAATAATAAGATAAAAAGCATAAAACATAAAAAAAAATCAAACCGGAGTGCCAATAAGACCCCAACATCGCCAGACATATCTCAGAAGTAATAAGTGCCTTCCATGACTGGGGCTAATTCATTTCGTGAAATCCTCTATATGGGTAGTTTGTAGATAAATTGATGGGAGTCTTGTATCTAATTTATGGGTTTATCCATGTTTCTCAGACTTTGATTATAACCGATGGACGTTCGAAGAAGGCCCCCCATGGGCGGGGTTATGAGTTTTATGACGTTTAACTAATGTTTGGGGAGATATATTTATGTTTTAAGATAAAAGGGAAGGAGAGGGCATGACTAGATGTATTACTCAGTTATGTTAGCCTGGTCCGGATCTTTAAGAAAAACTAACAATTGTTTATAACACGCATGCATTTCCCTCAAATGTTAACTCTGTGCCAGGTTTATCTTACCATGCATTTGTTAAAACAAAAAGCAAATCGCAAATCCGATGAAAAATCATGTAGAGATCGAAGTCGAAAGGGACCCGTATTCGAGTTATTGTCATGTTCGAGAAAATGTCTATACATACAGCAGTAATTAATGAAAATAGTTGAAAAGATTGTGGCAATTCGAGAAATTGCTCATTATGAGCAATTTCTTACTTTGCCAGAGTGTTTTCAAAGGTCGTCTGCTGAAGATGGGTCAGAATGCGTCTGCGGATGGGATAGGGTTAAACATATACAAACAGTGAGGCTCAGTCAAGTATTGCTGTTTATGTACAATAAGAAAGTCAGAAAGGTATTATAATTGTGTCTATCGGTTTTGGAGTTTAACCCCTTTCCCGAATGCCACAAAAACTGCATCAGTCGACTTTGAAAACATCCCATGAACAATATGGAAATAATCTTTAAATGAAAGAACAGTCATTGAATAAAGTTGAAAAATGTGTGAAAAATAGGAGAATGTTTTCATTATGAGCAATTCCTCATTTGGTCGCAATGCTTTCAACTCTATTAAAAATATGTAACATTTATAGATATTTCTTACGTTTCACCTAGATATGTTCACATTCGTCTGCTGTCGAGTTGTGTATGTGGGAAAGGTAGGGTTAACATAGTCAGTGTGTGTATACCACGTGACTTTGACGTCACAAATGCTACGGCGGACAGAAATATTTTACTGAATTTTAATGAAACATGGCGCAGTCTACGCCGCTAAGAGATTCATATCTCCGGTTTTTCAACGGAGTTTGATTAGTGGTTTAGTTACTTCAAACACTTCGATGGACCTTTCCTCAATATTTATTAATATCGCCGACAGCCGGAGCATTATCAAAACTGGATTCTGAGAACAGGTTCGTCGAAGTGTTTGAAAAGACTAGACCACCAATTAAACTCCTATCAGAAACCAAAGATAGGACATTGTACGCGGCGTAGACTGCGACACGTTCAATAAAAACGGTGAAGAAATAAAAAAGTTACCATTGTTTTTACATTCTTATCAAGAGCAATTATCGCTGTATGACCATTCAAATTTGACGTCAAAAGTCACGTGGTATCACACTGATAGTGGAATCCCTGCCCGATGATCAGATTAACATTACCATCGAGGAGCGGACGTCAGGATAACCGTATCAGTGTGATGGTCAAATTACGCGAAATACATCCGCGGCCATGCTGATCCAACCCAAAATAGTCCCTAAAAATAAATGTGTTTACATAGAAATGAGTGTTTCCCTTCACCAGAATACACTGAATATATGGTATTGAGTTTAAAAGCACTGTAAATGTGTATAGGATGAAACGGAAATGATACATATATACAAAGAATTTACACCCATTGTCACATATTCAATGCAGTACGGAGAAGATGTACAACCGGCATTGTTAGGCAAACACATGTGTTTGTAGGGACTACTTGGCTATAGATAAACCTGGCCCGCGGATGTATTTCACGTTATTTTATGTTCGGCTATAACAGTCGTGATTGACACTGCAGGGATCGCTTGTTTGATTCGATTTAAAATAAATGAACAACACCAAATTGATATTGAAAAGGCCATTTAATAAATAAATGACGGACAAAATAAGAGTACCTGAACAGTATATCCAATCATGTAACCTAATCTCAACAATTATGGTAAATACCAAAATGCAATGAAACAGTTACAATGTCATATAGGAATCAAAGATGATGGGGAGGTAGGTGGTTGGTATTTTCTTAATTTGCTTACCAATCGACTCTTTTAGAATGGATTGTTAGAAGGGAGACAACTCTTGAGCACAACAGTCTATAGAACGTTTCGACTTTTAGACTCAAGTAGTTAACCCCATAAGGAAATCTGAATTCCCAGTTCGCTACCTCTGCTAAATCTTAAGAGGATAGTTGTTAACAGTTCACATAAAACATTATAATACACGAATATACAATTATATTTAATCGTACACATAATGTAACTGAAATACTCATGAAAGCCGTGTAAAACAACACTCTACCAGAGAGTGGTGAAATCTAACTTTCAGTCATTCACGTAACATAATTGATATTCAGATGTTTATTCCTACGATGCCGAGATGCCTTATTAAGTCAGTGTATTTCTAAAAGATAAATAGATGCATTCATCTTTCAATTAACCCTTTACAGCGTGAGCTATTCAATAATTCCCCCGCTGAACTTCTGTATTTGTTGTTGTGACCCATGACCTTCGACAAGTTCTTATAAAGCTTTGTACAAGAGAAAGTTGATGCAATGCATCAATGTCGCCGGATATCCATAGTGCAGTTATGCATAACACTAACATTATAGTAGTTGAATAAACAGTTTTCAACTGAGGGGCAAATTGGAACATCAGGGGTGGGGTCAAGTGAAAATGTATCATAACTTACATTGTTTTGTCAACGAAGTGAATGATAATTGAAGCCTTTCATTGTTTATGATCAATCTCCATTCCAAAGTAGGTTGACTAGACACACAACCAACTAATTATTGATCATAAACAGTAATGGAAATGAGAAATCTTGCCAATCATTAGTCTTAGTATGTATACAGTGCTTTCATTAAGGAATAATTATAAGATTTGTGAATTCCACATACACTTTTCAAGATGTTTGTCAGAATATTTGAATTTTATTATTTTTCAATAAAACCACAAAACAGACAATTTAGGATTTGCATGCAATAGCACATCATTTTACCTTTCCTCTATTAAAGTCAACAGTGGACACCTTTGCAACAATATACTTTTAAAACAATGAGTTAAGGGTTAAATCGCTGAGTTTTCTCTTTTTCTCAAAATGATATTAGCCTGGCATCCTAATCATATCATACTTTAACAAATGTTGAAATGTAGTCCAATATTTATAAATTAGACCACATTCGAAATATAATCAACTAAACAGTTAAATCTCATTGAAATTGTTGTATAATTTAAACTTAATTTCGAACATAAACTGAGCCCTACAACATGTTAATTTATTTTAATTCTTTCCTTCCTTTTTTATAATGAAAATAACAAAACTACTCATGTTTTAAAATTATATTATGATGAGCGCCCTTGTGTCAATGATCCATAACAATATGCAGATCGGAAGCAATATGCCTTTAGGGAATTAAATGACACATTTAAATTTGTCAAGGACGAAATAATGTTGTACGAAAGACCCGATTCTTTCTTATTCGCAGAGGTGTCGTTCTTGAAACTCTCTTTATAGGCAGAGAGTGTTCGTTCAAAGTAATTTTTCTATTAAAACTAGTTTTTATCTCGGTTTGTTCTTTTCTTCATTTGTTTCAACCAAATAAACATTTTAAATCACCTACGATTTACTATTTGTAAGTGAGTGTAAAGAGACGGCTCTCTGCAAAGGAGATTGATCTACGCAGTTGGTATTCGCGAGTCACGCTTCAAGCAGGTGCGCGTATGTAAACAAATTAGACTGCGACGTAAAGGTTTGTAGTTATCGCCTTTTGAGTACATGTAGTATATAGTGTAAAAATAAAGTATACCAGTCTAGCTAATAGGGACTGTTTTATCTTCGTAAATAAAACAACAAAACATAAATGCGAGTCAAAATAAAGAAACTGAAAATACCTAAAACATCGGAATATTTATTTCATTTTAGATGTGTCATTACTTAGTGTTTTTAAACAAACACAATTGTAATATGTTCAAGACATCTAAATGTGTTTCTTTCTAATAATAATCCCTCCTCCCATGTGATTTCCGAAAACCTATTAAAAATAGAAGTCGCGGGCTTCTGCCCGGCGACTAATTAGTCTTTTTCAATATTGAGTATTGAAGACTGTAGACCAAAATAAGACAGCAGTGCACGGAAGTGCACGCTGATCTTGGTCTAGATTGTTTGTACTTATAGCTTAAGTATGGTTCGCAATTGTTGTCTACATCCGTTCATAGCATAATTGCTGTTTAAAGTCGTTCATAACATGATACGTAATTGGTATTTAAACTCGTGTTTAACATGATACGTAATTGTTATTTAAAATCGTGTTTAACATGATACGTAATTGGTATTTAAACTCGTGTTTAACATGATACGTAATTGTTATTAAAACTCGTGTTTAACATGATACGTAATTGGTATTTAAACTCGTGTTTAACATGATACGTAATTGGTATTTAAACTCGTGTTTAACATGATACGTAATTGTTATTTAAACTCGTTCATAACATGATACGCAATTGTCATTTAAACTTGTTCATAACATGATACGTAATTGTCATTTAAACTTGTTCATAACATGATACGTAATCGTTATTTTACAGTCGTTCATAACATGATACGTAATTGTTATTTAAACTCGTGTTTAACATGATGCATACTTGCTGTTTAAAGTCGATCATAGCATGATGCATAACCGTTTAAAGTCGTTCATAACATGGTACGTAATTGTTATTTAAACTCGTGGTTAACATGATACGTAATTGTTATTTAAACTCGTGTTTAACATGATCCGTAATTGTTATTTAAAGTCGTTCATAACATGATACGTAATTGGTATTTAAACTCGTTCATAACATGATACGTAATTGTTATTTAAACACGTTCGTAACATGATACGTACTTGTTAATTAAACTTGTTCATAAGATGATACGTAATTGTTATTTAAACTCGTTCGTAACATGATACGTAATTGTTATTTAAACTCGTTCGTAACATGATACGTAATTGTTATTTAAACTCGTTCATTAAATGATACGGAAGTATTGTTTAAACTCGTTCATTAAATGATACGGAAGTGTTGTTTAAACTCGTTCATTAAATGAAACGTAATTGTTATTTAAACTCGTGTTTAACATGATACGTAATTGTTATTTTTACTTGTTCATAACGTGATATGTAATTGTTATTTAAACTCGTTCGTAACATGATACGTACTTGTTATTTAAACTTGTTCATAAGATGATACGTAATTGTTATTTAAACTCGTTCGTAACATGATACGTAATTGTTATTTAAACTCGTTCGTAACATGATACGTAAGTGTTGTTTAAACTCGTTCATTAAATGATACGGAAGTGTTGTTTAAACTCTTTCATTAAATGATACGTAATTGTTATTTAAACTCGTTCATAACATGATACGCAATTGCTGTGTATAGTCGATCAAAACATGATACGCAATTGCTGTGTATAGTCGGTCAAAACATGATACGCAAATGTTGATTGTGTCGAGGATAACATGATACGCACTTGTTGTTTAAAGTCGCATACAGTTTTGAATTTAACATCCTTATTCAGCATGTTATTATAACTATTTAACGTAGCCATTTGCCTTGGAAGAACGTTGTTTGCTTGATTTGAGTTTAACCGTTTTCAACCATTTTCCGGTCATATCGCGGCGGCCAGTTCACCTTCTCATGTGTTTCCTGGCTTTCTCAAACCAGTTCTCCACACAACCGTCTTTCCAAGCAACTGACTGTTTTTCCTCCACATGGACTGTTAACTTATAAGTTGAAGACGAATAACTCTTGTCATGGTGCCTCTTGTCAAACGTCGGAAGGAATGTTTGCGGAGCTGGGGTTCGAACTCACAACACCTGCATTGATAGCCCGCGTCTCTACCGACTAGGCTACCGGGGCTCGGCTTGGAAGAACGTTGTTCGAAGTATACGTATAGGTACGGGGAATCCGGGAAAACATATATAAGGTTACCCCGGTAGCTCAGTCGGTAGCGACGCGGGCTGTCACTACAGGGGATGTGAGTTCGAATCCCGGCTCGGCCAATTTTCTTTCGGACGATGCAACATGCGTCATTCGTCTTCCGCCGCGATATAACTGAGAAATTTTTAAACCCCAATCAATCAATTCAGTGGAATTTCGTTGACAACAGTGTTAAAATCCAACCAATAAAGTCTTTGTTCAGCTGTAAAGTACTAAATTCGACTGCGCATATGGACAGGCTGGTCTGAATCTTAGCTCTTCTCATATTTCTTGTTCCACTACACAAGTATATAGGTAACCAGACAGCTAACACTGTTTGCTAATGTTAAGCTAAAATGAGCCGTCCCCTGCGCAGTCCGCGCAGACTGATCCGGGCTGACACATTACGTGCTGAAACAAAAATGTGCATATCCGGGTAAGCCCGACCGGCATGCTCAGGCTGATCTGGGTCGATACTTTACGCAGAGTCCACAATGTTAGTTCTCTCGCGGTACACACGTCTCAAATATAGTTGGCTAGGCTAAGAGTTAAAACTAAAACTTCTCGTAAAATATTCACTTTCTTTGCAGTTATCAGATGTTTCGGTTAATCCTTGATCCTCTCGCTTTTTAGCTTGCTTTATCCCCCAGTTTTTGTCTTTATTTCCAAGTGGCCGAGTCCCGGTAACTCAGTCGGTAGCGACGCGTGTTGTCAATCCAGGGGTTGTGAGCTCGGCCAACATTATCGACGTTTGACAGACGTGACTGTGACAAGCATCATTCGTCTTTTACCAACGGGCTAACAGTCTAAGTGGAAAAGCAGCCAGTTGCTTGGAGAGTATGTTGTGTGGGGTACTGGAAAGAGAAAACCAGGAAACATATGATAATGTGAACTGGTGGCCGTGATATGACTGAAAAATTGTTGAAAACGGCGTTAAACCCCAATCAATCAATAAATTAGTTCAAAGCGAGCGTTCCTTTCTCCTGTTATAATTTCACATTTGAACTGAAAAGAACACGCAGGAATAAATCATCCAATTGCCTTATAAAGTAAAACTAGTATTAAATATTTCAATCGGGAAAACGTCGAAGGACAAGAGAATAGAACATTCTCGTAAAAGGGTAACATTATAAAACACAATAATGTCAGTCAGAGAATAGTACAAACTCGTTGTAATGTTATGTATTTTTTCACATAACTCTGCTCACATTAATTATATCGTTAGTAAAAGAAATTTAAAGTCGATAAAAAGTGATAAGGATACAAAGTGGAGAAGCCTTTTGAATTACAGACATTTTAACAAAAAATTATAACCGCCATCATTTCTCCACTTCCGTGTTACCGACAAAGCACGATTTTTGCATCTTTACAGCAGACGACATTTGAGTCATTCCACGAGAAAACCAACATAATGGCTTCCGCGTAATGTATCGATCCAGATCAGCCTGCGCAGTCCGCGCAGGCTAATCCGGGCCGACACATTCCGTATCAGGGGTATAGAGGTAAAGAGTAATATTTCCTGAAGCAGAAAATCCACATTTGGCGAAAGTGTCTGTCCGGGTTAGCCTGCGCGGCATGCTTAAGCTGATCCGGTCCGATACTTTACGCAGCGTACACGATGTTGGTTGTCTCGCGGGACGGCTCATTTTAATTTTAACAAGAACCCTTTCCTACATGCAACACACATGCAGCAGATGTCTCAGAAAACATACAGGCAAAACTATAGAAAATATTGAATTTCTTTGGGTTTTATTCGCTTACAACATCGTATTCAAATGTCGTCTGCTGCAAATGCATGCGTCCGACTACGTCAGCATATGTAAAAGGGTTGTCATTCCGTGATTTTAATTTTACGTTGCGCTGTGTATTCACACTTAGAATTCAAGAAATAGAGATTTATTGATTGGTAGATTGTTTTGATATTTGTCCAAGGAGATATGAACGTCGCTAGAGTTCAGCCAGCCGTTGCACAATTTCGAGCAGTGTTTATTTACCCTTCCCCTCATACGACAATTCTGCAGCAGACGACTTTGAACATATTTTGTCAGATGGATAACCTATGACTAAAAGTGGAAAACATTGTGACAAAAGGAGAAATTGCACGTTCTGTGCAATTTCTTCTTTTGTCACTATGTTTTCAAAACGCCGTCTGCTTTAACCCTTTCCCTCATACGACAATTCTGCAGCAGACGACTTTGAACGTATTTTGTCAGATGGATAACCTATGACTAAAAGTGGAAAACATTGTGACAAAAGGAGAAATTGCACGTTCTGTGCAATTTCTTCTTTTGTCACTATGTTTTCAAAACGCCGTCTGCTTTAACCCTTTCCCTCATACGACAATTCTGCAGCAGACGACTTTGAACGTATTTTGTCAGATGGATAACCTATGACTAAAAGTGGAAAACATTGTGACAAAAGGAGAAATTGCACGTTCTGTGCAATTTCTTCTTTTGTCACTATGTTTTCAAAACGCCGTCTGCTTTAACCCTTTCCCTCATACGACAATTCTGCAGCAGACGACTTTGAACGTATGTTGTCAGATGGATAACCTATGACTAAAAGTGGAAAACATTGTGACAAAAGGAGAAATTGCACGTTCTGTGCAATTTCTTCTTTTGTCACTATGTTTTCAAAACGCCGTCTGCTTTAACCCTTCCCCTCATACGACAATTCTGCAGCAGACGACTTTGAACGTATTTTGTCAGATGGATAACCTATGACTAAAAGTGGAAAACATTGTGACAAAAGGAGAAATTGCACGTTCTGTGCAATTTCTTCTTTTGTCAATATGTTTTCAAAACGCCGTCTGCTTTAACCCTTCCACTCATACGACAATTCTGCAGCAGACGACTTTGAACGTATTTTGTCAGATGGATAACCTATGACTAAAAGTGGAAAACATTGTGACAAAAGGAGAAATTGCACGTTCTGTGCAATTTCTTCTTTTGTCACTATGTTTTCAAAACGCCGTCTGCTTTAACCCTTCCCCTCATACGACAATTCTGCAGCAGACGACTTTGAACGTATTTTGTCAGATGGATAACCTATGACTAAAAGTGGGAAACATTGTGACAAAAGGAGAAATTGCACGTTCTGTGCAATTTCTTCTTTTGTCACTATGTTTTCAAAACGCCGTCTGCTTTAACCCTTCCCCTCATACGACAATTCTGCAGCAGACGACTTTGAACGTATTTTGTCAGATGGATAACCTATGACTAAAAGTGGAAAACATTGTGACAAAAGGAGAAATTACACGTTCTGTGCAATTTCTTCTTTTGTCACTATGTTTTCAAAACGCCGTCTGCTTTAACCCTTTCCCTCATACGACAATTCTGCAGCAGACGACTTTGAACGTATTTTGTCAGATGGATAACCTATGACTAAAAGTGGAAAACATTGTGACAAAAGGAGAAATTGCACGTTCTGTGCAATTTCTTCTTTTGTCACTATGTTTTCAAAACGCCGTCTGCTTTAACCCTTTCCCTCATACGACAATTCTGCAGTAGACGACTTTGAATATGTTTTGTTAACAATATGAAAAATCTCTATAATTGAATAGATAACCTATGACTAAAAGTGGAAAACATTGTGGCAAAAGGAGAAATTGCTCGTTTTGAGCAATTTCTTCTTTTGTCGCTATGTTTTCAAAAGGCCGTCTGCTGCAGAGGCGTCAGAAAGCGTCTATATGAGGGAAAGTGTTAAGATCAATCTTTCGGACAGTCTGATCAGATTATATACTGCTCGTTTTTCAGATCGCATGAAATCATGATAGATTTGTCGATATTTTTCACAAATAGCTTATAACTCTTCATTTATTTTATTGCTGCATTTATTTCACCGATGAAATAGTGCATTCTCGGTAAGATGTTAAGGCGGAAGTAGCTAATAGGACTGATCACATATGACTAAGGACATCAAAGGTTGCCGGTAATTTAACAGGAGCCAATGCTCATTTACTTTCTATTTGATGAGATTTGGCTGTTTGTATTGATAATAGTAAATGTGTACTAAGAATAAAACAGTCCTTGATTATCAAACGGGTCTGCTTGTTTTATGCAAGGTTCTCAAAGCTAAGGAAGAAACTACATTTATTCATGGTTTCTTCGATCGAATTTGGGTCTTAATGCATGTAACCCTTTCTCCCATGCGGACGCATTTCGATGCATCTGAAGCAGACTGCTTTTGAAATCAATGTGAAAATAGTAGAAACTGTTCATGATGAACAAATTCTCAATTTTGTCACAATCTTTTCAACTCTATTCAATAATATTTCTTTTATTTTTAGAGATTATCCAAAGTCTGCTACAAAGTGTGTGCATGTAGGAAAGAGTAATGGCTACTGGTCAATGCATCCAAAGTCTCGCGAGAAATGTCATCGTCTTCAGACGATTAACACAAGCGTAAATGTAACTTATGTCAAATCTTATGACAAAACACTATAGGTGTTGCCCTATTTGTTTGACGCCCATTTTGCATCTGTGTGATGTCGCTTACCTTTTTCCAATATGTGACAAATCAACAGCAGACACCTCATTAACAATATGGTAAACTCTGTTAAATTGACGTTTAATTATTGAATTAAGATGAAAACAGTGTGGCAAAATAAGAAATTGTTCGTTATGAGGAATTCCTCTTTTGTCACAATGTAATCAAACGTCGACTGCTGCAGATGCGTCAAAATGCTTCTGCAAGTGGGAATTGACTTAACTCTTTCAGCCCCAATGGCAATATTGAGGTTTTTGCAAACAATGCAGATTCAGGTGAGTCAGCTCGTAACGAGCTGTCTCACCTGAAATCAGCATTGTTTGCCTTAAAGTTATTAACATATTGCAACACTCTCATAACATAAGAAATGGAGACGCCTGATTATGAACAACGAAGAGTTTACTTTGACCCTTTCCCTCATATAGACGGTTTCTGACGCCTCTGCAGCCGACGGCTTTTTGAAAACATAGTTGCAAAAAGAAGAAATTGCACAAAACGTGCATTTTCTCCTTTTGCCACAATGTTTTTCCACTTTTTGTCATAGGTTATCCATTCAATTATAGAGATTTTCTATTTTTTGACAAAATACGTTCAAAGTCGTCTGCTGTAGAATTGTCGTATGAGGGAATGGGTTAAACAATTCGGCGCTGAAAGAGTTAAGAGATCCAACAAGACCCATTCTCGTCTGCCGAGGTTAATTTGCGGTTCTATTTATATCATCAAAACCCGGAAAGGTCGAGGATTAGATTGAGAAATGACATGAAAAAAACATATGAATAACACTTGTGTAGGGAGAATTTAGGGGGAATTCAGCCTTTTCCGATATTAATATCTATGCATAGAGTAGGTCATATCTATTTTTAGAGGAGCAAGTCCCTGTGCCTCACCCCACCTCACAACAACATGTACTTCACCTTACCTCGCCTCGTCTCACTTCGCCTTTCATCACCTCATATCATCTCACCTCACCTCTGCACGCTTCTTCATCTAACCTCGCCTCGTTTTAACTGACCTTACATCAGCCCGCCTTACCTCACCACGCCACTTTACTCACGCCGCCTTAACATACCTCACACAACATGCCTTACCTCAACTCATCTCACCTTACCACGCCTTGTCTCATCTCTCCTCAACCCGCCTCACCTCACCTCTTCTCACCCTGCCTTACGTCAACTCACCACAACATGCCTTACCTCATACATTACCGCATATCGCGTCCCACGCCGTATTTCACCTCACCAGACCTCGCCTCACCTCACCGTATCTCACCTCACTTCACCTCTCCGTATCTCACCTCACCGTATCTCACCTCATTTCGTCAATCCTCTTGTTGACTATAATCACATACGACCCTGATGTATTCCAACCGCATTTTGCTCTCCTACGCTACTGACTAAGCTGCAACCCAGCCATTCGATTACCCAAGGGGCCATAACTCATTTAAAAATAATTCCAGTGCAACACGCCGACAATATGCACAACTAGGCTTGGTATCAATCATTCTTCTGAAGTTATATTGAATTTTGACCAAGGGTTGCTGAGAAATAGCGTTCACAAGAAATGTCTACAGACCAACGGACCGACCGACCGACCAACTGACCGACCAACCGACAAACGTGACTCCTATATAGCCCCCATATACTATGTATCTGGGGGTATAATAGTACATGTAGTACTGGTTATTTACCCAGGAACCCTCGTGATATACAATCAAACCTGTGTTAAAGACCACCTTTGTATAGCAATTACCTGTTTTTAGCGACCACACTTTCAATTTCCCAATTACTAAGTTTCTGCATAAATGTCCCTGCAATTAAAGCCCACCTGTGAACAAAGACCAGATTGTTTGTTTCTGCGTAAAGTATCGACCCGGATCAGCCTAAGCATGCCGCGCAGGCTTACCCGGCTAGACACTTTTTTATTTTCCTCCTGTGAATTTTCAAGAATCATTACCCTATACCTCTATCCCCCCTGAGACGGAATGTACCGGTCCGGATCAGTCTGCGCGGACTGCGCAGGCTGATCTGGAGCGATACATTACGCAGAGGCCATAATGTTGGGTTTTCTCGCGGGACGGCTCATTGAATGTTGATGAAAGCGGAGTATAACAAACACACCATTCGATCAATCAAAATGTCTAATAAATCATGATCTCCTTACACCGCTCTTATAAAATTTCTTGAAAAGGCATTGGTCATTAAAGCAATAATAAAACAAGACAATGTATTTCTAATGTTTCCGCCATCAGCCCAGCCCCCCCCCCCCCCCCTTACTCATCATATTGGTGGGACTTTACGATTGCTGGAGGACCCATAAAACGTTAGTTTATTGTCTCTTCTAATCGATTATGTAATTAGCTTAGTTTGATCTTTGTATTGATGATATATTTTAATTGTGGTTTGTCGACGTCCTTAGCCTTTTGGGCCGGAGACATCAAGCTTGTTTACTATGGTCGAACGATTACACTTAAAACGGAGTATGTTGTTTTAATAGCTTCTTAAAGGGACTGAACACCATAATGGTCCAACATCGTTATATTTTATACTTATTCTAACTAATCCACAATACGTCGATATATATGTAACGGAATGTTGTAGAAGGTCGTACAAGTCTTGTTTTTCATTATTTCATAGGAAATAAGCAGTTAAAAAAACTTCAAATCTCTGGTCAAAATTGAATAGCCATGGTTCAAACTTGCGACATCTGGGTGTATAGCCTTCATCGCCTCCGACTGAACTATCATGGCTCAACAGACGGCTTAGTTACATAGCACGAGACTTTGATTCGTTATATATTAAAGATCGGTAACATGTGTCTCTAAGTGTGACATTATTAAAGGCAAAATTCTTGTTTTCCAATATACAACAAATCTGCAGTGCACACCTTTGAAAATATCTAGGCCAAGGCGTAGGAAATCTCTATTAATGAACATTTGGTTCTTTGATAAAGTTGTAAACATTGCAGCAAACGAATTATTGCTCATTATGAAACAAAAAATGCTTTTTGCACAGTGTGTTCAAAATCCGTCTGTTACAATTGCATCAACATGCGTCTACATGAAGGGAAGGGTGCTAAGGATGACTCAGAATACCTGCATTGTTAGAGTCTAAAACTGCCAGTTCGTGGTAAGGGTTATAGTTCCGACGATATTGTACTATTTCACATACCGCGTCGGTGTCCTTTGGTGCGGGATTGATTGTTTGTTTGATGTTTTACAACGCTTTCAACATGTTTTCAGTTATATCACGGCATTAACTTGGTAAGCTACACGTTCTACTTGTCCATTTATCCTGACTCCAGACAGTCAGTCGTAATGCTAACATCGCAACCCTGAGCGCCAAGGAGGGAAACCATTACAACAATGTTTAAAGTTTTTAGTATGACTCTGCCGGGTATCGGACCCACGACCTCCCGCACCGTGGCTGACGCTCAACTACTACACCTGGGTGCGGGAGGTCGCAGGTTCGATACCGATCGGGTAATACCAAAGTCAACCGACTCGCTGGCGTCATAATTCATGAACCAGTAGTATTGGTAACTAACCAAAGAAACGCCATGGTATAAATGAAATAATGTGGAATACTGCCTAAAGGAGCATAAGGATTATTTCATAGTATTGCGTGCTGGAAACTAATTACATATGCTTTGTTGATTACATGTCTGTTATTATTAAACATCGATCTTATAATATAGTTCAATCACCTATCGATGTTTTTCTTCATCCTTAGTGTAGTGTGCACTGGTTTTAGAGTACTGCTTGTATACGTGTATGTATAGATCCTTTTAACATGCTGTCATAATTAGACATTTGGTGTCGCTAGCTCGATCCAGAGAAAGGAAGTAACAAGGATTATATATACCGCAAGGGGAGCAATTAAAATAAAAGACTTTGATATAAGTTAGTGTAAAGTAAAATATCACGTTTGACAGAGAAACATGTTTGAAAGCAATTCCGGTCTACAGCTCGAAAATGGTTGTTAAAACCGCTTTCCCGAAATTAAACTATAAAATTACAATTAAAACCAGTATGGTAATGGCCGTTAGTCTGGAGGAGTTCCTTTTCGATCTTCCTAATTAGAAACTCGAGCCGTTTAAGTCAATTAAAATGTCTAGCGGGAACTGAATAAGAATACCTCTAGGAAACAGAAAGGTTACAGATTTTGCAGAAAGGCGATTTAAAACTGATATTATTGGATTGGCATCAATTCTATGGCCTAAATTGAATGTAATGTGTAAAAGCCAGGCGATGGATGAACAAACTTCTAGTTCAATCTATAATCTACGTCACACGAAAACCGGCCTTCGCGGATTTAGATAAGTTTATGATTCATGCCAATATTAAACGTGCATATAGCCTTCTTATTTGTATTACATTGTTATCCCCTCGGCTAATGAAGTTTGCGATCGGGATATAGTAACGGGACTGTCCGTTCGTTCGTTCGTTCTTGCGTCCGTCCGTAACAACATTGTGACCACTCTACACTGAACATCCTTCGACCGATCTTAACCAAACTTGGTATACAGTTAGTATATGGCAAGGTCTAGAAGCCTATTTAAGTTTTGGCTTTTGTCATTATTTTGTTAACCCTTTCTAGGCCATTTCTATATACTGGGCATGTCCAGGTACGCAATTTGGAAGAGTCAATATTCTAGGGATATCACGATAAACGTGTATGACCTGCTCAGACGCCGGGGATGCTTCGTCTCGTATGACTCAATGCTGATGGCACAAGCTTCAAACTATCAGTTCCAGCCGTCAGAGGGTTAATAATCCATTACTATTGCAATCATTGGCTTTTATTAACGTTATGGTTGCTGCCATTAATCAGACATATTCAACTGATTTTGCAATAACTTATAAGTTTCTATCATTAAAAGCGTATATATCTGTCATTATACAAGGATGCTTAACTACACGTGTGGTTTATTGCTATTTTACAAGAATTCTTAAAGTATTTGTTGGTTTTTACCATTGCAGGTGTTTAACGTTCAAGAATAAAACAAACAAACAACAACAACAACATCAACATAAAAAAGAAATATCTTTAAAAATGATAAACGGCGATCAATATGAGAAAACCCTAAGAAATGGAACATGATATTTTGATATTTTGTCTTACTTATTAGAATGACAGAAAACAATAACGTTAAATATGTAATATTTGGTTTATAAATGTTTTAGTTCATATATATACTTTGGTTTTGATATGAATGAGAGACAGAGAAAAAAGCTTGCCTCTGCCAGGAAGCGAACCACAGACCTTTCACTTGACAATTCAAGTCAACATCCATTACACTAGCGCGACATGACGTTATTCCGTTCAAGGCCGAGAATTCATCACATGACTGAATATTAAGCGAGGCTCCCAAAAGGTGTATTATGTAACACAGTATCAGTTTCAATTGACGATAAGTAACTGAAAACTACGGTGGCATAGAGGTGACATGTGTGTGTTTTTATTTTTATTTTACTAAGTCGTGCGCACGAGATACTATGTCGTGCGCACGAGTTACTAAGTCGTGCGCACGAGATAATAAGTCGTGCGCACGAGTAACTAAGTCGTGCGCATGAGATAATTAATACGTGCTCACGACATAATTAGCCAATCAGAATACACTTTACATACATGAATGTTGTTTGAAAATGGCTGATAGCAGAAACGATTCTATTCTATTATATTTTAATGCAGGGTTATCGTATGAAGAAATTCGGTTTCTTTTAGGCAATCGGCATGATATACACATATTCTCAAACAATATTCATGTATGTAAAGTGTATTCTGATTGGCTAATTATGTCGTGCGCACGACTTAATTATCTCGTGCGCACGACTTAGTAACTAGTGCGCACGACATAGTATCTCGTGCGCACGACATAGTTTCTCATGCGCACGACTTAATTATCTCGTGCGCACGACTTAGTAACTCGTGCGCACGACATAGTATCTCGTGCGCACGACTTAAGTATCTCGTGCGCACGACATAGTATCTCGTGCGCACGACTTAGTATGTCGTGCGCCTGACTTAGTAAAATAAAAATTAAAACATACACATGTCACCTCTGTGCCACCGTAGAAAACTTATCATGTTTCAAAAATAATTAATATTTTGCTCTTAAATATTATATTTCATACGTTTTCACTGATTATTCTCACTGAAATTTAGTATGCAGAACATTTCATTTTAAAACTTCAACTTATTAGTGCCTCTAGTGGGATCGCCAACTTAACTATGAACCAATCAACACGTTTCATTTCCTTTATTTCTTCGACATTATTCATTAAATACGACATTTGATTGGTCTACAATCTAGATCATTTGTTTAACATCTAGGTCAAAACCCACGTTAATCAGCTATCGCCGAAAATGAATAAAAATACAACAAAATAAAAGTTATTGGCTTTGTAAGCAATATCATTCCTCTTCAAAGATCACTCCATTTGTCAAGAAAATCGTCGTTTGAAAAGATATGTTTATGCTTACGATGACCTTTGAAAGTTTTACAGCGAAATGAATTATTCAATATCTCTCGTAAAATACATGGGTTTTTAAGAGAGAAGATTTAAGCATTACCATGCGGTATCAAATCACAGTTTCGTTTCGCTAAAGTAATATTTTGTTTGCAATGTAAGACTGTTTTGACAGGAAAATTATAATCATACAACTTTACTTCCTCTGCGCTAGAACGTTTAAATAACCCTTTCCCACATAAATACTCTTTTTCAAACACCTCTGCAGCAGACGACTTTTAAAACAATTGTGACAAAATGAGAAATTGATCATTAAGATTCAAGATTTTTTTTTTTTCAAGATTCAAATTTCTTTATTTCGTAACGTAAACATACATGTTTCTTGTTACATCATAAGTGTATATACATTTTAGATATCAACGTGACATAATTTCAGCAGTATGTTTAAGCTAGTAATAATAATAGTATAACATATATAGTCAAAATGATAATAATTCGATTCAAATCCTAGTGATAATAGTTAAGTATATTGATAATTGAGCCCTGCTGCGAATCTTCACAGCACAACTCAACCAATCAATTAACTGAAGCAACATTATATTTGGAGGGTGAACCAAACATCACGCATAAACAAATATATGTCTGGAACACTATTTCAGGTAACAACCAAAATTGTAGTCATATAACAGTGTTGACATTAGCTTGTCTTAATCGGATAGCATGGTACATGTATTTACCAAGATTCCACAAAACTGTTTTTTTGTGAGAAGACATAAGTTCAGTGAATTTATATACACTCGGTCTAACATAGAAATACTGACGAATGTATTGTTTCCGTATATCCATATAAGATGGGCATACAATTATAAAATGATACTCATCTTCGATATCACAAGTATTGCAAAAGGTACAAGTACGCAAATTGCGCTCAATTCTACCATTGCCATACCTTCCTGTTTCTATTCTTAGTTGATGAGAAGATAACCTTATCCGTGAAAATTCAACTCTGATTTTAGTGGGTAAAATGTCCAAATAGTGTTCATACATAAAAGTAGTTTTAAATGTTCTATATGTGAGCAATGTACCACTGTTGTACATATTGGTATACCAAGACTGTATAAATACATCAATAGCTCTTTTCTTAAATTCTAAATGAAAACGTTTCAGGTTTGATTCTGTTTGGTTATTCCATATATATGAAAACCCATACGTATCTAGTAGAGATTTAACATTACTTGCCCAATTATTTACACCTCTCTGACAACCTTTTATTAATTCATTGTATAAGAACTTTACAATAACATTATTGGTATTAACAACCTTACACCAATATTTAATTATACGCACATACCTATTCACATACAGAGGATATCTCCCTAATTCCCCATATATACCCATATTACATGTAGATGATTTTACTTTTAGTAGCACTTTGCAAAATTTTAGATGGATACGTTCAATGGTTTTTGATTTACCAAATCCCCATACTTCACATGCATAATTTAGAGTAGAGCCAACGAATGCATCGAATAACTGGCAGATGGTTTTAGGCTTCAACATAAAATCACGCGTATTTGCTAACAGGGTGTAAAGAGCTTTCAATCCTTTACCAGCTAATGTTTCCTGATTCAGTGAAAAATTACCCGTATAGTTAAACACTGTCCCCAAATAATTAAAATTATCGACAGTATTCATTAAGAGTAATTCCTCCTTTTGCATTAGTGTTTTCAACGTTATTCAATAAATGTTCTTTCATTTTTAGAAAGTTTCCATAGGAATTCGAATTTCGTGTAAGGAAAATAGCGCATTTTCATTTGAATCCCTTTTATGACTTAAACGTATCCCAAAATAATTAATAAGGAGAACTTTTGTTTTTACCAAGTATTTCATTGTTCTAAACATATTTATTTGTCACGCATTTATTTTATTAAACTCCCAAGTTTTATGATGTTAATGATGTTTACATTTAAAAGTCACGAAACCGTTCGGATTAACATTTCCAACATGCATACACCTGTTGACGTATCTGCAGCAGACGACTCTCGAAAAAAGCGTTACAAAGAAGAATTGCTCATATTGAGCTTTTTCTTCCCATTTGTAGCAATGTTTTCAATTTGTTTAAACATTTACACATTTAACTTTAGAAAGATTTTCTGTATTTTAGCATCAATTCTACACGAAGCCCCTGTTTTATTACACACATTAGACCGTTTTGTTTGGTTATATTTTCCAACATCAAATTGTCATTGTCAGCCAAGTGTATGTGTGGATTGTTTTAAAAATAGTCTGGAAATTACTTAATAAACGTCCAACGAAACAACCTTAAATGATGACGTGAAACGTCTACGATCGTTCCTACGTTAAAGCCACAGAAACCATTCATGTCATTTTATTTTAATTTCTCGAGGGACGTTGGTCGACTGTCTCATATAGCCACTTATACCAGCAACGCGAGCGGCAATGACTTGTTATCTCGCAAATAGTTTCAGTGTGTTAACCCTTTCCCTCATATAGGCGCTTTCTGACGCCTCTGCAGCAGACGGCTTTTTGAAAACATAGTGATAAAAGAAGAAATTGCACAAAACGTGCAATTTCTCCTTTTGCCACTATGTTTTCCACTTTTTGTCATAGGTTATCAATTGTATTATGGAGATTTTCTTTTTTTTTACAAAATACGTTCAAAGTCGTCTGCTGCAGAATTGCCGTATGTGGGAAAGGGTTAAGTTGCAAGATTTAACAGTATTAAGCTTATATGTTATTGAACTTTGTTAACCCGTTCCCACATACAGCAAATCTGCAGCAGACGTCTTTGAAAAATGTCTGCTCAAAAGTATGGAAAATCTCAATAATTGTAGGTATAATTACTGAAAACATTGTGGCAAAAGGAGAAAAGTCGTCTGCTGCAGATGCGCCAAAATGCGTATATAGTTGGGAAAGGGTTTAAAGAAAAATGGAGGCGTTGAACAGTCTCAGTTATACACGATATATCTGCATAAACTTTGATAATACAAACTTTGATAATACAAACTTTGATAATACAAACTTTGATAATACAAACTTTGATAATACAAACTTTGAGTATACAAACTCAGACTATACAAACGAGTTAAACCTACCAGCAGATATAGTGCTGATGATTATTCATCTAATTGGTTGTTCAAAGTAAAGACCGCCCACTTGAAAACGAGGATGTACTGCTAGATTGGGTATAAACTCATCCCCTATAAAATAATTTATAAATCGTGTTAGATTTGATGGTAAATACACGATTAAGACAAACCCTGCAATTATTATAATTGTGTTATTATATTGCCTTATTATCCTGATATAATGTAAGATATATAATTTTATCACATGACAATGCTTGTATCCGATGTAATATACCCATTACGTATTTCTTTATATATGACACGTGTAATATAACATGACCGAATCCCTATTTGTGTATTTATCTGCGAATGTTTAAAAAATGGCTGAGAACGTGTATCCGGTAAACACGAACGTCATGATAGATGGACGAGGTAACGGGACCCTTACCGGTCATACAACTATCTTTTTGTGTGATTAGTTAACAGTCTATTAAGTATTACATGTTGGGACTATATTCTGACAGCGAATTTGTGTTTCGTCATGTGATAAAAAGAATCTGACATTCGTTGTCATTTCATAAAGTTTTATTAAACTCGTCCAAGAAATGTGTTATTAAGCTCGCCAAAGGCTCGCTTAATAACACATTTCTTGAACTCGTTTAATAAAACTTTATATAAAATGACAACTCATGTCAGATCCTATATATGTAGATGTATGTATGATAACAAAAAAATGTAATACCTTGTTGGCCATTGACCTTGGATTACTATGGAGACACTGTGATCGTTTTGGTCAGTTCCCTTTCAGTGACCGATAACGCAGACCATAGGTTGACAACAAGATGGAATCTCTCTCTAGGGAAACGACTAGCTGACCACTGATTATGTTGTCAAATAAGAATACATGATCATCGGATATGGTTTACTTGCGATGAAACTATTGACCACGCAACAGTATAGTTAAAATCAGTCTAAGTTGAAAGTGCTTTTAAGATGATTATGAAGTGTTCCGCGTCAGACGGTTCGGGGTTTGATTGCATGTCGTGTTTGTTATCATTTGGGTAATAGGGAAAACAGTCCTAGCGTAATATAGGTACACGTTTATAAAAAAGATATGTCAGTGCATTCAAGTTAAGGATCCAAATGGTTACAGCTTTTACAAAACATTCTCGAAATCTTCTATTACTAATTGACTATCTGTGCAGAGCCAGGTCAGACTGTGAGCATGCGAGGATTGATTTGGATCTACACTTGTCGCAAACAGCATTACGTGGGTTTTAGCGGACAACCCGGCGCTCATTTAAAGTTTCACCAGGGTTCAACACGTGGGGCTACGCTTTAACGTTTTGTCTAGCTCTTGGCCAGAAGATGATGTCGGCTCTGACAACAATGCTGCATATGGCAACTGTCAGTTTCGGCACAAGTGTTAAAGTTGGTATCAATCGTTCGTACGTATGGGAAAACAAACTTCATTCGAGACTTTTAAAATAGAACTGGGATGCAAACGGGTCAGTGCATTATGTAGTCTCGACAGAACCCCCATGTGTCGTGTGTTATACATTCACATACACCTCTTCTGTGAAATAACAGTCGATGTCAAATGGTTGATTGGTATAAGTCCACCGACCCATAACAAAGCAAAACATTTATAACATATTATACAGTACATTTCATAAACTAGATGTCTAGCCCGAGCACCTTCGTGATTATACATAGGTCATCTAAAAGAATGTGCAACAAAAACTTGTTTGGTTTTTTAGACGGCCCATCTGCACTGCGATCAATAGGCACAGGAACAAAAACACGAACACGTAGTTTATTCCAGTGTAAAACCATCTTGTTTCGCTGCAATGAAATGTACCTAAGTGAATAACGGTACGATTCAGCATTTGTTTTTAAAAGGAAGAACTGATTTCATCCTTTGATCGTAAATATAGTTATTTATCAACTTGAAAAACATAAAGACTTCATGTGAGGTCAATGTTTTGTGCTGCAAATAGTAAAGGTCACAATACACCAAATAAATCCCTTCTTTGTTTCCATGTACAACGACCATTTTCTGTCCTCAATTGTCACACTTTCTAAGCGTCATGCATTATGCAAGAAAGAATTCACCAGGCGAAAATGGTTACCGTTATTTTGGATCTGTT
The DNA here is from genome assembly GCA_031761405.1 of Serripes groenlandicus. Classification (NCBI taxonomy): domain Eukaryota; kingdom Metazoa; phylum Mollusca; class Bivalvia; order Cardiida; family Cardiidae; genus Serripes; species Serripes groenlandicus. The sequence continues at coordinate 3,876,716 of JASEVX010000010.1, read as the reverse complement.
GCTTTGAAATAGTTCCCAGGAATAACTTCATCTCCAGCTTCAAAAATACCACCCCATTTGTCTTGGTGAGGCTTCTTAACCGTATCACGCTTGGGGAAGCACGCAAAACATAATATGGGTATGACTCATCCTCTATGTCTCTTACGGCAACAATATATCCTGGGTAGACAAGCTCTACCAACGATTCGTCTAAACCACAGATATAAATAATTGGTTTCGAGATCAACAATGCTAGATTCTCATTTTAAACTTTTGAATTTTCTTCGTTATAGACGTTATTCGATGCTGATACAAAAGACAATTTATAATATTGTGAGAAAAGGAGAGGAATTTCCCCAAAACGAACATGCTTTTCATGTTTCCACATTATATCAATTTTAAATTAATCTTTATCTATATGTTCCAGTGTTCGTATCTTCCTCGACGATTTTTTTTTAAAGCATCCATCTCTAAAATAGTATATCGGGAAACTGAATCTGTTTATCCTACGTCCAATTCAAACAACCATTTCTTTTAAACGCGGCAAATATATTATGCAAGACAGTCCTTTTTCGGCGATAGCTGTTTAACCTCAGTTTTGAACTAGATGTTAAACAAATGATCTAGATTGTAGACCATCTAAATGTTGTATTTAATGAATAATGTTGACGAAATGAAGGAAATGAAACGTTTTAATTGGTTCATAGTCAAGTTGGCGATCCTACGAGAGGCACTAATAAGATGAAGTTTTAAAATGAAATGTTCTGCATAATAACTTTTAATTGTTTTCCTTAAGAAATAAATTTCAGTGAAGAAAATCAGTGAAAACGTATGAAATATAATATTTAAGAGCAAAATATTAATTATTTTTGTAACATGATAAGTCTGCATGAGGGAAAGGGTTAAATGATGTGAAACATCTATGATTGTTCCTATGTTAAAGCCACAGAAACAATTCATGTCATTTTATATTAATTTCTCGAGGGACATGGGTCGACTGTCTCATAAAGCCACGTATACCAGCACACAAGCGGCAATGACTTGTTATCTCGCAAATAGTTTCAATGTTTTAATTTTATAGGAGTTGTAAATGCTAAAAATCAGCTATCTGGACGTTCTCAATTCGTTTAAATAAACATCGTTAATGTTTAGTTCCAAATATACGTAACTGCATCTTGTCGCTAGATGTAGTAAACAAATTTCAATATCTTTATTACCCTGTATTCGGAAAAAATCGCAAAATATTATCTTGTTATTGATTCAGTGCAATTTAACGATGTTTTCAACAGTATTCACAGCTTATATATTGAACTTTGTTAAATAAAATGGAGGCGTTGAACAGTCTAGGTAATACACGATCTGCATACAAGACTGTTTCATTATACAAACTTTGATTATACAAACTCTGATTATACAAACGACTTAAACCTTCCAGCAGCTATAGTGCTGATCATTATTCACCCAATTGGTTGGTCAAAATAGAGACCGCCCACTTGCAAACGATGATATATTGCTAGATTGCGTATAAACTCATCTCTCTTTACCCCTTAAAGCGACTGAAATCTAGATGGCACGATTTTCTTAAAATTGGATTTTGTTTTTCGACAGTTGGGTATCTGGAGTTCAGTCGCTTTAAAATAATTTATAAATCGTGTCAGATTTGATGATAAAGAAACGATAAAGACAAACCCTGCATTAATTATATAATTGTGTTTATTATATTGCCTTATTATCAGGGGTGTAGCTTTGCAATAATCAATGTGTAGGCCGTCTCGTGAAAAAATCAATATTGTGGACTCTGCGTAAAGTTTCGACCCGGATCAGCTTAAGCATGCCACACAGGCCTACCCGGATAGACACTTTTCGCCTCCTGTAGATTTTCTGTTTCAGGAATAACTACTCTATACATCTATTCCCCCTTAGACGGAATGTGTCGGCCGGATCAGTCTGCGCGGACAACGCAGGCTGATCTGGTCGATACATTACGCAGATGTCTATCGCCGCAGCTGAAGCATAATATATATAATTATAGATGTATGTATGATAACAAAGAAAATGTAATACCTTGTTCGCCATTGACCTTGGATTTCCGATCATTACTATGGAGACAATGTGATTGTTTTTGTCAGTTTCCTTTCAGTGACCGATAACGCTGACCATAGGTTGACAACAAGATTGAATCTCTCTCTCTCTCTCTTGGGAAACGACTAGCTGACCACTGATTATGTTGTCAAATAAGAAGACATGATCATCGGATATAGTTTACTAGCGATGAAACTATTTACCCCGCAACAGTAATGTTAAAATCAGTCTAAGTTGAAAGTGCATTTATTATGGTTATAGAAGTGTTCCGCGTCAGACAGTTCGGGGTCTGATTGCATGTCGTGTTTGTTATCATTTTTTCCAGTAGGAAAACAACCTTAGCATAATAAAAGTACACGTTTTTAACAAAAAAAAATTGTCAGTCCATTCATGCTAAGAATCCAAATGGTTACAGGTTTTACAACAAATTCTCGAAATCTTCTATTACTAATTGACTGTATGTGCAGAGCCAGGTCAGACTGTGAGCATGCGATGGTTGATCTGGATCTACACTGGTCGCAAACAGCATTAAGTGAGTTTTCGCGGACAACCGCTCATTTAAGGTTTCATCAGGGTACAACATACGGGGCTATGCTTTTGCTATTTGTCTAGCTCTTGGTCAGAAGAAGCGGTCGGCTCTTACAACAATGCATATATTAGCCGTCCCGCGAGAAAACCAACATTATGGCCTCTGCGTAATGTATCGACCCAGATCAGCCTGCGCAGTCCGCGCAGACTGATCCGGGCCGACACATTCCGTCTCAGGGAGATATAGGTATAGAGTAATGATTCCTGAAACAGAAAATCCACTGGAGGCGAAAAGTGCCTATCCGGGTTAGCCTCCGCGGCATGCTTAAGCTGATCCTGGTCGATACTTTACGCAGAGTCCACAATGTTGGTTTTCCCGGGGGAAGGCTCAATTATTGCAACTGTCAGTTTCGGCACAAGTGTTAAAGTTTGTATCAATCGTTCGTACGTATGGGAAAACAAACTACATTCGAGACTTTTAAAATAAAACTGGGATGCAAACGGGTTAGTGCATTATGAAGTCTGTGCATCAAGAACTTGTTGTTGTTTTTTGAGACGCCCCATCTGCACCGCGGTCAATAGGCACAGGAACAAAAACACAAATTCTTAGTTTACTCTAGTGTAAAACCATTTTGTTTCGCTGCAATGAAATGTTCCTAAGTGAATAACGGTACGAATCATTATTTTTTCAAAAAGAAAGAACTGATTTCATCCTTTGATCGTAAATATAGTTATTTATCAACCTGAAAAACATAAAGACTTCATGTGAGGTCAATGTTATGTGCTGCAAATAGTAAAGGTCACAATACACCAAATAAATCCCTTCCTTGTTTCTGTCCTCAATTGTCACACTTTAAAACGTCATGCATTATGCAAGAAAGAATTCACCATGCGAAAATGGTTACCGTTATTTTGGACCAAATTGGGCCCCGGACAAAACCGGTGTTTAGCATTCTCTACTTTCATTTCCAATCCGACAAGATCGAAATACTAAAAGTGATCAAATCAATCATATTCCAGTGGATCCTATACACATTGATAATGAATTTAAACTCAATGCCATATATGCAATGCATTCTTGTGATGGTATACACTCATTTCTATGCAAACAAAGTTGTATAGGGACTATTTAGCTGTAGACCAGCATGAAAGTGGATGTATTTGGGGTAATTTGACCTTAAGAGGAAACACCCAGTCTCTAGGACTTGTGTCCAAACTGCAAGAATTGGTTGAAAATCTAATTTCGAAGAAAATATAAAAAACAGTGCAAACCATCAATTGAGGATTTTGAACAATATAAATAGTTGGTTTTGAGATCAACAATGCTAGATTCTCATTTTAAACTTTTAAATTTTCTTCGTTATAGACGTTCTTCGTTACTGATGCAAAAGACAATTTAAAATATTGTGAGAAAAGGAGAGGAATTTTCCCAAAACGAACATGTTTTTTATGTTTCCACAACATATCAATTTTAAATTAATCTTTATCTATATGTTCCAGTGTTCGAATCCTCCTCGACGTCTTTTTTAAAGCATCAGTCTCTAAAAAAGCACATCAGGTAACTGAATCACCTTATACAAAGTCCAATTTAAACAACCATTTCTTTTAAACGCGGGAAATATATTATGCAAGACAGTCATTACTCGGCGATAGCTGTTTAATATCAGTTTTGACCCATATGTTAAACAAATGATCTAGATTGTAGACCAACTAAATATTGTATTAAATGAATAATGTCGAAGAAATTAAGGGAATGAAACGTTCTGATTGGTTCATAGTTAAGTCGACGAGAGGCACAAATAAGATGAAGTTTTAAAATGAAATGTTCTGCATACTAACTTTTAATTGTTTTCAAAAAATCAGTGAAAACGTATGAAATATAATATTTAAGAGCAAAATATTAATTATTTTTGAAACATGATAAGTTTTCAGTTATTTATCGTCAATTTAAACTTATACACCTATTGTGAGCATCGCGTAATCTCCAGTCATGTGGCGTATTCTCGGCCTTGATAATCTATTTATAGAAACTGAAGCTTGATGGAGATGGCCGATTAGCCTTTGGTAAACACATATATTATTGCGCACATTTTATCATCCATGGAAAATTACTGATTGTTTTGATTATTATCGCCGTTTATCTTTTTTAGAGATATTTCTTGTTTGATATAACATTTATAACGTATTAACTTCCTATCAATGCTAGGTTTTTAGGTTTCATCTTTTGTTGATTCAGAATTCCAATAACCAATTAAAGTCATTTTTCTCAAGAAATTGAAGCAGACAGTTGGGGAAAATAAAGTTAAACAAAACGCCAAAAAAACCGCTGGCATTCCAATTGAATTTGCGATAAAATTTTCCGAGCATAAATTAAATATGCGATTTTAATTGAATTGGTTTTGCAACCGTAGCTTTGTAGACTATCTCGACTTATTGAAAAAATGCTTTTAGACTTATAAATTAATCGAACAATTTTAGTTTTTTTCAGTAATCTTAAACACGAGAAGTGTGTCCTTTTAAACATGTCACACAAATCAGACCCTTTCAAATCGAGTGGTCGTTAAAGAGAGAAGATTCTTACCCTGGTGGTCGCTTAATGCATGTAAGCAATCGGAACTAGAAGGTTCAACTCGATAATTCGATTGATATATATCCTAAACAGCCGGTATGAACTGTATTTAATTCGGATGAGATTTAGTACGGACCTAAGACACTATATGTTTGAATGACGTCACAAGATATTGAACTACGTCACTAAAGTTTGAATTACGTTCATTAAATGATCGAGATTGAAGTCTGTTTTATTTGTGTGTGTTTTTAATTATAATCAATATCATTATTACTATTAATAGGCTATTGATGTTACTGTTTTAAGGACAAAAATGTGTCGAGTATTATTTTAAAATTAAATAGTTTTAACGTACAATACACCAAATAAATTCGTTCTTTGTTCCCTTGCAACCAGTTTCAACCCACACTTATCGAAATTGTTAAGCGATTCTCAGGCAGAACACCCTACATCATTGAAAAGAGTTACCTCTTACCTTTAAAATAATTCAAAGAAAATGGAATTATGTTATATGCAAGAAAGAATTCACAAAGCGAAGATGGTTACCGTCATTTTGAATGGAATCTGCCTGGGGCGAAACTGGGTTTTCACCTACTATACCTTCACTTTCAAACATGCTCAAAATGCTTAAAATTATCAAATATAAAGTGCATCCTTTACACATTTACATTGAACTTAAACTCAATGTCATATATTCAATGCATTCTAGGGAAGGTATAAACTCATTTCGACGCAAACAAAGGTTTTTTAGGGACTATTTGGGCAAATATTTACATGTTTTCAAAGTACGTCTTTGGTGGAGCTTGAATGTTTTAACGCGTGCGTATTACATGATACTTTTAACACGAACACCACTTTCATTGAAGGAATCTGTGTATAAAACTGTTTTCAAAAACTGAAATATGTCTAGATCTTGAGTGAAAAAAGTACAACATATTGAGGATATCGAAAATACAACATGAAAGTGAAGTTTAATCAGGGTTCGAATTTGTTGTAAAACGGTTTTGGTCACGTGGCGTAAATCTATGTCATACGGCCGCTTTATTCTGTTTGTCTTCATTTAAATAGAAGAAGTTTTCCCATTAATTTCAATTGAACAATACAGCCAGCGACTTATTCAATTTATCTGTCAATAATTTGTCTATGCAAGTAAAATATATTTTCTTCGTCTCGGGGAATATTCCACGGTAGCCCGCAGTTAAAATGTCCCATGTAATTTATTTATATAATAACTGTTATATGGAAAAAACACCCTCCGGGATCTCTGTAACCCTTTCAAAAGTGTCAACAAAAATGTAACAGGGGCCATCTTATATCTATCTGTAAATAAGCCGTTCCTTGAGAAAACCAACATTGTGGTCTCTGCGTAAAGTATCGATCCGGATCAGCCTAAGCATGCCGCGCAGGCTAACCCGGACAGACACTTTTCGTCTCCTGTAGATTTTCTGTTTCAGTAGTCACTACTCTATACCTCTATCCCCCTGAGACGGAATGTGTCGGCCCGTATCAGTCTGTGCGAACTGCGCAGGCCGATATTGGTCGATACATTACGCAGAGGCCATAATGTTGATTTCCTCGCGGGACGGCTCAAATATTCTTTGTTTAACCTATATGTGGATAGGCGAAACTAACATTTCATATGATAATAATTTCTTCGCGATCATGGGCTGCTCTCGTATATATTTTTGTTTACTTTGGACGCCTCTGATTATCAAAATATGTATTCCATTTTTTGTTGTTGTAGGATAGGCGTGAACATTATTTAATCATTGTACTTTTGTGTCAGATTTCAAGATGGCCTCATTGAAAAATAGCAATTGGCCAAATCAGTCACCACCAATAGATGATGATTATTATTAATATTATTTTTATTATTATTATAAATATTAATATTTACCCTTTAACCCTTTTCCTCATACGACAATTTTGCAGCAGACGACTTTGAACATATTTTGTCTAAAAATTGAAACTCTCTATAATTGAATGGATAACCTATGACTAAAAGTGGAAAACATTGTGACAAAAGGAGAAATTGAACGTTTTGTGCAATTTCTTCTTTTGTTACTATGTTTTCAAAAAAGCCGTCTGCTGCAGAGGCGTCATAAAGCGTCTATATGAGGGAAAGGGTTAATAGTTTACAACTCCACGCTTTTGCTCAGCACCAGCTCAATCGAATGTAAGAACAACTAGTGAGAATGTTACCAATTTGTTAAGATTCGACCATTTTTGTGGAGTTATAACCCTTTAACCCTGTCTAACAACATGCAACGAACTATTTGAGAATTTGTAAGTCAAGCTATAACAACCACTATAAACAACAAAAGTTCAGACATTGGACGATGTTGAAGCAGTGTTGCAAAAGTAGCAATTTCATATTTTAACTGCTTTAAAATGTTGCATGCTGCAGATACGTAAATAGTGGCATATATGTGGGAAAGGGAGCATCCGGTGACTGATGTATCAGTATCAGCACTGGTAATATAGCCAGAAAACGCCGTTGAATAACTGAAATAGAGTTGAAAGCGTTTAAACAATATGCCAACAAACATATGTCCTTCTTGCATGCAAGTATTGTTTTTTAATTCCGGTGGTTAATTTTGTATTTTCTATACGAAAGGTTTTGAAGACATTATATTGTGCCATTTATTGCATGAATGCAGATAAACATATTCGATTACATTTGCAGACGATGCGAGGTTATTGTACTTTAAACAACATCTTATTTGTTAACTGGATTTAAGAGCAAAATAGCCCTAAGCTTTAAACCGCAAACTATAGAATGTACATCGGCAAATCTTATTTTATTCAAAACTTTAATGTTATTAATAAATTGATATCTAAAAGTGCAACCATATGCAAACAAAAACGTGATTAAATAAAATCAGATATGTATTTAACATAAACCAAATCTCTTTTGACGCCTATACAGCTGACAAGTTTTGATGAAAGAGAAATTGCCACAAAAAGTACATACCACGTAAATTGTTGAAGTTACACCGCCTTTAAGTTTATTTTCGTCACATCTTTATGAATGTCGCTCTGTGAAAACCAATCGAATGGCTCTGCGACCAGTATACATCAAGATCAGGCATTACATCCGAGCAATTTGACCTGTCTCTGCACTGTTGGTTAAGTCATACATAGAAGGCTGTTTCTAACCTTAGCATGATTGCGCATAAAAATCTTTTCCACGCGTGTAATAATTACGTTAAGGCTGTTTTCACAGAACGCCGCTCTTATGATCTTCTCCCGGGATAGAAATCAAATTAATTGAATCGTAATTGGAAAACATATTCATCACGTTGGCCACGTCATATGATTTTCTGATATAAGTAAACAAAATATATAAAATATTATTGGAAACATCTGATCCAAGTATGGATAAATATATTGAAATACTGAAGTACTGAACTATGAAATATATTAAAAACGTGTCAATACTTATTTACAAAGGTTTTAAAATAAGGAATAACTTTTAATAGATAGAATATCTGGTTTACTTGCAGCTTTAAGATGAAATCACTGTGGTATTGCGAAATGGTTCAAATTGAGAAAATTTGTCAATTTCTACTTTGATGTTTGATTGATTGTTATTTGTCTCTCTTCTCTCAAATAACTGTTAAACTAATATAACTTCTCTTTGACTATGTGTCGGGCCTGCATTTAGGATTTTTCCACATAAAACAGCGTAGGTGGGCTCTGCGACCAGCGATGACCAAAATCAGTTTTTTGTCTGATTAGGATCTGATAGTTTTGTCTGTCTAACCTAATCCGATAAAACAAATTTGCATCTAATCTTGTAATGCAATAATTTCGAAACCTGTAATTGATAATAATGTCTTTATCTAATGTAACATATAAAGATGTATATTGATATACAAAAGGAAATTTTATTACAGCATATGGCCTTCTACGCATTTATTCACATATCCGCATACGCATTTACGTATATAATTACCACATACATGTATGCATGTAAATATACAACCACACATAACGCACGCTGTCATGGCCGTCTTTCGTGTGACATGAATCAGAGCAATTTAAAACATGCATCAAAAATATTGAGATCTACACTGTTCACATATTTACATCTACACTGTTCATATATTTACATCTACACTTTTCACATATTTACATCTACAATTTTCACATATTTACATATACACTGTTCACATATTTACATCTACACTTTTCACATATTTACATCTACACTGTTCACATCTACACAGTTCAAATATTCGCATCTACACTGTTCACATGTTTACATATACACTGTTCACATATTTACATATACACTGTTGACATATTAACATCTACACTGTTCATATATTTACATATACACTATTCACATATGTATATCTACATTGTTCACAAATTTACATCTACACTGTTCACATATTAACATCTACACTATTCACATATGTATATCTACATTGTCCACATATTTACATCTAGACTGTTCACATATTTACAACTACACTGTTAACATATTTACATCTACACTTTTAACATATATACATCTACACTTTTAACATATTTACATCTACACTGTTAACATATTTACATCTACACTGTTCACCTATTTACATCTAAACTCTTTTCAAATATTTACATCTAAACTCCTCACATATTTACATCTAAACTCTTCACATATTTACATCTAAACTCTTCACATATTTACATCGACACTGTTCACACATTTACTTCTACACTCTTCACCTATTTACATCAACACTCTTCACATATCTACATATTCACTGTATACATATTCGCATCTACACTGTTCACATATTTACATCTACACTGTTCACATATTTACATCTACACTGTTCACATATTAACATCTACCCTGTTCACATATTTACATCTACACTGTTCACATATTTACATCTACACTGTTCACATATTTACATCTACACTGTTTACATATTTGCATCTACACTTGTCACATATTTACATTTACACTGTTCACATATTTACATCTTCAACTGTTTGCATATTTAAATCTACACTGTTCACATATTTACATCTACACTGTTTACATATTCGCATCTACGCTTTTCACATATTTACATTTACACTGTTCACATATTTACATCTTCACTGTTTGCATATTTAAATCTACACTGTTCACATATTTACATCTACACTTTTAACATATATACATCTACACTGTTCACATATATACATCTACACTGTTCACATATTTACATATACCATGTTCACATATTTACATCTACCATATTTACATATACATCTACACTGTTCACATATTTACATCTACACTTTTAACATATTTACATCTACACTGTTTACATATTTACATATACCATGTTCACATATTTACATCTACCATGTTCACATATTTACATCTACACTTTTAACGTATTCACATCTACACTTTTAACATATTTACATCTACACTGTTTACATATTTACATATACCATGTTCACATATTTACATCTACCATGTTCACATATTTACATCTACACTTTTAACATATTTACATCTACACTGTTTACATATTTACATCTACACTTTTAACGTATTTACATCTACACTGTTTACATATTTACATCTACCATGTTCACATATTTACATCTACCATGTTCACATATTTACATCTACAGTATTAACATATTTACATCTACACTATTAACATATATACATCTACACTATTAACATATATATATCTACACTATTAACATATTTACATCTACACTATTAACATATTTACATCTACACTATTAACATATTTACATCTACACTTTTAACATATTTACATCTACACTGTTTACATATTTACATATACCATGTTCACATATTTACATCTACCATGTTCACATATTTACATCTACACTTTAACATATTTACAGCTACACTATTAACATATTTACATCTACACTGTTTACATATTTATATCTACACTGTTTACATATTTACATCTACACTGTTCACATATTTACATATACATATACCATGTTCACATATTTACATCTACACTATTAACATATTTACATCTACACTGTTCACATATTTACATCTACACTGTTTACATATTTACAGCTACACTTTTAACATAATACATCTACACTATTAACATATTTACATCTACACTGTTCACATATTTACATTTACACTATTAACATATTTACATCTACACTATTAACATATTTACATCTACACTATTAACATATTTACATCTACACTGTTTACATATTTACATCTACACTGTTTACATATTTACATCTACACTGTTCTTTACATCTACACTGTTCACATATTTACATCTACACCGTTTACATATTTACATCTACACTATTAACATATTTACATCTACACTATTAACATATTTACATCTACACTATTAACATATTTACATCTACACTGTTTACATATTTACATCTACACTGTTCACATATTTACATCTACACTATTCACATATTTACATCTACACTGTTCACATATTTACATCTACACTGTTCACATATTAACATCTACACTGTTCACATTTTACTTACATACGCTTGTTAGAAGCTTCTGTCAACTTTTGTAGAACTCTCCATAAATGAAAATTTAATTATTAAACAGAGTTGAAGACCATAGTTTACGAACTTGCTCATTATGAGCGATTTCACCTATTGCAACAATGTTTTCAAAGTCGTCTGTTCCAGAGGCGTCAGAAAATGTGTGTACGTGGGAATTGGTAAACAAAACAAGGACACTCAGTGTAATATAAGTGAAAACTTAAATAGTCGAATCCCGATTATAACCATGGTTCACTGGCTTCATGGCTTCTTTATAATTCTAGACAAGACAAGACAATAAACGATAGACAATATTTCATTGAAGTAAACTACATAGTTTCTAGTCTTACAACACATGATATTAATATTTATTATATGCCTGTACATTTTCCGGTGGAAATACATGCAGATTGACATGCGCAAATACACCACGACAGATTAAAATTCCGTATCTACATGCGGTGTAAATACAAGATTGTGACGTCAGACAGTGCGCGGAATACTTTCAGCGAGGTATCCCCAATAAACAATGTATTGAATCTGTATATTTAATAGTTTTTTCGCTCTTCATAGATCGTAGGTATATAATAAAAGGAATATTACGTTGCGGGAGCGATAAATGGGTACGTATTGCACGACTCGTAGCGTGGGAAAATCCATATCTTACTCGACCTTCGGTCTCGTAAGATATCGATTTTTCCACGCTACTTGTCGTGCAATACAAACCCTTTTATCGCTCCCGCAACGTAATATTCCGTATTTATTACATGCCATTTTATTTTCCGGTGGAAATACACACATATTGACATGCGCAAATACACCACGACAGATTAAAATTCCGTATCTATATGCGGTGTAAATACAAGATTGTGACGTCATACAGTGACGTAACCGGTTTGTTGACGATTTGGGCGGAGCATACGTATTGGAATGCATTATGGAGGCGTGGCGTAATCATTGAAGCGATATTCATCCGCCCTTCATATTTTAAATCTTAATTTTACGGTTAATAAAATGTAAACTCAATAAATTTTCGCTGCTCATAGATTGTAGGTATGTAATAAAAGGAATATTATGTTGTGGGGTGGATAATTGAGTTCGTATTAACGACGCGTAGCATGGGGAAATCCATATCTTAGCTCGACCTACGGTCTCGTAAGATATCGATTTTCCCACGCTACTTGTCGTGGAATACGAACTCATTTATCCACCCCACAACATAATATTCCGTATTTACAATACAAACAAACTTATAATTAATTACAATAAACATGAAATAAACACAAAATCGAATGTTTATCATTCGAAATAGAAGGGAAAAAAGATAGACGAAAAAAAAAAAAAAAAGCGAATTCAGAATTCGTGGATGCGCATATGAGCCGTCCCGCGAGAAAACCAACATCGTGGACTCTGCGTTACGTATCGACCCGGATCAGCCTAAGCATGCCGCGCAGGCTTACCCGGAAAGACACTTTTCGCCTCCTGTGGATATCACGAATCATTACTCTATACCTTTATCCCCCTGATACGGAATGTGTCGGCCTAGATCAGTCTGCGCGGACTGCGCAGACTGATCTGGGTCGATTCATTACGCAGAGGCCATAATGTTGTTTTTACCGCGGGACGGCTCATATTCATTTAGATCTTCGCTAACTGTCTGGTCCAGATCAGACAGGACCAGGTCCATCACGCTGACGTTCGTGTAACGTGGTCCAGTATATGAATAAACTCAACATGTTTATTATTGTTTATTTTACAGGGGTACGAGTGGTATTGATATCGATCTACAAAAAGTTGACATAGACCAATGTCCTAACGATCCGAAAGAAGAACTCAACGTGTTTGCAAACTCAGCCAGATGTAAGAAGGAAACAACGAGGGTTAGTAGTTAGTTTTCGTTATACTTACTTTCAACAGTTTAATTATTGGGGTTTTACGCCGTTTTCAACATTAATTCAGTTATATCACGGCGACAGTTCACTTATTCATGATCCGTGGGTAAACAAACCAGTACTAGCCTAGACAATGTGCCTTGCCCAAGGGCACTCCACCATGACCGAGGTGCCGCGACTGTGGATCGAACCCGGGACACCTAAGCATGTCGCGCAGGCTAACTCGGACAGACACGTTTGGATTTTCTGTTTCAGGCATCATTACTCTATACCTCTATCCCCCTGAGATGGAATGTGTCGGCCCGGATTATATGAGTCCACTTTCTGAGCATTGATAAATGCGTAGCGGACCAAGATAAGACTGTACAGATGTACACGTTGATCCTGTTCTATATTTCCGTGACTAGTTGTATATGCATATTTACCATGACAAATACAGGTTGTTTAATGGCGCATTTAATAGGATGCGAGTTAATTCGGATGCATTGACTTGCCTCATTTGTGCTGCAATTAAATGAGAAACTACTGACCAAAGAGAGACAATTTACTTCCTCAATTTCACACTTATTGGACGATGAGTTAATACGCTATCTTGTCTTACCTAATGTTAAATCGCTGAAACTGCTCTGACTGTAATATATAATGCAGCGGTTCGGAAAATCACCTGTCAGTTCTTTAATTTTCTTTTAACTCTTTCAGCGCCGAATTGTATAAAGTAGACTCTTCCATGTATAAAAATCGGGCCTTTCCATTTCTCATGTCAGAAAGGTTTGGACTATTTTGATGATAACTAAAAGGCAAACAATGCTGATTTCAGGTGAGACAGCTCGTTACGAGCTGACTCACCTGAATCAGTATTGTTTGCAATCACTTCAATATTGCCTTAGGCGCTGAAAGCTGTAATACGTTACAATGTGGTCATATTCTTATTAGTCACATTTCATCCAATCCCCTTTCGGTACTTTCATTAATTCCTTTTACTTTTGTTTTGCAAAAATGTGGCCATTGTTTTGCTTGTTTCAATTCCGCCAAAAACCCTTCAGTACTTTTCTTTCGAATCTCTTTGTACAATCTGGTCATGGTCGTGCTATCAACAATTCGGCCAAAAACATTTCAGTACTTTTAATACTTTCATTATTTCATTTAGGTTCAATGCGTCCATAGTTCAGTTAGTTTCAATACGAACACCCACCCGTCGATACCTTCAGAACCTATTTTCTTTCATTTCTCCTGGAATCCGCTGTGGTCGAGTGGTTAGCGTCGGGGATTTCGAACCCGGGTGTCCCGGGTTCGATCCCCGGGCGTGGCACTACGATCATAGTGTAGTGCGCTTGAGCAAGGCAAATTGTCTAGGCTAGTACTGGTTTGTTTACCCAGGGATCATGAATAAGTGAACTGTCGCCGTGATATAACTGAAATAATGTTGAAAGCGGCGTAAAACCCCAATAATTAAATAAATAAATATTCTTTCATTTCGGAACAATTCGATCATATTCGTGTTAGTTGCACAACGAACACCCGCCCGGTCAGTACCTTTAGAACTCATTTTTTCTTTTATTTCGGTACAATTTGACCATACTCCTTCCGGTTAAAATCGCCATTCATTACTTGGATCTTCTATTTATTTTAGTGTGAACCTCTTAGCGGCCTGGGATTTCGTCGAGGATCCTACAAGTGTGTTTGTAAAGACGGATTTTACTTCCCTGGCGTCAGGGCGGTCAACAAATGGTTTAATGGCTCCGAGATAGAGATACGCTTTCGGGAAAAAGTCTATGTAAGTATCAATACTTTGTTCTTAAAGAATATTCACGACAGTCCTTATCTTCCTTTAATGACAATTCTGCAGCAGACGACTTTCAACATATTTTGTCAAAAAATAGAAAAATCTCTAAAATTGAATGGATAACCTATGACTAAAAGTGGAAAGCATTGTGGCAAAAAGAGAAATTGCTCGTTTTGAGCAATTTCTTCTTTTGTCACTATGTTTCCAAAAAGCCTTCTGCTGCAGATGCGTCAGAAAGCGTTTATATGAGGGAAAAGGATTAACACCAACCTAAGAGAAAAACGTTTTAAAAGACTACTTCGTACTCAAAGACTAAAAACATCATTTTCAGATGAAAAGCAAGCCGTACATGTTTCTGTTTTATAGGAAAGAATGAGAACATTTTGCTATTTCATGGCACAAGAGGTTGAAGCCATTAACTGCCCTTACTATATATAATATGTGTTTGGCACGCTAAACTGTTTTTGATTTGACGTGGGTCAATCCGTGCAATTGTATTTGAAATAAACAGAGAACCGTGTCTAGTGATTTGGGGTCGTAGCCTTGTCCCTCTTGCAGACGCATTTTGACTAATATGAAGCAGACGATTTATTTTTAACGCCTCTGATCTTTAGTGCTTGGAAGTCGGTATTCGAGTCTTTGATGGATCGAACCTAATTCTTTAACAAAAACCCGTAATTAAAACTGTAATATAGGATTCTAAGGTTTTCGTTTTTTAATTATTGATGTAAGGATTCGTCTTATGTAAGACTTATTTAGGTGAATGTTTACAACGTTTAAAACTTGGCCTAAAGCAATAAAGCAAGCAAATAGGTCGGAATAGCAGAAACAAATTTCATTGAAAAAGACCTTAAATAGATTTTGCCATTTCACTTAAACCGTTAAAAGAAGACTTAACAATGGTAGTAATGGCTTCCCTCCTTAGCGCTCAGAAATAAGGGGTAAGCATTACGACTGACTGACTGGTGTAAGGATAAACGTACCCGTAGCACTAGCACACAGGAAACGCCGGAATATAACTGAAACATTGTTTACAAGCGGCGTAAAACACCAAACAATCAATAAATCAATAACCGTTAGAACGAATAATGTAATCAGTCACAGTTTCTACTACGTAAACTGTAAATTCTATCTAATATCATTTTATGTCTCTACGGGCTTTAATAAATGCCTTTGCTAATAAAGTTAAATCAAAGGTTTATTGAGTGTATCCAGTACTTTCACTCGTTAACTTTCTAACCCTTTCCCACATACGAAACGTCGACAGCATACGAGTCCGAAATAATCTAGACAAAACTATGGGAGATCTGTAATACTGACTGTATAATCATTGGATAAAGGTAAAGACACTATGGCAAAAGGATACATTTGCTCATGATGAGCAACGTCTGCTGTTGTCACAATGTTTTCCAAAGTCGTCTGTATTTTTCCAATGCGTCAAAATGTGTCTGCAATTGTGATAGCGATGAATTTTAGCTTATCGGTGAAAAAGTATTTTTTTCAAACAATGACGCCCAATGCGAACATCTGTATGCGTATGTTCTTGTTGTAATGGACAGGTACATTCTTCAAGGAGGTGGCCGAGCACCGGTAGCTCATTTTGTAGCGATGCGAGCTGTAAATCCAGGGCTTGTGAGTTCAACCCAGCTCGGCCAACATTCTTTCTTACGTTTGACAAAAGTCACTGCTACAAGCATCATTCGTCTTCCACCAATGGGCTAGCAGTCTATGTTGAAAAGAAGCTAGTTGTTTGGAAAGATTGTTGTGTGGGGTAATGGTGTGAGAAATCCAGATAACACATGATAAGGTGAACTGACCGCCGTGATATGACTGAAAAGTTGTTGAAACGTCGTTAAACCCCAGTCAACCAAACCAACATCCTGCAGGAGGTGGTTCGAATTAACCAACCAAATACTTTCACAATGATAGTAGTGACTGTCTCCCTTTGCGCTCAGGGGCTGCGGTGATAGCAGTACGACTGATGCGCTGTGGTTTCAGCATAAATATATAAGCTACATTGATAACAATGAAATAATGTTTAAAGTGATGTTAACTTTGAAAACATAATGACAAAACCCTGAATAATCTCCATAAAAGATAGATTAATTGTTAAATAAAGTTGAAAACATTGTGACCAAAGGAGAAATTGCTTATCATGAGCAATTTAACCTTTGGCCACAATGTTTTCAAACGTCGTCTGCTGCTATCGCGTCAAAATGCGTCTGTAGGTGGGAAAGGGTTAAACAAAACGCATACCCGTATACAAATCAATCGTTTGAAAAAATAACATTAAAACACATTGAAATCAAATCGAATCAATCGTATTTTCGTACTATATGTCCATTCGAATTGGATTTGAAATTTGACATGTGATTTTTAAAATCTGAAAAATGTGCATATGACGTATGACGGGGCTCGTTAATCCTTTCCTGTCCCGACTATAAGACGCACTGTGACGTAATAACAGCAGACGACTTTTTAAAACATTGTGGCCAAAGGAGAAATTGCTCATCATGAGCAATTTCTCCTTTGGCCACAATGTTTTCAATTTTTATTTAGCAATTAAGCTATCGTTTATGGACATTTTTGAGGTTTTTGTCACAATGTTTACAAAGTCGTCTGCTGCAGAAGTGTCGTACGTGGGAAAAGGTTAATCTTGTTCAAAGTGAAAGTATCAGATTAAACTCTTTCATGGCCGAATATCCTAAAGTAACCTCTCTCCTTCGTAAAAATCGAGCGGCTCCATATTTCAAGTAATAAATGTTTTGGAATTTTCGATAATTAAAGGACAAACAATGCTGATTTCAGGTGAGACAGGTTTGTTACGAGCTGCCTCACCTGAATCTGTATTGTTTGCAAAAATAACTCAATATTGCCATTGGCGCTGAAAGAGTTAATGTTTACCAGCATTGCTTTTTAATATCCGATGGTGTCTTTCCTTGACGGATGAGTTTTAAAGTCGAATCCTACTTGATATATTGTTGTTTGGTTATTGTATTTATATAATAAATATTTTTCACAAAATAAGCACACATGTCAAATCAAATGGTTTAAACTTAAAAGACAAATTCTTCAAGACCGTCTTCGCGATAAGAGCTTCTGGTTTGGCAGCGGGATACCTGCGTTCAATTCCCAGTCGTCTCATATCAAACACTTTAAAATGGTAGCAATAGTTTCCGTCCTTGGTGCTTAGAGTTGCTTGGATAGCATAACGACTGATGGATTGTTGTCAGAACAGATGATACCGGAAGTGCTTGATAATGTCACCGGGAAACTTGCCGACGCATTCCGACGTCTTTGCAGCAGACGACTCTTGAAAACATCGTGGCAAAAGGAGAAATTGCTCGTGATGAGCAATTTCCCCCTTTTGCTACAATGTTTTCGACTCTATTTAATGATTAAACTTTCATTATTATAGAGAT
Source organism: Serripes groenlandicus (assembly GCA_031761405.1). Classification (NCBI taxonomy): domain Eukaryota; kingdom Metazoa; phylum Mollusca; class Bivalvia; order Cardiida; family Cardiidae; genus Serripes; species Serripes groenlandicus. Next base: position 3,857,930 of record JASEVX010000010.1, on the reverse strand, counting down.
ATTTCACATTGTTGCCAATATATTTACGGTAGTCGTCTGCTGCAGAAATGTCGTATGCGGGAAAGGGTTAAACAAAATGCTTATTTGGTATGTCACCTCGAAATACGTGCTATGTATACCGACACTATGTAACAGTTCATCGTATGTGTCACCTGTCCAAATTAAGGAAGAGAAAAATCTACGAAATTCTGCTTTAACCGATATGTTTTCAAATGTCGTCTGCTGCAGATACGTCAAAATGTGTCTGCAAGTTGGAAAGAGTTAACACTGTTTATAAGTTTCGCGACGTTAAGCAAAATTGACTATATCCTTATACTAAAATTATTCCAACCAAATTGCATGCCACTTTCAATTCTACGTTCGCAAAGAAACCCTTTTTCTGATTACTTTGAATTTATGAGTTTCTAAGAACATGATAAGAATGTATTGTGAAAGAGTGGAGACTGCGGGGCCGAGATAAGCCTGCAAACTCGTCAGTGGTAATCTCACTTTCAATTAACCATTTCCCTGATGAAGCAGACGTATTTTGAAAACATTGTGAAAAAGGAGAAATTGCTCAAAACAAGAAATTTCTCCTTTTTGCCACAATGTTTTCAACTCCTTTTTATAATTAAACTCTCATTTGTTTAGGGTTTTCACGTTTTTGTATAACGTTTTTCAAAGTCGTCTGCTGCAGATTGTTTGTAAGTGGGAGAGGGTTAGTTACTAGTTTAGTGTCAAGTCGGGATAGCTCAATCGGTATCGGCGAGGGAAATCATTCTACGGATCGTGAGTTCGAAACCTGGCTCTGTCATTCATTCTTTCCGATGATTTACAAAAGTAAATTGCCCCTGGAAAAATGTTTGGAGTACTGGTTCCACCAAGTCATTGATTGATTAATTAATTGATTGATTGATTGATTGATTGATTGGGGTCTAAAGCCGTTTTCATCAATTGTTCAGTCATATCACGGCAGCCAGTTCACCTATTCACCAAGCAACTGGCTTCTTTTCCACATAACCTGTTAGCCCATTGGTGAAAGACGAATGACGCTTGTCACAATGACTTTTGTCAAACGAAGGAAAGAACGTTGGCCGAGCTGGGGTTCGAACTCACAACTCCTGGATTGACAGCCCCCGTCGATACCGACTGAGCTACCAAAAAGTTAGAAAGTATATGTGAGGTGAACTGGCCGTCGTGACATTACTGAAATACCATTTAAAATGGCGCTTAATCCTTTCCCACCTGCAGACGCATTTTGACGCAATAGCAGCAGACGACTTTTGAAAATATTGTAGCCAAAGGTAGAATTGCTCAGGATGAGAAATGTCTCATTTTCCCACAATTTGTTCAACTTTATTAAACAATTAAGGGATCTTTTATGGAGATTTTTCAAAGTCGTCTGCTGCACAGTTGTCGTATGTGGGAAAGGGTTAACTCCAATCAATCAATTACATAAATGTCGTAATTTAAATCTCTTTCAGGGCGAATCCTCGTTCTACGACTTTAACTTCGATTGTTACCCATGCGCACACGGCTGTGATACATGTAGTGACCCCAGTCCCTGTGTGATATCCCTTAACTGGAGAAACCGGAGTGTTGTACTCGCCATATCCGCCATGATTATCTGCTGTATTCCGGCTCTTATTTGGTTTACACTTCAGTACAGGGACGTTAAGGTATGTAGTCTATGTCAATTATGTAGGCGTCAAGCTGTGCTGTATCCTGGCCTTTATTTGTTTACAATTCAGTACAATGACGACAATGAATGTAGTATATGTCAAGTAAGTAGGCGTCAAACTGTGCTGTATCATGGCCTTTATTTGTTTACAGTACAGTACAAGGACGTCAATACATGTAGTACATATCAATTATTTAGGCGGCAAGCTGTGCTTTATACTGGCCGTTATGTGTTTACAGTTCAAAACAAGGACGTTAATAAATGTAGTATATGTCAATTCTATATACAACATAACATGTCGTCTCAGATTTAAACTTGCATCGGCCAATTATATTGGCGCCTTACTAATCCTTATGTATCAACAGGGGAGATAACCAACCCATATGGGGAAAAACGAGGTTTGAAAGTGGTGATGGCCGAGCGTTGTTGAATCGTGCGATTTGATTAGACATAATAATCAGAAACCTGCTCAACCATAATTAAACGTGTAGAGATGACATTTAATGCAGTGTTGTTGTCAGACTCAATATACGCAATTTAGTAATTTGATCTGATTTTAATTAGTTCGATGTCAGTTGTATATGCATCCAATTGTACTGTATCCCGGCTCTTACTTGGTTTACAATCATGAGCAATTCTCATTTTGCCACAATGAATTCAAACGCCGCATTGTTTTTCTAAAGTTTTGATCTCACCTTTTGCTGAGTGACATGCACTTTGACTCATCTTGCAGCAGTCGATTTTTGAAAAAAAAAAAAAAATGGCCAGAACCATTTTCTGCATGAAGTCTACATAATAAGATATATGAAAATATTGTAGCAAAAGGAGACATTGCTCATAATGGGCAATTAATAGAGACGAACATATTGTGGCAAAATGTAGAAATTGCTCATGATGATAAATTTCTCCTTTTGCCACACTAAGTACAAAGGTCGTTATCCATAAACAATGTGTTATATTTTATGAATAGCCTGGGTAACGAGGCTGGTCTACTGTAAGCGCGTTAAGATGCGATAATATGCGGGCAAGGGGAATGATAAAACATAATTGGGGATTTAAAGTCGATAATTGGCACGGACAAGTACAGAAATAATGAGAATTAATTCACACTTAGAAGGATATAACCCAAAACGTATAATTCGTTTATTAAAGTATAGTTCCCTTTTTAATAGCTAAGGAGTATGCGAAGGTATCATTACGCTCGTTGTTATTGCATTTCGTGTAATTTTGAGTTTGACACATTTTGTATCAACTGTAACTCTTGCTGGTACGCGAGACATTTTCAAAGATTCATAAAGACTAGGCTTCAAATTTTCGAAATAAACATAAAAGATACGCTGGACCTTATCAAATATAATTTAAAAAAAGTTTGACCTTTTCTAAGATATATAAAAGATACGCTTAACTTTATTGCAACAATATAAAAAGTACGTTTGACTTTATCCAAAAAACATGAAAGATAAGACTATCTTTATCGAAGAAAGATAATATACGCTTGACCCTATCGCAGATACATACAAATGACGTTTGATCTTGTGTAACACATACATAAAAAATACGCTTGACCCTATTTGAAGAGACATAAAAATTACGGTTGACATTAACAAAGATGTATACAAGATACGATTTGTCCTATCGCAGATACCTGGGTAGATACATGCTATATATACTTGGCATTATCGGAGATGTATAAGAGATAACTACGCTTGACTTTATTGAATATATATCAATACGCTTGCCCTTATAGAATATATATAAGAGAAACGCTTAACTTAATGGAATATGTATAATTGATACGCTTGACCCTATCGAATATATATATAAGTATATAGGCTTGGTATTTTCGAATATATAAAATAAAAGCGCTTGACTTTTTTTTTAGATATATAAGAGACACGCTTGACCTTATCGATTATAATAAGAGAAACGCATTACCTTTTCGAATATATATAAGAGATACACTTGACCTTATCGATTATAATAAGAGATACGAATTACCTTTACGAATATATATAAGAGACACGCTTGACTTTATCGATTATAATAAGAGATACGCATTACCTTTTCGATTATAATAAGAGATACGCTTGTCCTTATTTAATATATAACATGAGTATAGGTGTAACCTAATTCTGGTAAACAAACACATATGAATGTTGATGCCGGTTATCTTGATCTCATAGAGTTATTTAAAGTTATTTACAAGTCCTATCGTCTTACGCAAATAAACTAAAAATCATCATCTGTTTGAGCATATATTCTACAATATATAAATAGCCAAGATATAAAATCCATGACGTAATGATGATAGGTACAACACATAATCGACTTACGCTTCATAACGTATTTCCAATAAAAAACATTCCACACTTTGCAGAACAACATTTGTGACGACTCAAACTTTCCTTGCCTACCATTTCTGGCGTTTTCCTTTTGGGTATTTATTTATAATTTGCGTTACGATAATACAATCACGTCGCCTTTATTGACGCCGCGTGGAAGCGCGGCGTCAGTATGGGATAGGTTTTAATTTTGTACCATGGGGTGACGTAATCAAAAAGGGAGAAACCCACAGATATTATTGTAAAGAAAAACTCTGTAATATGTTTGAAAAAACAGCCTATATGGTTGAATAAATTGTATTAACTGATTTAAGAAACAACAAGATACAAAATATGTACATCTTTCACAGTTGTTACAAAACTTAAGATACATTTAAATTGTGTTTAATAACTGTTCCCCAACTAATTAGGCTAAGCTTTTTTTATGAGTTGATTTACGAAGTTCACTAGGCTACGCTGTTTTAATTGTTTGGTTTACAAATTTATTGAAAATCTTGTTAACACTCTGGAAGCCGCATTTTTTACTTGAGCATGTAGAAACTTTGTCAGAATGTTTGTCTTATGATATCTAGCCCAAGTTTGAATATAGGTCATGTCGGGTCAAAAACTAGGTCACTAGGCTAAATTGAAGGAAAATCTTGTTAACACTCTGGAAGGCATATTTTAAACTTGAGCATGTTGACACTTTGTCAGAAAGTTTGTCTCGATTATATCTAGGCCAAGTTTGAAACTGGGTCATGTCGGGTCAAAAACTAGGTCACTGGGCCAAATTTAATGAAAATCTTGTTAACACTCTGGAAGCCGTATTTTTGGCTTGAACATGTTAAACATTTGTCAGAATGTTTGTCTTAGTGATATCTAGGCCGAGTTTGAATATAGATCATGTCGGGTCAAAAACTAGGTCACTAGGCCAAATTTAAAGAAAAGCTTGTTTACACTCTGGAAGCCGCATTTTTTACTTGAGCATGTTGAAACTTTCTCAGAAAGTTTGTCTTGATGATATCTAGGCCAAGTCATGTCCGGTAAAAAACTAGGTCACTAGGCCAAATGTAAGGAACATCTTGTTAACACTTTGGAAGCCACTTTTTTGGCTTGAGCATGATGAAACTATGTTGGAATGTTTGTCTTAGTAATATCTAGGCTAAGTTTGAATGAAGGTCATGACCGGTCAAAAACTAGGTCACTAGGCCAAATTTAAGGAAAGTCTTATCAACACTTTGGAAGCCACATTTTTGGATTGAGCATGTTGAAACTTTCTCAGAATGTTTGTCTTAGTGATATCTAGGTAAAGTTCGAATATGGGTCACGTCAGGACAACTAGGTCACTAGGCTAAATTGCAGAACAATCTAGTTAACACTATAGAGATTGCATTTTTGACTTGAGCAGCTTGAAATTTTGTCAGAAAATTTGTCTAGATGGTATTGCCATTGGCGCTGAAAGAGTAAAGTCTTAAATAACCTATTCTCAGGTGAGCGATTCCAGGGCATCATGGTCCTCTTGTTTCCAATTTATTTCTGTTGTATTACTAAACTTAAAACGTTCCTCCCCATACAGTTGTTAATTCAGACCATTGTATTCTTGCTATATGTTGACTATACATGAAAACTTTTTCTTTTAATTTCATAAATGCTTAATTTCGATATTAAATATCTTTAAACTTGTTAGAATTATTTGTATATTTTGTTTATATACTCTCGTTTTTTGTTATCATACTTCTGCTCAACTGGAAGGAGAATCGACTTCCCTCTCTCCTTCCAAAGCTTGTGTCACACTTAACTTATAACTAGAGGCATTAACACTTAAGTTAATATCTGTTAATATTTCAGTATCTATGTTTTTTGTTTGTCTAATTGATCTAGTTAGAGCAGATTTAAAATTAAGAAATTTCAGCTTGTTTTGTTGCAGTCAATGTTAAGCAAACGGTAAAACAAACAGTTTGAAGACTTAACTCGTCATTTCACGACTAAATTTTACATGCTGAATATCATATAGATCGTAGCATATAAAGTATATACTCCACTCCCTACGTCAAAATGGACCCTTTTTGCTATTGATAACATTTTATTATAGACTATGGTATCCAGGTGAGCAATAAGGAACATCTCGGCCTTCTTGTTTAAGATAAAGGTACATTTGGCCTACATCCTGTCCGTGTGCACAGGTTATTTAAATGTACTGAACTGCATCTGCTTTCCTTTAAGTCATGCCTTAAAAGCATGCGCGGCGTCTTTGATGCTTAGCATCAAAATTCGTCTTGTAGAAATTTGGATTTGTTCACATCTGGTTAGCTTAAAAACCCTTATCAGATATATTTTAAGGTAGTAGAAGCATAATGAAAACCTCCACTTGAAACTCTTCAATGTTAATTGAATTGAGATTGAAATTGAAATTGAAATTGAAATTAAAATTGTTAATGCCTATGTTGTTAAGCACAGGACTTCACATCTTTTGAGGGTTTCAAGGTATTGGTTCGAATCCCTCCAGAAGCAAAACTTTTTTTTTTCTTTTCTTCTTCTTTGTTTTCATTAGTAACACTTTTCACAGAGGTTTATATTGTACTTTCATTAAAAAGTAATTAAATACATTTCTATACATAAATATTAGCTTCTTTGAAGATTTTATTACTTGCAGTCACGGCTGAAATAGGTGGTTGGGAATTTCAAACTCTATTTTTCTTAAAAATGAGACAGTAAAACATTTTGATTTTTTGGCATAATGTTCCCAAAAGGCTAAAGTTAATTATTAATAGCTATTCTCTGTAAGCATTTAAACTTTTTCGGCACGCATAGTCACGGATATATTGCTTAAACTTATTCCAATAGAAATAGAAATAGTGTTAGAAATTCCAAATATTGCCCTGTTGCCATGGAAACAGTGTGCAAAGTTGAGTTTTTGATGAAAAACGCAATATTTACCACTTATTTAAAAAAAAATGCAGCCATCTCCAATTAAGTGAATTACATAAATAGATAGATGAACATTTGCTTAATCAAACGCAAGAAAAAAGCTACGGGGAACATATGATCGTTTTTGCATAAATAAGATTTTAAAATACCTCATCACCAAAAAATACAAATTACCTCCCTTAGTTATTTAGAAAAATAAAAAAAACACGAATTACCTCCCTTGGAATTTTAGATTTTTTTTTTATTGGGGATTTGAGCCGTTTTAACATTATTTCAGTAATATCACAGCATCAATTCACTTGTTTGTGATCCCTGGGCAAACAAACCAGTACTATGTAAGGAAATGTACCTTGCCCAAGGGTACTCCACCATAATTGGTGCGGGGCACTTTTGGATCGAACCTGTGACTCTAGGTTCATAATCACTGACGCTGAACATTCGAACCTACATGAACAGATCATTATCAGATGTATAACCAAGGACTTTCCTAATACCATTTGTCAAAATATGTTCAAAGTCGTTTGCTGCATAATTGTCGTATGAGGGAAAGCGTTAAACCCTTCAATTTTTTTGCATACTTTTGCTGTACCTGTACCTGTTTTTATTGGCTAAAAACGGATGCTTTTTTTCCAATAGTATTTCATAAATAAGTTGTCTATCGGGGTTTATGATAGACACTTTTTGAAAGTGTATTCGTGTTTTTTCTTAAAAATATATTATACATTAATACAAATAATGATGAACATTACTTTCACTTATAAAATGCGTCACCCAACTTGACATGTAAAATAATATACTTCTTTATTTGAATCATAACAACTAATGATAATTTTGTTTGAAGATTACAATTTTCCATGTTTTATATCACTAACTAATCCTTCTATTTTGATTTTTAGCTCGTCTGATATTTTTTTTATCACTAACTAATCCTTCTATTTTGATATTTAGCTCGTCTGATTTTTTTTGGGGAAAAAGATGAGCTATTGTCGTCACTTGATCGTCGTAGTCGTTTTCGTCGTCGTCGTCGGCGGCGTTGGTTAAGTTTTGCGTTTAGGTCACTTACGTGAAAACTATCAAACCAAACACTTTGAAACTTTGAAAACTTGTTCATCTAATACTTTTCTTCATATTGTATGCTGAAGATGCTAAGTGTAGTCTTTTTTGGGGTAAAAAACATAATTTTTGATGTATTTTTGTCGATTTTGAGAATTGGACATAGTTGGTTAAGTTTTACGTTTAGGTCACTTACATGGAAACTATCAAACCTAATTCTTTGAAACTTGTTCTCTAATACCTTTCTTCACATTATATGCTAAAGATGCTGAGTGTTGTCTGTTTTTTTTATGTAAAAAACATAAATTTTGATGAATTTTGGTTGATTTTGAGAATTGGCGGTGTTGGTTAATTTTTGCCTTTAAGTCACTTATATGGAAACTATCAAACCTTGATGCTGAGGCCTGGTTTTTTGGGTAAAAAATATCAATTTTGATGTATTTTGGTTGATTTTGAGAATTGAACATAGTTGGTTAAATTTTGCATTTAGGTCACTTACATGGAATCTATCAAACCTATTACTTTAAAATTAGGAAAACTTGTGCATATAATAACCTTCTTCACATTGAATGATAAAGAGGCTGAGCGGGCCTGTTTTGTAGGGTAACACACATCAATTTTGATGTATTTTGGTTATTTATGAGAATTCAACATAGTTTCTTCACTTTTTGTTACATTGAATTCAAATTTTCCCCAAGTAATAAAAACATGATGTATTTCAAACGTATTATGAATATCTTCAATTAGATTGTGTTTTTGGGGTCAAGGTCACTGTTACAAAAAAAAAGAGGCACTGTTCTCCCATAGCTTTTTTTCATTTCTTGTGAGAAGAGATGTTGACCTTCATACATCCATTGTTCATTTGTATTCACATGAACGCATTAAATTTTTATAACCATTCAAAAAATGGCAAAAAAGTGTTCTTTTTCCCCGTAAAAAACACCATTTGCAAAGAAGGGTTTGGGACCACATTTAACAATTTGATAATCAATTGTTTTCTACTTTATTTCCTTCATCAAATGATGACTTTGGTAGAAAATATGATCCATTTTGTTTAACCCACATGCTGGCAATATTTAAATAAACATTAAACCATTTTTTTTTTTTTTTTTTTTAATTTTAAAATGATACATTTTGTATCCATGGTAACTAATTTTAGAGGCACTGTTCCCCATAGCTTTTTTTCATTTCTTGTGAGAAGAGATGTTGACCTTCATGCATCCATTGTTCATTTGTATTCATATGAACGTATTAAATTTTTATAACCATTCAAAAAATGGCAAAAAAGTGTTCTTTTTCCCCGTAAAAAACACCATTTGCAAAGAAGGGTTTGGGACCACATTTAACAATTTGATAATCAATTGTTTTCTAATTAATTTCTTTCATCAAATGATGACTTTTGGTAGAAAATATGATCCATTTTTTTTAACCCACATGCTGGCAATATTTAAATAAACATTAAACCATTTTTTTTTTTTTTTTTTTTTAATTTTAAAATGATACATTTTGTATCCATGGTAACTAATTTTAGAGGCACTGTTCCCCATAGCTTTCTTTCATTTCTTGTGAGAAGAGATGTTGACCTTCATGCATCCATTGTTCATTTGTATTCATATAAACGCATTAAATTTTTATAACCATTCAAAAAATGGCAAAAAAGTGTTCTTTTTTCCCATAAAAAACACCATTTGCAAAGAAGGGTTTGGGACCACATTTTATCAATTTGATAATCAATTGTTTTCTACTTAATTTCCTTCATCAAATGATGACTTTTGGTAGAAAATATGAACTTTTGCATATATATCTTCATTTATGCTAAAAACTGATTGGAAAATTTAGTGAATTTCCCATTGAAATCAGACCTATAAAAAACGAGAACCGGTTGCTATGGCAACCAAAGTCTATAGCAAAGTTTTTTTTGCCATTTTCCATTTCTTTCATCAAGTTGAGAAAATGTGTGAAGTTTGAACAAAATCCGTGACCATGCGTGCCACACTCCCTATATGGGAGTGCAAATGCTTACAGAGAATGGCTATTAATAAAGAACAGGTCATGAGTATTTCTAGAACTTGTTGATTTTGCTTTTAAACGTCAATGTTCCAATTTTACGCGGTCAAAACAGTATGTTAAAATTGTAATACCATATGGCTATTTCAGTACAGTTTGATTATATTTGTCGGTGATGTTATCAATAATGTATTATTTCTGAAAGCAAATATATTTCTTGTTACTTTGATACCAAATTATTACCAAAGTGTAAAAAAATAAATGAAATAAAGGATTTGTCTTGTCTCTCGGGTGATGTCGTTTTTATCGAAAATTCTGAAATGGCGGTAAGGTAATTCAAATTCAAATAAAATTGTTATTTGACGTTAAATTTCTTTTAAATTTTGTTTTTAAATCCAGGAAATGATACACAAATTATCAAGCTGATCATAGTTTGAAGTGATGCCCATTAGACTCCTACTACCTTAACTCATTTTGAAAATTAATATATCAGATTTCTTGTTTTCATTCTTTTTATCGAGAAGGTATTTTCTTATTTAATTATTTCCTCTAGAAGTATGTTTTGCTTTGAAATTTACTTTTCATGAAATCAAAACGAAGGAATATCGTGACTGCACCATACATCTTTTCTGGACACAATATTTGGATACATGGCATAGCAAAATTCAAATACATTACCTATGGACGGGAACATTTGTCTTTACCATAATCTTCTAGAGATAAACTTGACATTTTCGAAAAGGCTAGAAAATGAACCTTGCTTAAGGTTACTCCACCATGACCACCGCGAGTGGGGTTCGAGCCCGGGACACCCGATTCGAAATCCCCGACGCTAACAACTCGTCCATGGCGGATTCCTAAGCAACTAATATAACAGCGTATATAGCAGTATTAAGGATATTGTGACAATTCACAAGAGGATACTAACATGTACTTTACGGGGAATGTCTATATTAGTCGATCATATAACTGATTATGTTTAAAAGGAACCTTTTAACGGTGATTATATTAGTAAAACATGACGTTTTAACATGCACGTGTGTGCTTTCATTTCGAAGTAATGTCTTAACTATGCCATTTATATTAATTGTATAGTAATCTTGTTAAAATGTTACCATGTAGAATTGTTTATTCCAATGTTCAGATCTATATATTACGATTATTCATGTCATATTGAAAGCGAGGCTACGGCCATGTGTTAAATAGAATAGTCGTCCGCATGAGAGAGTACTTGTGGGGTGCGTGTTTTTCCTAAAGCCCACCCACCATCCTTATAAAAACACTTAGATAAATAGTTATTTTTTATTTTTTATAACGGGTATCTCATTTACATATTAATGTTATTCATTCCGTAAAAGGGGGTTAATTACGGAATGAATTGCATACTTGTGGGGTGCACCCCACAAGTAAACATCAAAGGAAATAACCCCACAAGTACACTACCATGAGTTCGTCCGTCCGACGCGAACTCGCTATTATTAGACGCCGGGCAGAAGCCCGCGACTTCTATTTTTAATAGCTTTTCGGAAATCACATGGGAGGGCGGCTTATTATTAGAAAGAAACAAATCTAGATGATTTGAACATATTACAATTGTGGTTGTTTACGAACACTAATAAATGACACATCTAAATTGAAATAAATATTCCGATTTTTTAATGTTTGCAGTTTTTTTTATTTCACTCGCATTTAAGTTTTTTGTCTTATTTACGAAGACAAAAGTGGTCCCTTCAAGACGTGAACCAACACCCCCTAATGCAGACTCTTATGTGTCATCATTGAGGTCAATTTCGGATTCTCCTTTTAATAGCAATTTTAACTTACTAAATGTTGTTTTCATGTTCAAAGAGATTTCTTGATTTGTGTAGAATTCATTTAATAATGTTAATCCATGAATATCTAAAGTAGGAACTGTTTCTAAGCTAAATATAGACCCTATTCTGTTGTGTAGTTTCGTGACCTTTAACATCGATTTTCGCGCATGCGCATTTCGATATGAAAAAGCGAGTGATATTATTTTATTTTAGACAAGTACAAGACGAATGTTTGACGCAAAGCGTCAAAGAGAAGACGCAATATTTCGGTGTACATGTAGAAATAAGAAAAAAAGAACATTTTTAAATCCACAAACAATAGAACAATTTAAACTGTAGACGGTAATGCTGATATATTTCTCCTTTTGAAGACTTTTGTTTTCTTCAAATTACCTCCCTTTAAAGCAATACCAGGATTTTTACCTTGTGATTCGAATAAGATTGACAAACATTGAAATTATATGAATGAATACTATTATTTAAATAAGTAACAACAGCAAAATTAAATTTAAGCCAGATAAATGTGTACACATTTCGTTAATTTTTTATAGATACCCTAATGTATAGGTATGTATATAAAATTTATAAGCAAATGTTTTCATTACAACGTTCCTAATGTTTGAATAGACTAAGGAAAGTCAAGAATACATAAATAAATCAATGCAGTCTTTTCCGGCGACATTGATGCCTTGCATCAACTTTCTCTTGTTATTATTTATATTCCTTTTGTTCTATTCCACAGGTATTAAAGGCAGCCAGTCCACTATTGCTAATAATTATCCTGCTTGGCGCGTTCCTCTTGTATTGTCCGGTAAGGTTCTTCTATTCTGTAGTAGCCTACATAGTTCCCAAAAACTACAATATTTACTTCCCTTGTCGATCGATAGATAGAAAACAAATCTATGTATATTTAATTTCATTTAACAATTTCATATGCAAATATGATTAGATCAATACGATTATATAATCAGAATAAACAGATCTTCAACGAAATATTGTTGTCTAACTCAAATTTCTTTGTGTTGTATAATTGTTGCGAGATTGTTGAAAATACTTATAAAATCCGACTTTAAGAATATGATCCACAAGGGAGATAATTAGTGTAGTTCTCTGAACCGTATTTAGCCGCGTCTAGCGGTTTTGGGGTCTTAAAATACACACCGCTTTGAAATCATTTGAAGATATATTGGTAGAAAACCAGTAGGGCTACACTTCCAGTTTTGTGTAAGCAATATATGCGGACGGTGGAGATTATGATGGGAAAACCCATGAAGTATCATTTAAGGTTAACACTTTCCCTAATGCAGACGAATTTTAACGCAAAAGCAGCAGACGACTTTTAAAAACATTGAGGCCAAAAGAGAAATTGCTCATGATGAGCAATTTCCTCTTTGGCCACAATGTTTTCAACTTTATTTAACAATTAAGTCATCGTTTAAGGAGATTTTTTCAGGTTTTTTATCACTATGTTTTAAAAGTCGTCTGCTGCAAAATTGTTGTATGTGGGAAAGGGTTAATGGTTATCAACATCTTTAACTAGAGTTTGCAGCTTTTTATATAGCTTGGACATGAGTCTGACCACATAAAAGCATGTCTTGGGAAGGTATGAAAAAACAGTGAATTCGGACAAGGTTGCATGCATGTATATCGTTATCTGTACACATCTTTAATCCATCCGCGTGACTGAGTGCTTAGCGTCGGGGATTTTAGAGCCAGTCGTCCCTGGTTCGATCCCAAGTCAATGTGGTAATGTCGAAGTATAATCCCAATAAAGACAAAGTATCTTTATTGAAATGTTTAACCCTTTCCCAGACATAAACGCAAACACTTGGCGTATCTACAGCAGACGGATTATTCACTCATTTTATTTTTGTTTATAGAGATGTTCCGTACTTTTGCTAAAATGGTTTTAAAAACCTCTGCTGCACAGTGGATGTGTGAGGAAGAGGGCTGATCTCTTTCTATCACATGTATACGCACTTAACGTTCAATGTGCCACCATGTTTCCAACGCTAGTCAACTCTTTTCACAAACGTTACTTTCGTTTAATATAGATTTTCCGCAGAATTGGTTATATGGTTTCAAAGTCACATGTAGCAGATTTATTGTTTATAGGAAAAGGTCAAACGCCTTGATGACTCTAATCAGTCTGCGCAAATACGCAGACTGGTCTGGGTTTTGACTGTTCGCCAATTCAAAACCGAAGAACGGGGATGATTTCTGCGGTATTATCGAAGTAAGTTATTTTTCTCTACGGCTATTAAATATAAATCACTTTCTCTGCGTCTTATTACCATTAATTGCCTGACATTTCGAGCAGAGGAAGTGTTTTATCCGAATTTCCTGAGCTGAAGTAAATCGCGTAAATGTACCGTATATAGCCTGTCTGTGGACTTATGCTGTTGATCTTATAGCCGCTTGATTGAGATATATACGGTTGTTTTTTTATTTTCGATGTAACCTTGGTAAAAATAACACGGAGTATTCTTTCATTTTTGTCGGAGTGCACTGGCCGGTCGCCAAGTAACCTTCTAGAAAGTACGATTCATTGATATCCCTGACGCAGACGACTTCTAGAAAGTACGACTCATTTTTATCCGAGTGCACTGGCCGGTCACCAAGTAACCTTCTAGAAAGTACGACTCGTTGTTGGCGGAGTGCACTGGCCGGTCACCGAGTAACCTTCTAGAAAGTACGACTCATTGTTGGTGGAGTGCACTGGCCGGTCGCCGAGTAACCTTCTAAAACGTACGATTCATTGATATCCCTGACGCAGACGACTTCTAGAAAGTACGACTCATTTTTATCCGAGTGCACTGGCCGGTCGCCGAGTAACCTTCTATAAAGTACGACTCATTGTTGGCGGTGTGCACTGGCCGGTCACCGAGTAACCTTCTAAAAAGTACGACTCATTGTTGGTGGAGTGCACTGGCCGGTCGCCGAGTAACCTTCTATAAAGTACGACTCATTGTTGGCGGAGTGCACTGGCCGGTCACCGAGTAACCTTCTAGAAAGTACGACTCATTGTTGGCGGAGTGCACTGGTCGGTCACCGAGTAACTTTCTATAAAGTACGACTCATTGTTGGCGGAGTGCACTGGCCGGTCACCGAGTAACCTTCTAGAAAGTACGACTCATTGTTGGTGGAGTGCACTGGCCGGTCACCGAGTAGCCTTCTAGAAAGTACGACTCATTGTTGGCTGAGGGCACTGGCCGGTCACCGAGTAACCTTCTAGAAAGTACGACTCATTGTTGGCGGAGTGCACTGGTCGGTCACCGAGTAGCCTTCTAGAAAGTACGACTCATTGTTGGCTGAGGGCACTGGCCGGTCACCGAGTAACCTTCTAGAAAGTACGATTCACTGATATCCCTGACGCAGACGACATTTGATACATATGAATTGGGCGACTTTTAAAGGTGCCGAACTCCAGATTATAGATAGTAGAGTCAACGTTTTAAAACTGTTCAAAACTGTTTTGAAATATTAAAATCATAATTCTGAGATAAAATTCGAGTAATAATTTCACTTTCCAGTACAATAAACATCTAAAGATTGATCGTTTATTCTTCATTTGTACACGGTAGACATTCCCAGTAAGACAACCATTGAACAGTTTCATTGACTTTCAATTTACTTTATTACTTTTTTTGTTGTCACTATTAGCAATATTTGCTGAAGTTTCAACATTTCAATTGTGTTTATCTCCATCTGGAATTTAGCACCTTCAAACACATTGTTGGTAAATTAGGAATTGAACAAAGCGAGCAATGTTCGTATTTTCTTACAATATATTCAACTCTGTATTGCGAGTAATACCTCTCTAGTACGGCTGCGTTTAATCGTATCCGCAAACTCGGGAAGATTCCGCCTTGGTCGAGTGATTAGCGTCGAGAATTTGAAGCCGGGCGTCCCAGATGCGATACCAGTCGCGGCATAATGGTCATGGTGGATTGTCCTTGGGCAAGGCACATTTTCTAGCCTAATACTGGTTTGTTTACCCAGGGATCATGAATAAGTGAACTGTCGCCGTGACATAACTGAAATAATGTTGAAAACGGCGTAAAACCCCAAATAAAACAAAAACAAACAAATCAAACTCGGAAGTGGTTGTTGCACTATACATAAGCCTACACAATCTTACAGGTAATTGACATCTATCGAGACATCGACAATGCCATGTAATAAAGCATGTGTTCAGTTGTCTCGAGTGTAACAAATCTCGGTTATAGGAACGGACATTGATAGCAAATGTACTTTCAAAAAGACGAAATAAATTTAATGTCATTTGTCTGTGGCCTAGAACCTTCAAAGGTGGAATTTACAAAATCGATTGGCATTCTTTGCGCAATTTTGTAACCGCTTCAGTTGTGTAGGTAGTAGTAATGACTGCCTTCCTTTGCGCTCAGAGTTGCGGGGTTATCATTACGACTGACTGGCTGGTGTCAGGATAAATGGACCAGTAGTACTGGTAACTTACCCAGGAAACGCCATGATATAATTGAAAAATCGTTGAAAGAGGCGAAAAACAACAAACAATCATTTGGTTGTTTAGTTATTAGAATCGGTTGTGTAGTGATTAGAAGGTCCGCCTCGAGAGTAGGGGACCGGGGTTCAATTCCCTGTCATATCAAAGACTTTGAAACTGAAGTAATGGCAACGCATCCCCTCTTTCGTGCTCAGAGGTATGGGGATATGAATACGAGTGATGCGCTTGTGACAGGATTAATTAACCGGTTACTTACACAGGTAACGTTGTGATTTACCATGGACATGTCCTTTAACTCGAACAATTTCCTGTAACGGATCTATCTTTTAAAACGGTGTAACAGCAGTTCTGATTGCGTTACGTACTTTTGTCGGTGATTACTGTGTTACGTACTTTTGTCGGTGATAACTGCGTTACGTACTTTTGTCGGTGATTACTGCGTTACGTACTTTTTTCGGTGATTACTGCGTTACGTACTTTTGACGGTGATTACTGCGTTACGTACTTGCATACTGAGCATACTTAAATAACTAGTAAATTGTCGGTGATTATTTTTTACGTACTTTTGTCGGTGATTACTGCGTTACGTACTTGTGTCAGTAATTATTGCGTTACGTACTTGTGTCTGTAATTATTGCGTTACGTACTTGCATACTGAGCATACTGAAATGGTGTTGTATATGTTTTAGACAAAAAGATATACTTGACATATCTAATACTATTTTCTTTATTCCACAATGTTATCATTTCAAAATTGAAAATCACAATATGCCCGCCACTCGTTTCCAAAGCCGCCTGCTGCAGAGCTAATAAAACCCCTCATCAGGTTTATAATGAAACATTTGAAGCCCGGTTAGCGCAAAGTGTTTTGTTCCATCTACCCCAAGTACATTTGGATTGCATCAAATATGCGCTTCCATATAATAATTAAAAAGAAAATATGCTTTGGTTTTCGTTCAACATTTTGCTGTTGGCTAAAGCTATCTCAAGTCTTATTAACATTATGATGAATAGCAAGATGTACTTTATCATACCATTACATGTATATGGTTATAAAACGTAATTACTGGAAGAAATCCTGTTTCTTGGATTAATAATATATACTGTACTTTATAACATCTAAATTGGAAGGGTAATTGGGCTATATCTAACATCACACCAAGGTCCCGGGAATCAATTTAATTTAATTTGTCTATGGCATGACCCTTAGCACCGCACAATCACGAGATCGTTCGTTGACATTGTAAAGCGCTGCTTAGATCAAATTGCTAGTTGGCAATTTAGACGCAACATCATATTGTATTATGATATTGACTGCTATAGGCATACGGCTTCCGGTTCGGCCCTTTCCAATATGCAGACAATTATAGTAAACTACTTTGAAGACAAATAGGCAAACCGATGGTAATAAGTCAATACAGTTTAAAGACTTGAGGTGAAAAGAAAACAATAGTCATTGCAATAAATGTATACGTTTGCAACAATGTTTTTATCCCCTGCAGAAGCGTCAACATGCGTTAGTTTGTATGTGGTTAAATCCACATACAGACGCCTTGCGACGCTCATTGACGCCTCTGCAGCAGACGACTTTTGAAAACGTAATGACAACAGGAGAAAGGCTCTCCTCGTTAGCAATTTCTCCTTTGGCCTCAATATTTTCAACTTTATTCAAAATGTGTTGTTTTTTTATAGACCGTGTCCATCTTTCTGACTTAATATTTTGTAAATCGTCTGCTGCAGATGTATTGACTGTGAACACGGGTTAAGAGATAATGGTGTCACATGGCATCTATTGATTCGAAGGTTGATAAGACGTTGTATTCCGACAATCAAGCAATGCTACACATGTTCACCCTGTCCCATATACAACACATCTGCTGTAAACAAGTTTTAAAACTGCTTGGCGAAAATATGGAAATATCTATATAAATGAAAGTATTATTATAAAATAAGCTTGAAATCGCTATGAGAACAGTAGACATTTCTCATTATTAGCAATCTCTCCTTCTGCGTCAATGATTCAAAGGTCATCTGCTTCATTTGCGTCGGAATACATCTGCATGTAGGAAAGGGTTAAAATAAATTGAATTATTCTTGTCTAGTTTGAAATACGAACAAGGCAGGTTTCAAGTGCCCTATCCCCTATGTACAAAGGAGCAATATTGTTGGGTTCAAGTGCCCTACCCCTTATGCACAAAGGAGCAACAAGGATGGGTTCAAGTGCCCTACCCCCTATGCACAAAGGAGCACCATTGTTGGGTTCGAGTGCCCTACCACCTATGCACAAAGGAGCACCATTGTTGGGTTCAAGTGCCCTACCCATTATGCACAAAGGAGCAACAAGGATGGGTTCAAGTGCCCTACCCCCTATGCACAAAGGAGCACCATTGTTGGGTTCAAGTGCCCTACCCCTTATGCACAAAGGAGCACCATTGTCGGGTTCAAGTGCCCTACCCCCTATGCACAAAGGAGCACCATTGTTGGGTTCGAGTGCCCTACCACCTATGCACAAAGGAGCACCATTGTTGGGTTCAAGTGCCCTACCCATTATGCACAAAGGAGCAACAAGGATGGGTTCAAGTGCCCTACCCCCTATGCACAAAGGAGCACCATTGTTGGGTTCAAGTGCCCTACCCCCTATGCACAAAGGAGCACCATTGTTGGGTTCAAGTGCCCTACCCACTATGCACAAAGGAGCACCATTGTTGGGTTCAAGTGCCCTACCCCTTATGCACAAAGGAGCACCATTGTTGGGTTCAAGTGCCCTATCCCCTATGCACAAAGGAGCACCATTGTTGGGTTCAAGTGCCCTACCCCCTATGCACAACGGAGCACCATTGTTGGGATCAAGTGCCCTATCCCCTATGCACAAAGGAGCACCATTGTTGGGTCAAGTGCCCTACCCCTTATGCACAAAGGAGCACCATTGTTGGGTTCAAGTGCCCTATCCCCTATGTACAAAGGAGTACCATTGTTGGGTTCAAGTGCCCTACCCCCTATGTACAAAGGAGTACCATTGTTGGGTTCAAGTGCCCTATCCCCTATGCACAAAGGAGCACCATTGTTGGGTTCAAGTGCCCTACCCCCTATGCACAAAGGAGCACCATTGTTGGGTTCAAGTGCCCTATCCCCTATGCATAAAGGAGCACCATTGTTGGGTTCAAGTGCCCTATCCCCTATGTACAAAGGAGCACCAATGTTGGGTTCAAGTGCCCTACCCCCTATGCACAAAGGAGCACCATTGTTGGGTTCAAGTGCCCTATTCCTTATGCACAAAGGAGCACCATTGTTGTGTTCAAGTGCCCTACCCCCTATGCACAAAGGAGCAACATTGTTGGGTTCAAGTGCCCTACCCCTTATGCACAAAGGAGCACCATTGTTGGGTTCAAGTGCCCTACCCCCTATGCACACAGGAGCACCAATGATAGGTTCAAGTGCCCTACCCCCTATGCATAAAGGAGCGTTAAGGCACAATAGCACAGTTTGTAACGAGAATGGGTATAGATCCAGGGGTCATAAGTTCTTTCCTTCCGCAACATTAGTCATTTGTCTTATAGCAATTGGCTAGAAATAGTCTTCGCTGGAAGGTAGCCAATTGCATAGAAAGTATTTGTTGTGAAATATTGGCGCGAGAAAGCCATGCAACACATGGTATCGTGGATAGCCGGCGTGGTTCAACTGTAAAGTTGCTTTAAACAGAATTAAGCTTCAATCAACCAATTTAGATACTATAACCCTACAGTTGGCGAAAAAGGGTATTGGTTTACATGTGATCAGTGAAACCTCAGGCGAGTCTGTGGATACCCATATTCTAACCAGATTCCCAATCCGCATGTATTTAGGACAACTGTTCACGATGAAGTAGAATTCTAGCCAAACAGACTCTGATCCCAGGCTGCGTATCTTGATGATAATAAGACCTCTTTTCGCCTGGCGTGGTAGAAATTGTTTGGTATTTAATCGACATTATTTATAGGTAGTTTTATTTCAGCACCGCGCTGGGAAACAACCCATGGGGTATTTCCGACCGGTGTAGAATCAGATCAACCCGGACATCCACGCAGCTTGATCTAGTTCTGCACTTAGTCATTGAAGGTTTCAAGACACGTACCCCCTAAAAAAAGTGTATTTAGATATGTTAGCATGGATGCATAAACAGAGGGTTATCTACACAGTTAACCTTTTCTATATCTAATTCCCCCTTAAGTAGACTCTTCCATGTTTAAAATCGGATGACGCCATTGTTCATGTAATAAGAGTTTCAAATATGTTGTTAAAACTAAAAGACAACAGGCTGATTTCAGGCGAGACAGCTCGTTACGAGATTATTGTTTGCGAAATTCTCAATATTGTCATTGGCGATGCAAGAGATATACTTAGATTAGAAACGCAGCGAAAGTGCGAAAACTTGTCATGCTTCCTGGACCAATGCGAACGAACACAGCATATCTTCAAAATGAGATGATAAGTTGCAGATTAATATTTTGACAACCTAACACAGAAGATGTTATCAAAATCGTTCCACCCACGCTTATCCAGATGTAACAATACAATGTGTTTCATTATCCATGACTCTGGGCAAATCCATGCATATTCCATCGACCAGGCTCGAATTCCACCAACCGTTCTTACGGCTAAGAAATACTTAAATTCTTAAATACGGTGTTTAACAACATTATCCAGTAGTCATGTGTTACAACTCTAATCAACTAAACTCAATTGTATTCTCCCTTTCCCTCATACGACAATACTGCAGCAGACGACTTTGAACATATTTTGTCAAAAAATAGAAAATCTCTATAATTTAATGGATAACCTATGACTAAAAGTGGAAAACATTGTGGCAAAAGGAGAAATTGCTCGTTTTGAGTAATTTCTTCTTTTGTCACTATGTTTTCAAAAGGTCATCTGCTGCAGAGGCGTCAGAAAGCGTCTATATGAGGGAAAGGGTTAAGCAAAAGTAAATGACGATTTACTGACCAAGACTACTTGTCGTGAAATGAAGCACTTATTAGGAAAACGGAAGTGATGAAATACGCTCTTAACCGTTTCTATAGACGCTTTCTGACGCCTTTGCACCAAATCAACATCTGAGCCGTTCGCGAGAAAACCAACATTATGGACTCTGCGTAATGTATCGACCGAGATCAGGCTAAACTCCGTCTCTGGGGGATAGTGGTATAGCGAAAAGTGTATGTTCGGCTTAGTCTGCGCAGCATGCAAAGACTGATCCGAGTCGATACTTAACGCAGGGTGCACAATGTTGGTTTTCTCGTAATTTGGCCCATCTTATCCTGATATTCTTAGATATGGCAATGGAATTTGCTGTAAACGATTTTTTGAACCTGTGCCATCAGTAAAAGAGAGACCACCTGCAGCATCCTCGCCGTCGGTTCAATGTTCAAATCAACATCTTATCTTGATATTCCTAGAAATGGCTATGGAATGTTCTAAATAAAAAGCCTGACAAGTACATCTTTAAAATAAATCAGCATTGAAAGAGTTAAGTTCACGTATATCAGGCAGGATAAGGATATAATGAATATCGCGATTCCCAGTGGACTCAAGGACCCCTTATCACGACACTACTTAATAATGAAATAATAATTAGCAATGTCTCCTGTTGGCACAATGTTTTCAACTCAGTGGAATTATTATACTTTCCTTTATAGAGATTTTCCATATTTTATACCAAGATGTTTTCAAAGTCGGCTGCTGTGTTGTATATGGTTAACCCTTCTCCTCATATAGACGCTTTCTGACGCCTCTGCAGCAGACGGCTTTTTAAAAACATAGTGACAAAAGAAGAAATTGCACAAAACGTGCAATTTCTCCTTTTGCCACAATGTTTTCGACTTGTTGTCATAGGTTATCCATTCAATTATAGAGATTTTCCATTTTTTGACAAAATACGTTCAAAGTCATCTGCTGCTGAATTGCCGTATGAGGGAAAGGGTTAAGGATTGTAGGACTTCCCTGTTGACTGGACATGATTGGCTTGGGAGCGGCGGGTGTGAATCCACGTCGCCTGTAATGAAATCACGATGTCTCTGGATACATTAAACACAATTTAAATGGATTTGTTTCCATTTAAATTCAAATTTCTATGTCATCCCCTTTAGCTATTTTTGTCGAGCAGTCATCTCCGTGTTTTATGAGCATTTAGTTGTGTTTTTGAACCTTGGTTTGTTTGAATAAAAAAAAAAAAAACATCGCCTTAGGGAGATGTGGTCTCATGCTAGCTTCATTCATGACGATTGTTTTGTCGTTAGATAATGTTTCACGTTTTGGTCTAGTATCAACCCTTTTCCAGATACATCAGATATGGTGGAAAATTCGTTGAAAACATGCTGAAAACAGTTAATCTGTAAATAAAACTATCATTATTGAAAGTAATTGAAAATAAGTTGACAAAATGAAATAAAACTTTCAAAAGTGGTCTGTTTCAGATTTCTCAAAATACGTCTGTTACTACATAAACCTAATACTATATTTTGTTACAGGTTTGTCAAAATGCGTCTGTTGCTACATAAAGCTCACACTATATTCTGTTACAGGTTTGTCAAAATGCGTCTGTTGCTACGTAAAGCTCACACTATATTCTGTTAACAGTTTAAATGATATTCCTTTCTAAGAGTCGTCTGCATTAAAAACAATTGAAAAAATGTTAAGGGTAAAAATTGGCAGCAAAACCATTTCCCACCTAAAACAAAAATCTGCAACAGGAGCTCACGATTGTTCACTGTTTTATTTTATATCCGTTTTTTCTTATCTCTTTCAGCTTGTGGTAAGCTATTTTCAGGCCAGTGTTTTGACGTGTTGTCTCCGGTTTTGGTTTAGAGAGATCGGCTTTTCCATATCATACGGGGCTTTATTATTAAAAACATGGAGGTACGTACTACATTCGCCATTCCGCATCTGGGATTTTTGGACTGGGTTTCCGCAGTTCGATCTCCGCTCGCCGCGGTCATGATGGAGTGCCGTTGGGCAAGGCAAGCTGCGTAGTATAGTTTGTCACCCAGAGGTCACGCGTACGATTTCTGTCACTGTAACATGACTAAAATACCATTGGAAACTTCAAACCGCAGTAAGACAACTTAGCAGCGTCATGATCATATAGCCAGGTCATACCAAAGACTTTAAAAATGGAAGTAGTGGCTGCCCTCCTTGGCACTCAGGGTTGTGGGGGTAGCATTACGACTGACTGACTGGTGCCGGGATAAATAGACCAGTAGTACTGGTAACTAACCCAGGAAAGGCCGTCATATTACTGAAACATTGTTGAAAGCGTTGTAAAAAGACAACCAATCAATAATTCATGATAATATGTCTGTGTGTGTCGTAGCAATTGTATATTGGCGTAGGACAACTTTGGAAAAACTTTTTAATTTTTGACTCGCGTTACTTATTCGGCTGTCTTGCACAATCAAGTTATTTCGGATTACTAATTGATGTTCATTTATAAATGTGTTTATTTAAATGTATGTAAATGATGAGATACATGTATTTTGATGGACAAGTCGAATAATATATATCTATCTATCATATAATACAATACAAACCAAAGTATCGTTATATCTTATGTAAACTAAGGTGGGCGAGAAAACCAACATTATGGACTCTGCGTAATGTATCCATCCAGATCAGCCTAATCAGATAATCTGTTTCAGGAGTCAGTACTCTATACCTCTATCCCTCTTAGACGGAATGTGTCGGCCCGGATTAGCTTGCGCGGACTGTGCAGGCTGATCTGGGTCGATATATGTTACGCAGAGTCGATAATGTTGTTTTTCTCGAGGAACGGCTCAAATATATCGTAAGAACTTGTTTTGTTTTCCTTTTCAGAATATCAGTGGTATTCCGGGTTCGTTCAGCACAGAGAATTAAAATATCCGACACAGATTTAATTAAACGTTTGATCATAATAGTATTCGTATGTGTGGCATATTTAACAGCAAGAACAGTGGCTGGTATACCGAGGGTTGTAGAAGGTAAGATAATTATGTGTGTGGGAGGGGGAGGGGGGAGGGGGAGGGGGAGGGGGAGGGGGGGGGGGGGAGGGGGATATGACGAATGGAGTGGTGCTTTGCGAAAACAAACCTCAGAGGTCCGGATAAGGAAGGGTATTCAGCTCGTTTTCCCAAATATTCTCACTTATTATTAAAACAAGCCCTATGTTGTGGATACTCACTTTTTTCATTGTAACAACAACATAGGGTTAGAGGGTCAAATAATGAGTTTAAGAATATGAAAAAATCACTGGTCGCCAATTAGTGATAGAAGGTTACGGGAAACCTCTGAGCTAATACTGTCCGTTTTGATAACAGCATTGCTCATGCGATGATTTGAGCCGTTCCACAAGAAAACCGGCAATGTGGTCTCTGCGTAATTTATCGACCCAGATCAGCCTGCGTAGTCCGCCCAGGCTAATCCGGGCCGACACATTCTGTATTAGGGGGGATAGAGGTATAGAGTAAAGATTCCCGAAACAGAAAATCCACAGGAGGCGAAGAGTGTTTGTCCGTGTTATCCTGAGTGGCATGCTTAAGCTAATCCGGGACGATACTTTACGCATAGTCCACAATGTTGGTTTTCTCGTGGGACGGCTCATATATTGTATTCACAAGTGGTGCACTAAACGTGATGTGATTCTTTGATTATTTAAAGAGATGTTAACCTTTGGCGGTAAATGGATATAGCTCTTTTCTTTATATATATATATATCAAATGCAAATTGTACTCTTTAAACTTATTTATTTAACATCTATGGCTTAAGTTAATCACGCTCGATGTATGCCACTGGCTTCAAGAATGCATTTGAATACGCATATTGAAAAAGTTCTCCTTTTTACAAAAAATGTTTACAAACATTTTCTGCGTGATTACTTCGTAACGGGAACATATAAAGTACATTCGCTAAAACTGGTGGAGTTACATTTCTAAAGTATGTTGTCAACAGATCCATATGATGTCTTTGTAACACATAGGCAGAAATTAAAGAATATGGTTAGACTGTGTGGATGCAGTGGCTCATTGTATTTGTTTGTATATATGTAGACTATATGTGTGTTTATATATATTTAAATATTTGTTTGTATATATGTAGACTATATGTGTGTTTATATATATTTAAATATTTGTTTGTATATATGTAGACTATATGTGTGTTTATATATATTTAAATATTTGTTTGTATATATGTAGACTATATGTGTGTTTATATATATTTAAATATTTGTTTGTATATATGTAGACTATATGTGTGTTTATATATATTTAAATATTTGTTTGTATATATGTAGACTATATGTGTGTTTATATATATTTAAATATTTGTTTGTATATATGTAGACTATATGTGTGTTTATATATATTTAAATATTTGTTTGTATATATGTAGACTATATGTGTGTTTATATATATTTAAATATTTGTTTGTATATATGTAGACTATATGTGTGTTTATATATATTTAAATATTTGTTTGTATATATGTAGACTATATGTGTGTTTATATATATTTAAATATTTGTTTGTATATATGTAGACTATATGTGTGTTTATATATATTTAAATATTTGTTTGTATATATGTAGACTATATGTGTGTTTATATATATTTAAATATTTGTTTGTATATATGTAGACTATATGTGTGTTTATATATATTTAAATATAAATCAACCATGAGCTGTTTATGCTTAAGTTGGAAATAATTAATTCTGTTCTATTTATTGTGTGCATTTATTGTGTGCAGATGCATTAAGACGCAGCCAGTCTAGACGAAATCGGTCAGTCAGTAAATCGAGGGATATAAATCAGGGGTCGTGAGTTCGAACCCCGGCTAGACCATATCAGGGCCTTCTAATACGTATTAGGAGACCCTGATTACATTAATTTATTTCCGATTATTGATCAAAGTCGATGTGACTAAACGTCATTCGTTTCCCACCAATGGGTTAAATAGAGTATGTGGGCAGTTACCTGGGAATGAATGAATGTATATTGTTTCATGGCGCATCGACAGCTAAGGTCATTTAGCGCGCAATTAAATTTAATTATTCATGATCCCTGGTTAAACAAACCAGTACTAGGCTAGAAAATGTGCCTTGCCCAAGGGCACTCCACTATGACCGTAGTGCCGCGACTGGGGATCGAACCCGGGACACCCGGTTTCGAAATCCCCGACGCTAACCACTCGACCACAGCGGATTCCACAGTTACCTGGGAAGAATGGTGTGATGGGTTACGGGTACAAGCCTGGACACATACGTTAGGTGAACATGCCGCGGTTATATAATTGAATACGGCTGAAAATGGCGATGAATTCAAATCAATCAAATAAACCAGACAATCTAGATAAAAATGTTTAAACGTTGCTTGACTGTAGGAAGTGATCGTCGTTATAATACGAGTGTAACACTAACAGAGTTAAACCATGTCAAGCGGTTCGATTTATATATGTCTCTGCGTTCAATGCGGACCCCTAGCGAGGCTAGCGAGCCTTCATTAACCATACACATGTAATTTAGACTTAAATGTATGCTTTGACAACACGAGCTAAAACTGTAATCCCATTAGTTACCTTTATACGACCCCGTTACGGAGACGGTCATAAGGAACCATTACCGATATATACTGTATCAGATTTAACCCTTTCCTCATATAGACGCTTTCTGACGCCTCTGCAGCAGACGGCTTTTTGAAAACATAGTGACAAAAGAAGAAATTGCACAAAACGTGCAATTTCTCCTTTTGCCACAATGTTTTCCACTTTTAGTCATAGGTTATCCATTACTTTATATAGATTTACCAGTTTTTAAAGTCGTCTGCTGTAGAATTGTTGTATGAGGGAAAGGGTTAACAAATAAAATTGTGTTAGCTTTATTAGTTTAGTTTAAACTTATTTAATTTACATCGATTGCGAAACAATCTTTAAGTTTATATTAATCACGCTCGAGGTCTGCTACCTAAAGACATAGTCAGTTCTCGCCCCGTTCATGTGTAAAAATGTTAAAGACAGAATCCGCTCATCACCGATTCGAACCCGGGACCATTGGTACGAGAGGCCGACGCCCTACCACTTCACCACCGTCTTCCACCGCGTCATTACATGTAGGTGGACGGTAGGGAATGGTGAGACCGTGTTAGATTATTCTCAGATGTTAGCTCAGATGTTAGCTCAGATGTTAGCAAAGCATTTGATTTTAAAAATATCATATCAGATGAATGGCGTGTAATATTGATTGGTTTGCTTTTCGCAAATCACATGTTTTGTAATATGTCAAAGTAAAAACTTTAAACAAAGACAAAACTGACATTCGGAGAGAACATAAGCATGATGAATGAGCGAACGTTATTTGCTAAACGCATACATATGAAGTGTGATTAATTTGCATAGAATCCAATCAGTTTTGGATGTACACCGATTAAACATGTGTATACCCTTTCCCACATACAAACTATATCACTGACGACATCGAAATTAAACAAATTTGGAAAAATCCCCATTTTGTGAAAAGAGTTGAAAAAAAAAAATTGTGGCAAAAAAAAAGGAAATTGCTCATAATGAGTTGTTTTCCCCTTTTGCCATACTATTTTGAAAACTCGTTTTGCTGTAGACCCAGAAGCAGATAATATACTTTTAAAAAAGGTGGCTATTATTTTAAATAATTTTTTCCATAGTATTCTTATATTGAAAAAAAAATGTGACTTCGTGTGTTTTTAAGGGACAACGTTTTAATTTCTTTCTAATAAGACGACTATCTTTGCCCAGATGTTTTGAAAGTCGTCTGCTGCAGATGTGTTGTATATGGGGATGGGTTAAGAAAATAATGACCAATATTTCATTTAGCCACAATGTTTTCAAAAGTCGTCGATTGCATATACTTCAAAATACGTCTGCATGTGGGGAGGTTTAAAAAGGAAAAAATAATATTACCTCTTTCCCACACACAACACATCTAAAGCAGACGACTTTGAAAACATTTACGCAAAATTATGAAAAATATTTATAAATGATAGAACAATTATTGAATAAATGTAAAAAAAATATTTTGGCAAAAGGAGAAACTGCTCATTATTTTGTCACAATGTTTTCCAAAGTCGTCTGCTGTAGAGGCATTTAAACGCGTCTGTTTGTGGGAAAGGGTTAAACATAGCATGGTTTACCAAGGCAAGGGTTCCTTTAATAGAAACCAACGAAATAATTCCCCAGACTCATTGTAGACGAATTTCCAAGTGTCAAAGCGGGGTCAGAAATTGCTTCTGAAAACGTCCTTCCATATGCGGTAGGACCTGTCATAATAGTCGGCTGATTCCGTATTCAACTCCCGATACTCTCACGGATACGTGTGTATCCTTCTTTTATAATTCGCGGGTTCCGTCAATAATTCCACATAATGCAGTTAGGCATTTAGAATGGATATTTTCATTCTAATTCCAATCTGTCTTCCCTATCCCTTTCCAACCTGCAGACACATTTAACATGGTCACGTGTTCAGTGCAGACGACTTTTGAAAATAACGGTTTTAAACTCTATCTAATTATTGTACTTTCATTTATAGATATTTTCTATATGTTTTTATTGAGGTTTTCAAAATCGTCCGCAGCAGATTTGTTGTATGTGGGAATAGTAGTCACAGGGTTATGGTCAAGGTCATTCAAACCGGAACTTAACGTCGCTAGCTCGAATATAGATCTGATGACTGCCCCATACAGGTCGTGTCAGATTGACCTTTGCGTCAGCCAATCATATGGTCGCTTACAAAATAGTTCGGTATAAAAACAGGTTAGATAACCCATATGAATACACGATATAGAGAAGCGGTAATTGTCGAGTGTTCCGACTGTATAGCACGCGCTTTTGTTGTATCGTGTGATTACATTGGACATACAAAAAATCGAGCACGTTCTCGTGAGAATTTAACTCTTTCAGCGCAAAAGGCAATGTTGTGGTTTTTGCTAACAATGCAGATGCAGGCGAGTCAGCTCGTAACGAGCATTGTTTGCCTTTTAGTTATAAAAGTATTCCAAAAGTCTTATTACAAGAGAAATGAAAACGCCCGATTTTGAACATGGAAGAGTCTACTTTAAACAATTCGGCGCTGAAAGAGTTAAGTGTATTAGGTCAATTCGAGGCGACCTTTTATGCGGTGTAGTCAGATTCAATATACGTACAGTTAGGTAGTTTGGTGTGATTTTAATGAGATTGGGTCAATGTCTCATACTAATATCTAATTTCGTTTTCAAATTTTCAAATTACATGGAAATTTTTCTTTCATGCTTTCTTCTTTAATTTTCAAAAATAGAGTAAATTCAAATCAATTCCTAAAAGTTAAACCAACCAATATAAAAACTTAATCAAATAAAGAAAAAAATAAATTTCAAACACACATCATGTCTGAAAAGAACCCATAAAAACTTATTTCACGCACATGACAGGGTTTTGTAGCCGCCAGGAGAATACTCTAAGACATTAAACTCTTTCTGCGACGAATTTCCTAATGTAGACTTTCCATGTTCCAAATCGGGTGCCTCTTTTTTGAATGTACAACGAGTTTTGAGATATTTTCGTAACTGAAAGGCAAACAATGCTGTTTGAGCTGTCTCACCTGAATTCATGTGTACTGTTTTCAAAATACTCAAAATCCTCAAAATCTTCAAAATTGCCATTGGCGCCCATCGAGTTGACCATTTCCCACATACAACAAATGTGCAGCAGACGACACAATTATGGATATTCTCTATTAATGAAAGTACATTATTGAGTATTGAAAGTGCATTATTGAGTATTGAAAGTGCATTATTGAGTATTGTAAGTTCATTATTGAGTATCGAAAGTGCATTATTGAGTATTGCAAGTTCATTATTGAGTATTGAAAGTACATTATTGAGTATTGAAATTAAATTATTGAATATTGAAAGTGTATTATTGAATATTGAAAGTACATTATTGAGTATTGAAAGTGCATTATTGAATATTGAAAGTACAATATTGAATATTGAAAGTACATTATTGAGTATTGAAAGTGCATTATTGAATATTGAAAGTACATTATTGAGTATTGAAAGTGCTTATTTGAGTATTGAAAGTGCATTATTGAGTATTGTAAGTTCATTATTGAGTATTGAAAGTAAATTATTGAGTACTGAAAGTACACTATTGAGTATTGAAAGTAAATTATTGAATATTGAAAGTACAATATTGAGTATTAAAAGTAAATTATTAAATATTGAAAGTGCATTATTGAGTATTGAAAGTGCATTATTGAGTATTGAAAGTACATTATTGAGTATTGAAAGTACATTATTGAGTATTGTAAGTACATTATTGAGTATTGAAAGTACATTATTGAGTATTAAAAGTACATTATTGAGTATTGAAAGTACATTATTGAGTATTGTAAGTACATTATTGGGTATTGAAAGTACATTATTGAGTAGTGAAAGTACAATATTGAATATTGAAAGTACATTATTGAATATTGAAAGTACATTTTTGAATATTGAAAGTACATTATTGAGTATTGAAAGTACATTATTGAATATTGAAAGTACAGTATTGAATACATTATTGAGTATTGAAACTACATTATTGAGTATTGTAAGTACATTATTGAGTATTGAAAGTACATTATTGAGTATTGAAAGTTCAATATTGAATATTGAAAGTACATTATTGAATATTGAAAGTACATTATTGAATATTGAAAGTACATTATTGAGTATTGAAAGTACATTATTTAATACATTATTGAGTATTGAAACTACATTATTGAATATTGAAAGTACATTATTGAGTATTGAAAGTACATAATTGAGTATTGAAATTTCAATATTGAATATTGAAAGTACATTAATGAATATTGAAAGTACATTATTGGAAATTGAAAGTACATTATTGAGTATTGAAAGTACATTATTGTATATTGACAGTGCATTATTGAATATTGATTATTGAGTATTGAAAGTACATTATTGAGTATTGTAAGTTCATTATTGAGTATTGTAAGTACATTATTGAGTATTATCAGTACATTATTGAGTATTGAAAGTACATTATTGAGTATTGTAAGTACATTATTGAATATTGAAAGTACATTATTGAATATTTATTAGTGAGTTTGAAAGTACATTATTGAGTATTGTAAGTTCATTATTGAGTATTGTAAGTACATTATTGAGTATTGAAAGTGCATTATTGAGTATTGAAAGTTCATTATTGAGTATTGAAAGTACATTATTGAGTATTGAATGTTCATAATTGAGTATTGTAAGTACATTATTGAGTATTATCAGTACATTATTGAGTATTGAAAGTACATTATTGAGTATTGTAAGTACATTATTGAATATTGAAAGTACATTATTGAATATTTATTATTGAGTTTGAAAGTACATTATTGAGTATTGTAAGTTCATTATTGAGTAGTGTAAGTACATTATTGAGTATTGAAAGTGCATTATTGAGTATTGAACGTTCATTATTGAGTATTGAAAGTACATTATTGAGTATTGAATGTTCATTATTGAATAAAGTAAGTGCATTATTGAGTATTCAGTGTAAGTTTATTATTGAATATAGGTGTGTCAACAGGAGTCAACAATGAGTGTGCCCTTTTTTCGTTATAAGTAGATTTCATACGTTTCAGCTATATTTACCCTCGACTTACTGTGTCGACTAAATTGGGATGCAACAACCTAAATAAGTGTAATGGAAATTATAATTTCCCACGATTAGAAGCTTTCTGCAGCAGACGGCTGTTGAAAATATTGTGGCAAAAGGAGAAATTGCAGGCCGCGCAGGCTAATCCGGGCCGGCTAATCCGGGCCGACACATTCCGTCTAAGGGAAATATAGGTATAGAGTAATGATTGCTGAAACTGTGAAAAAGTGTCTCACCGTATTAGCCTGCGCGGACCGGGTTTTCTCGTGGGACGACTCATATATACAGTATATGGCGACTGTCTCACCAATAGCAATGATCGACATCAGACGACATTTCAAAACATTGTGACACAACAGGAGAAATTGATCTTCATGAACAATTTCTTCTTTTGCAACAATGTTTTCAACTATATTCTAAAAGTATACCTTTAAACTTCAAATTTCAAAGTCGTCTGCTACAGTGTATTTCTACGTGCGAAAGGGTTGACATCAGACGATTACGTTTTATATTTCAGGTAAACACGTGAGCGGTTTGAAAGCATTTCAGTGTTCATCGGATTGGTGGGATCACTCTGCAGCAATAGGTACAGTTATTGATCAGTTTAACCCCTATCCTGCTGAATTATTACAACTCGCGTCATCATCCTTACATTCTAACACACTTTTGCATATTTTTGAGCCATTCCAGGAGACAGACAAACATTGTGGACACTGGGTAAAGTATCGACCCGGATCAGCCTAAGCATGCCGCGCAGGCTAACCCGGACATACGCTTTTTGCCTCCTATGAATTTTCTGTTTGAATCATTATTCCAATATCGTCCTGAGACGGAACGTGTCGGCCCGGATTAGCATGCGCGAATTGCGCAGGCTGATCCGGGTCGACACATTACGCAGAGTTCATAATGTTGGTTTTTCTCGTGGAACGGCTCATATGAAATGTGTTTTGTCCGAATTAATAAGTAAGAAGGGAACACTCTTCACATATATATGATTACACAGGCTTATTAGAAGCTGCTGTCAATTTGTGTAGATTCTGATGAGACTGAACTGATGTACATTGCGATCTGAACATATACCGTCAAGAACACTTTTTCTCCTCGGACAATCTCCAATGTGCTCCAAAATAGATGAACAATAAGTTATTGACTTAAACTGTCAAACAATAATGATAACCCTGTCATTGTGTATCAAATGTACGGAACTTTCTATTGTGTAGTCTGGACGTGTTCTTCAGCATAGGTAGTATATCTTAAATGTGCTGAACTCCAGATGGAGATCAACATTTTGAAATGTTGAAACTTCTACAAATATTGCTTTGAGTGACAACAAAGTAAGTAGTAATTAATTCAAAACTATTTTGACAGTAAAATATCACGACGTTTCCTGGTTAAGTTACCAGTACTACTGGTCCATTTATCCTGACACCAGCCAGTCAGTCGTAATGCTAACCCAGTAACCCAGAGCGCCAAGGATGGCAGCCAATACTACCATTGTTAAAGTCTTACAAGGGTAATACTAACGTTGACTCTATCGGCGCCATGGCAATATTGAAGTCTCTGCAAACAATACAGATTCTGGGGAGTCAGCTTGTGACGAGCTTACTCACTTTAAATTAGCATTGACTGACTTTTAGTTATCAAAATATTCCCAAAGCTCTTATAGCATGAAAGTTGGAGTCACCTGATTATGAATTCAGCGCTGAAAGAGTTAACCCTTTCTCACCTGCAGACGCATTTTGACGCAATAGCAGCAGACGACTTTTAAAAACATTAACCCTTTCTCACCTGCAGACGTATTTTGACGCAATAGCAGTAGACGACTTTTGAAAACATTGTGGCCATAGGTTAAATTGCTCATGATGAGCAATTTCCCCTTCGGCCAAAATGTTTTCAACTTTATTTAACAATTAAGCTATCTTTTATAGAGAATTTTCACAATGTTATTAATGTCGTCTGATGCAGATTTTCTGTATGTGGGAAAGGTTTAAGGTTGGTTTTCTTTCGCAGAGCGCCACTCAATTGTATCTTTGTATTTCTATTCCAGCGGAGTTGTTATTTTTACTCTGGGGTATCCGACTGTGTATAGTTGTGAGGAAGGCGCCATCAGAGTTCAATGAAAGTCGATTCATTAGTTGGGCAATTTATAATGAAACTCTATTATCACTTTTTCTCAATGTGTCTATGTAAGTATCACTAATTATATGTATACCATAATCGCATTAACTCAAACATGGGATTATTTAGATATGTCGTGTTATTTGTTATATAATGGTACGTAACTAAAATACGAGTTCACGTCATTCAAAAGGATGTAATGGGACGGCATTCACACGTACATTACAATTCTCCAAGTAGTACATTACAATTCTCCGAGTAGTACATTACAATTCTCCGAGTAGTACATTACAATACTCCGAGTAGTAAATTACAATACCCTGAGTAGTAAATTACAATACCCTGAGTAGTACATTACAATTCTCCGAGTAGTACATTACAATACTCCGGGTAGTAAATTACAATACTCCGAGTAGTAAATTACAATACCCTGAGTAGTAAATTACAATGCTCCGAATAGTAAATTACAATACCCTGAGTAGTAAATTACAATACTCCGAGTAGTACATTACAATACTCCGGGTAATTAATTACAATACTCCGAGTAGTAAATTACAATACCCTGAGTAGTAAATTACAATACCCTGAGTAGTAAATTACAATGCTCCGAGTAGTAAATTACAATACTCCGAGTAGTAAATTACAATACTCCGAGTAGTAAATTACAATACTCCGAGTAGTAAATTACAATACCCTGAGTAGTAAATTACAATACTCCGAGTAGTAAATTACAATACCCTGAGTAGTAAATTACAATGCTCCGAGTAGTAAATTACAATGCTCCGAGTAGTAAATTACAATACTCCGAGTAGTAAATTACAATACCCTGAGTAGTAAATTACAATACTCCGAGTAGTAAATTACAATACCCTGAGTAGTAAATTACAATGCTCCGAGTAGTAAATTACAATACTCCGAGTAGTAAATTACAATGCTCCGAGTAGTAAATTACAATACCCTGAGTAGTAAATTACAATGCTCCGAGTAGTAAATTACAATACCCTGAGTAGTAAATTACAATGCTCCGAGTAGTAAATTACAATGCTCCGAGTAGTAAATTACAATATCCTGAGTAGTAAATTGCAATACTCCGAGTAGTAAATTACAATGCTCCGAGTAGTAAATTACAATATCCTGAGTAGTAAATTACAATACCCTGAGTAGTAAATTACAATGCTCCGAGTAGTAAATTACAATACTCCGAGTAGTAAATTACAATGCTCCGAGTAGTAAATTACAATACTCCGAGTAGTAAATTACAATACCCTGAGTAGTAAATTACAATACTCCGAGTAGTAAATTACAATACCCTGAGTAGTAAATTACAATGCTCCGAGTAGTAAATTACAATACTCCGAGTAGTAAATTACAATGCTCCGAGTAGTAAATTACAATACCCTGAGTAGTAAATTACAATGCTCCGAGTAGTAAATTACAATACCCTGAGTAGTAAATTACAATGCTCCGAGTAGTAAATTACAATGCTCCGAGTAGTAAATTACAATATCCTGAGTAGTAAATTGCAATACTCCGAGTAGTAAATTACAATGCTCCGAGTAGTAAAATTCATTGCCGCGTACATTTACCGCTACAGAAATCATACATTTTATGACAGAAATAAAGACAAATTATACTAAATAAATGTTTTCAAAAATGAAAATACACATTTTACACATGAAATGGAATTATTTCACAATATATCCCATTTTTGAACGAAGTGATAACATATTTGAATTACGTAACATTTCCATAGTTGGTACTCCATTTAGTACCCTATTTGTCCAAGCCTAATCAAATACCGAATTACCATCTGTCTTTTTGCATTTGCGCTTGAAATGTTGGTGTATGTGCGCCGAAAGATATGCAGGTATATACAATTAAATGTTAACCCTTTCCCTCATATAGACGGTTACTGACGCCTCTGCAGCAAACGGCTTTTTGAAAACATGGCGACAATAGAAGAAATTGCTCAAAACGAGCAATTTCTCCTTTTGTCACCAGGTTTTCAACTCTATTTTATTATTGTACTTTCATTTAAAGGGAGTTTCCATAAAATGTCGAGTAAGTTTTCAAAGTCGACTGCTGCAGATTTGTTGTGGGAAAGGGTAAAGTAAAGTTCATTTGCATCGATCACTCGAACACCTCGATAGCTCAAAGTCAATTAAAGGTCATTTACCAATTCGAGGTATCGCGAGACCACGTTTAGATCTATTCCATTTCGAATATGAACGAGTTTTCATTTTGCCCCCAATGTTTTCATATGTCGTCTGCTTCAGATACGTCCAGATGCTTTTATATGTTAAAATCGGTCAGCAAAGGAGAATTACTGCAATATGTAAACCAAACCCGACTGTACAACTGCACCTTTTTTCACGTTTTTTTTTACCAAAACACAACTCTCAATTCAAGAAGTTTTTGTATGCTTAGATTTTGGTCAATTTGAATAAGCAATAAAATTCAATGATTTTAAATGATAGGAAAAATAACTCGTTTGTCTATAGAGGTTTCATATACCAGGAAAGTATCTAAACGTATTTATAAAATAGATCTACCTCTCCCTCTCTCTCAATGCGAGAGTAAATTCGGTTAAATTAAATTATCAATTAAATTCAACGATTTGTAATGGTAGGTTTCTATAGTAATAATGTTTCTTATTTCTACAGAGGTAACATACTTAGGAAACCACTTCATGTTTTTGAAGACTGTTATATTTTTAAATATCAATTTCAACGACAACTTTTCCCATTGTATACATTCACAAGGGAATTCCGTCAAATTCCATTCAATGGGATTTGATTTCTTTTTCAAACCATATGAAAAAAACATCGCCAAATTACATAGAGCCGATGGGGTTTTATTACAAAAGCTCACTTTCTGGTACTTTGACGCATTTATGAATGAAAGAGATGAGATGAACATTATTCACATCACAACAAACTCTTATATATGTTTTAAAAGCGCATCGGAAGAAAAAAGCCAACATTAGGGGGGAACAATGTAGATGTAGACCATTCATCACGAAATCTTGTATGTGTTTTCATTTTGGATCATCAGTCGAAGGACAACTCTAACTATTTAGAATGAATGAATGTATATTGTTTTATGGCGCATCGACATGGTCATTTATGGTCATTTAGCGCGCAATTAAATTTAATTATTCATGATCCCTGGGTAAACAAACCAGTACTAGGCTAGAAAATATGCCTTGCCCAAGGGCACTCCACCATGACCGTAGTGCCGCGACTGGGGATCGAACCCGGGACACCCGGTTTTGAAATTCCCGACGCTAACCACTCGACCACAGCGGATTCCTCTAACTATTTAGAGCTAACAACCATCTAACGACTACTGGTTTGCGTAACTATGAATACGTATTGCTAAGTAATTATCCAGGAGACAGCCATTCAAATAAATCAAAATCTTGAGCCGTCCCGCGAGAAAACCAACATTGTGGACACTGCGTAATGTATCGACCCGAATCAGCTTAAGCATGTCGCGCAGGCTCACCCGGGCAGACACGTTTCGCCTCATGTTGATTTTCTGTTTCAGAAATCTCATTACTCTATTGCTCTATCTCCCAGAGACGTATGTGTCGGTCCGGATTAGACTGTGCGGACTGCGCAGGCTGATCTGGATCGATACATTACGCTGAGGCCATACTGTTGGTTTTCTCGTTGAACTACTCAATTGTTTTAAGAACTTGCTTCAAAATCGATTTGAAATCAAAGCAACACGCTAAGCATGTCAACTGAAATTATATGAGTTTTTGTTGGGGCTCGGTTTACGTTTTTTACTGACAACTGTCATTTAAAGATTCTCTAAATCAAACACATAATGTAATTAAACAATTATAAAGTGAAACGAATAGTTTAATCAATCTTGATGTGGCATTTTTTAAAAAGTTGTATGAGCCATTGGGCGGAAAAAAGCACTTTAACTGTAAATAATGGACCTTTTATTCCATCTGATATTTGCACACTTCAATCATTTAATTATATTATCTAATTGGATTGTTAAATGTTAAAATATCGTCGACGT
Organism: Serripes groenlandicus; assembly: GCA_031761405.1. Taxonomy (NCBI): domain Eukaryota; kingdom Metazoa; phylum Mollusca; class Bivalvia; order Cardiida; family Cardiidae; genus Serripes; species Serripes groenlandicus. The sequence goes on along the minus strand of JASEVX010000010.1, from coordinate 3,819,839 downwards.
GAATGAACTTTGAATTGTATTTTAAAATGCGCTACATGGTTGATTCAGAACAGAGAGTAGAGCTTTGTCCTCCCATGGGTGGTCTTTTAACAATTTATCTGCTGTATATTGATTTAAAATACTTTTCTGATCAACTTATTTAATTCAGATAATTGAGAAGACAATTCTTAACCACCAGGTTATACATAAAATACAAAAGATGAAATCATACATCTTCCATCATTTATTCAATTACAAATGACATCCAAAGTGTGCGGGGTATCATTTTTCTTCATAAGTCCTGTAACTTAAAATATAATTAGATTTGCTGCACAATTATTTTCTTATTATCATTTGTCGTTGTTCTTATATTTATATTTTGAACATGGGAAACACGATTTAACTGGATATCTCATTTAATTGATTCTTAACATACTAAATAAATGAGCGCAAAATCGTGTTACTCTACAAAGTCATGTTACAGAGGAAAAAAATTAAAGATTTACGATCAGTGTAGATTCAAGTCGTCCTGCATACTCTTGCGGTCTGATAGTGGTATGCACCATTCTCCGAGTAGTCACAGTGAAATTCAATATATTTTTTTTTCTGAAGCAAAGCGCTTATGTTAAAGAAATGCTGCATATACCGAAAATATGGGAGAATTCTGAATTCTGCTGGAGCCATTTAAATAAATAACACCCACATAGTTCGCAATCAAGGTTAGCAACGCCGGTGATCCATTTTTGTTTTGACATGTCACGTCAAACTGGCTAAATAATTAAGACAAATACAGTTTTCGTCTCAATTTGTCAATTTAATGGCGTCCCCGGAAATGATCTATCAATCGTGACAGCTCGGCGACTTTTGGAAGCATTCGTTACAGTTTATGTTTGTTGAAATTCCCTAACTGGCTTTTGACAGTGACTAGATTTCTCAGATACAGGCATAGATTCTTCATTCTTCTATGTATTATAAAGGGGGTAAACAAACCTATTTATCCCAATGTTGACTAGTAAAGAAAAGGGTAAATGTATGATGAATTTATGTTTGACTATGTTGACATGTTATTTCCTTATTTTCATTAACTCTTTCAGCGCCAAAGGCAATATTCCGGTTTTTGCAAACAATACTGATTCAGGCGAATCAGCTCGTAACGAGCTGTCTCACCTAAAATCAGCATTGTTTGTCTTTAAGTTATCAAAACAGTCCAAAAGTGTATATATATGAGAAATAGAAACGCCCGATTTTGAACATGGAAGAGTCTACTTTAAACAATTTGGCGCTGAAAGAGTTAAACACTTTTCATTATGAACACCGTGGAGCTAAACATAAAACAAGCGGCATTTGAACAGTTATCGTAGGTGTAAGTTGTTTTGGCCACCGTAAAGGCGTGGATGCGTTAAATTGATTGAACACCCATAAACAATTTTCGATCGTTCAATGAAACACCAAGCCAATTGGTGACGATTACCTTTCTTGATGTCTCTGTTATTGACGCGTGAGACGTATACCTCTGTATTGACGTAGTGCACGGCTGTCCGGTGTTACAATGGGTAGATACTCCCACTGTGGCTTTCAGACATTTATCTAATTACTAAATATTTCCAAGAAGTACACTTATTACCTCCCCTGTCGGCCATTTTGATCGGCAAATATGATAAGAATTAATAGAGTACATTACACAAGTGTGAAACTCAGAGGATTCGGAGATTGACAACCATATTTCGTTGATTTGATTTTATTAACGCTAAATGCTATCTTGTCAATGTGTAATTATGTAACGTCTGTTTGATGGCATATCTTCTTTTAACTGCTGTTACATCAGATGTAACATACGTGTTATTTTGTCTAAATATCGTGTGTGACTTTTCTAAATTACATCTTAGAGAACTCTTCTTATAATAGCGTGTTGTGTAGCGACTTTTATAGCCTTCTCAGCGTTTGACAACCGCACATTTTCACTTCATATGTATATGAAATAGGGCAAATTCCTTTCGGTGTTCGGATTACTCAGAACAATGTAAAGTGTCAAAGGAACACATTGGAACATTGTTCTATGTTGTTCAGAACATGTGCAGACTGTGACCGTAAAGTAGGAGGTGCAGCAGGAGTAATCACGTGGTTAAACATGGCTGACAACAGGTGCACGTTTTTCATATGTGAAACGTGTAGTCGGCTTTTTGACGACATGTCTGTGTTGAAAAAAACACGTTGCGTGTTTGATGTGAACACAATACATGTTTAAATGATAAAATATCATTCACATGTCAAAGTAGGGCTCTAGTGTTTACATTTATTGAAAACGCGTTAGTTATGTATTGTGTTTGGCTTGGATTTACACAATTATGTTCACTTTAGTATATGCCTGTCAATAGTTGGTGTTTGTTCAAAGAAGTAAATATATTAACTCCATTTAAACAAATTAAAAAAGAAGCATTGTCATCAAAAAATCTTGGGAAATATGCCTATGTAACAACACAAGTTTAGTTTTATTGAATTAAATCTACGTTCCTGATAGATAGTTTGTAAAGTTTTGTTTATCAAACAACAGTCCTTTGATCCAATATTCAAGGACTCTTTGCTGAGGCGTCAGGTTACCATTGTCTATGTAGGTTGTAATCAACCAAGTTCTTAAAGAATATGCCCTGTTCGCTAATAAATGGCTGTTGCCACACATAACTAACTGGCCAATTTTCCCACAGGTCATGGAATGAGGAACAATGTTCTAAATTGCTCCATTGGGAATATTGTTCTGCATTTAAGTACATTGTTCTAACCCTTTCCTTTGGCGCAGGAGTAGAACATCATTCCGAAACGCGCGGAACATACGAAACAAACAGGTGTTTAAATTGCTTTCAACATATGTTCAACGTGGAATTGCCAATGTAGGGCGCGATTTCACCAACCTGCTTTACCATTGCTACTAGCAACATAAATATTTTCCAAATATAGCTAGCACAGTTATATATACTGTGGGTCAACAGGAATATCTGTATATCGTCTAAATGCAAACTGCCAATGTTCTCGAGTCATGAAATATACGTGGATATATTCGGTTTTCAGAATTTGATTTCTCATGCATCTGCGATATATTCCGAATGTCCTCACACACCGTGTGCTCGGCCAGAGCTAGCCAAATCATCTGATCAAATTACAACTTAAAAAAACCCACAAATCTGAGTGCTCCATGTGCTATGGGAATCTCAATACACTCCTGTAATTAAATAAATTAATTTCCATGAATGTGCGATCCAATTTAAATTGTCTATGTTCTATGAATTTCAGGGTATGTCTGATTATTTCTGTGATCTGTATATTTCAAGATATGTCTATATTTTGGGTAGTTCATGATCTTTTTGCTGTGTATTTCATGATCTTTTTGCTGAGTATTTCATGATCTTTTTGCTGTGTATTTCAAGATAAGACATATGTGTTGTGTATTCTAAGATACGTTTGTGTACTATGATAAGATATGTCTATAGTCTCTTTTTTGCAAGATATTTCTACGTGCTGTTTTTACCAAGATATGTATGACATGTGTTCTGTGTATTTCAAGATATGTCTATGTTACGATTTTTTCTTGATATTATTATGTTCTGTTTAGTTCAAGATGTGTCTATGTACTGCGGTTTTCAAGAATTGTCTCTATTCTGTGTATTTCATCATATAGTTTTTGTTCTGTGTATTTCAGGAAAGTTATATGTGTTCGGGGTCTATCTGTTATGTCTATATCCTGTGTATTTCGATATATATATATATATATGTTCTGTATACTCATATATTTAAGGATATGTCTATGTTTTGTGTATTTCAGGCTATGTATATGTAAATCTTAATTCAGTATATGTCTATGTGCTGTGTATTTCAGGATATGCCTACGTTCTATGTATTTCAGGATATGTCTATGTTCTGTGTATCTCATGATAGGTATATATTATGTGTATTTCAGTATATGTCTACGTCTATGTATGTTCAAGATAGTTCTATGTTCTGTGTACTTCTGGATATTTCTTATCATTTCTATGTTCTGTGTATTTCGGGATATTTCTTATCATTTCTATGATCTGTGTATTTCGGGATATTTCTGATCAGGGCTATGTTCTGTGTATTTCAGGATATTTCTGATCATTTCTATGTTCTGTGTATTTCAGGATATTTCTCCAGGATCCATTTCCAGCAAACCCCGATCTACTTTACCTCGTTATATTTATTCATTCAAATCTCACAACAACCGTCACCTTAGCCTTCCTGTTTGGCAGTAAAGTAAGTACTTTAACCCTAGTCATATGGGCCGTCCCGCGATAAAACCAACAGTGTGGACTCTGCGTAAAGTATCGACGCGGATCAGCATAAGCATGCCGCGCAGGCTAACCCGGACAGACATTTTTCACCTTCTGTGGATTAACTGTTTCAGGAATAACTACTCTATACATCTATCCCCCCTAAGACGGAATGTGTCGGCCGGATCAGTCTGCGCGGACAGCGCATGCTGATTTGGTCGATACATTACGCAGATGTCTATCGCTTAGATATGAGCCGTCCCGCGAGAAAACCAACAGTGTGGACTCTGCGTAAAGTATCGACGCGGATAAGTATAAGCATGCCGCGCAGGCTTATCCGGACAGACAGTGTTCGCCTCCTGTGGGTTTCTGTTATAGGAATCATTACGTTATACCTCTATCCCACTGGGACGGAATGTGTCGGCCCAGATCAGTCTACGCAGGCTGATCTGGGTCGATATATTACGCAGAGGCCATACTGTTGGTTTTGTCGCGGGACGGCTAATATTATACAGACAGCTTTTGAAGCCGGTCTATGGCGGTATTTTTAGAATTGAAGAAACTTTGCATGAATAAATGTTATCATTCAGGGGTCGCGACTCCGAACTCCGGCTCATCCAATCATTCTTTACGATGATTGACAAAAGTAATTGGGACAAGCGTCATTCGTCTTCCATCAATGAGCTAAAAAGTGTATGTTGGGAGGTACATGTAGCCAGTTGCCTAGGATGAATGTTTAGTTAAGAACTGATGCAAGAAATCCAGAAAATAGACGTTAAGTGACATGGCCCTTGTGATGTTACTTAAATACTGATGAAAATGGCGTTAAACGGCAATCGATCACTGAAGAGTTTCTGTATTTTTAAAGAGACGATGGCAACGTGTAGAATGATAAAAAATAACAAAAATTGTAATTTCGTGTTCTGTGGCTTATAACTATCCCAACAATATTCACCTGGTTCTACAGGCCTATGTAATATACACGTACTGCTTTAAGTTAATGTGCTGATCTTCTACAGGACTATGATATATACTAGTTCTGCGTTTATTAATTGTTCTTATGTTCTACATGCCAATATTAAATACAAGTACTGCGTTTATTCTTCTTCGGGCATATGCTTTATTCAAGTTATGCGTTTATTTATTGCGTTCTTCTACAGGCCTATGTTAGATACAAGTACTGCGTTTATTAATTGTGCTTATACTCTACCAGCCTACGTTATATACAAGTACTGCGTTTATTAAATGCGTTTATCATCTACAGGCCTATGTAATACAATGTAAACATGTTCAGCGAATATTGTTAATTTTCTGCAGGCCTATGTAATATACAAGTACAGCATAGTTTGTTTATCTTCTCCAAGCCTATGTAATTTACAAGTACAGCGTATTTTGCGTATCTTCTACAGGCATATGTATTATGCAAGTACAGCGTAGTGTGTTTATCTTCTCCAGGCCTATGTAACATACAAGTACAGCGTAGTTTGTGTATCTTATACAGGCCTATGTAATACATGAGTACAGCGTATTTTGTGTATCTTCTCCATGCCTAATAATATACAAGTACAGCGTATTGTATTTATCTTCTCCAGGTCTATGTAATATACAAGTACAGCGTATTTTGTGTATCTTTTACAGGTCTATGTAATATACAAGTACAGCATAGTTTGTTTATCTTCTCCATGCCTATGTAATATACAAGTACAGAGTGGTTTGTTTATCTTCTCCAGGCCTATGTAATATACAAGTACAGCATAGTTTGTTTATCTTCTCCAGGCCTATGTAATATACAAGAACAGCATAGTTTGTTTATCTTCTCCAGGCCTATGTAATATACAAGAACAGCATAGTTTGTTTATCTTCTCCAGGCCTATGTAATATACAAGAACAGCATAGTTTGTTTATCTTCTCCAGGCCTATGTAATATACAAGTACAGGGGTAAGAATAATGAAGTACAGCACACCACGATGATGTCGAAAGGTTCACGGCACGCGTACGGCGCCAAACCAGCCACAGTGACCACCGACACCAACACATCAAATGTCAACTCCACCTTCGATAAAATGTACGGAGAAAAAACAGCCGATGAGTGCGAGTCCGAAAGTTTGTTAGAAAAAGATATTCAGGTATGTTGTTTGAACCGTAACGCCTCAGTGGTGAAGTGGTAGAGCGTCTGTCTCGGGTGCTTGAGATCGCTGGATCGATCACTTGTCGGGTCATACCAATTACTTTAAAAATGGTAGTAATGGCTGCCCAACTTCGCGTTCAGGGTTGCGGGGTTAGCATAACGACTGACTGGCTGGTGTCAGGTTAAATGGACTAGTAGTACTGGTAACTTAACCAGGTAACGCCGTGATATAACTTGAAATCAAGCAATCAACACGTAAGAAATGGTGGCATTATAGAAAACAATTTACTTATGTTGATGGTGTTTAAATTTTGTATGATTATTTTTATTGAGGTTTTCTAAGTTGGAATATATTATATGAAAACGAGTAAATGATTAAAAAATAATACAACAAAATGTTGTAGTAAAGTCGACCACTACACCACTGAGGCGGCTAGTAGTTAGTTACACCTCATATTTGCACGATTAAACTGCTGCAGTCGTGTCATTGGCATTACCGTCCTTGTCTGGTGGTGTTTGTTCGTGTTGAGTTGTATCTCTCTTGTAACAGTACCACGGCGTTTCCTGGGTAAACTACCAGTACTGCTGGTAAACTTATCCTTACACCAGCGCACCAGTCAATAAGCGAAGACATTGTTACCATTTTGAAGTGTTACTATACCTTGGTTAAGTCTCATCCTGATGAGCTCCTGCGACACGTATCATCATCATATACCGAGGGCTTGGCGTAAAACGGTTGTAACTAAAATTTGTATTTTTTTACCACGGTTAATCACCTCGCCATAAAGTCTTTATAAGCGTTAAAGGATTTTTTTCTTAGTAAACAATGGAAATTTAGGTGCCATTGCTCGTTATTAGCAATGGCACCTAAATTTGCATTGTTTACAAAATTGCCCCTAAACCAGGGATTTCAAAATAGGTTTTTAGTTACAACCGTTTCACGCCAAGCCCTCGATATGTGTGGTTGGGTAACGACGTGTATGCGCTTGTAAACGGTCAAACAAAAATTCAAATTATTTAATTTCCTGCTTCACGCGACCAAAAACAACATTAAACCCTTCCATGATACAGACGCTTTCTGATACATCTACAGCAGACGACTTTTTAAAAGATTGTGGAAAAAGGACAAATTACTCGTAAATAGCAATTTTTCCTTTTGCCACAATCTGTTCAATTTTCTTTTTACTAACTGTTCCTTTTTTTTTTTTAACCCTTTCCCTCATATAAACGCTTTCGGACGCCTCTGGAGCAGACGGTTTTTTTCAAAACATAGTGACAAAAGAGGAAATTGCACAAAACGTGCAATTTCTCCTTTTGCCACTATGTTTTCCACTTTTAGTCATAGGTTATCCATTCAATTATGGAGATTTTCTATGTTTTGACAAAATACGTTCAAAGTTAATAGATAGTTGCCACATTTTTGACTGAAAGTTTTCAGTGTCGTCTGCTTCAGGTGTGTTGTATGCGGGAAAAGGTCAATATGCACTTTGTAAACCGATTCAACCCTTTGACCGCTGGAACGGAGGTGAATTATAGAGAAATTTAGAGTCATGCCAGCCGACGCATTTATCTCGATATTCATTTAATTTGATTTGAACGTTTCCAATTGCATATAGCTGGTTTAGTCCATTTAAAAAATAAGTATTGACATTAATATTCACAATTCTTCCCGACCAACGATTCAGTAGGTTATAAACAAACAACACGCTAATGCAATGACCTTCCGAGTCTAAATATCTGTTCTCTTTGACAGAATCCTGACTGCGTGCACTTTTGACGTTTTAATTTCTATTTGACACGCACAATATTGAGGAGTGACGATAAATCAATCCTAAATCAACTTTTCACACTCATGTTCACAGTATGAGCCTAATGTAAACAAACAAAAAGCAAATGTACGCCATTGTTAATTCAGGGAACGCTATGCTCGTCTCCGTGGGGTAGTGGTTAAAGCGTTCGTCACGAGAGCAGGAGAGCAGGAGACCATCACTCGATCCCCGGTCGGATCATACTAAAGATGTTTAAATAAGGTTATAATGGCATCCGTTATTGGTGCTCAGGGTTTCGGGGATGGTATAACGACACATGCGCTCGTATCAGGATAAACAATACCGGTGGTACACGTAATTTACGCGTGAAACGCCATGATAAATCTGATCAGCTCTTGTTTGAATTGCCGTAAAACACTATTCAAACAAAGATACAAAACAAGATAGCCCACGGTGTCCTTGCAGTGTGCAGAAATGAAAGTAAACAATTATTCCCCTCTGACAAGCAGTACAGGAGAATGTCAAAAAGGAACATTTTAGGATACTTCGACCGGCGTCCAATTCCACTGATGTGTTACACCATTACGATAAAGTAAATTGACATGACAAATATGGAGCCGCGATATCTCAGGTAGTATCAACGAGGTATATTGACCAAGAGGTCGTGGTTTCGAATCCCGGTTCTTTACAAGAGCAATTGTGACTAGCGAACTGCTTATGAAAATGGGGTTAAATTCCCATCATTCAATAAATCAATTAATTAATCAATCAACCAATTAATCAATTTACATACAAAATGCTGATTTTCATAATAAAATATATATTTCCATGTTAAACATTGTGGCAAAAGGAGAAATTGCACGTTTTGTGCAATTTCTTCTTTTGTCACTATGTTTTCAAAACGCCGTCTGCTGCAGAGGCGTCCGAAAGCGTCTATATGAGGGAAAGGGTTAAACATACAATGTATTAAGTTTTAAGATCAAATATTGCTAGACAGCCGCTTTAACCCTTTCAGCGCCGAATTGTTTAAAGTAGACTCTTCCATGTTCAGACTCTATTTTCATGTTATAGGATTTTTGGAATATCTTTATAACTCACAGCAAAACAATGCAGATTTCAGGTGAGACAGCTCGTTACGAGCTGACTCACCTGAATCTGTATTGTTTGCAAAAAGCCCAATATTGCCTTTTACGCTGAAAGAGTTAACCCCTCTCCCACTCAGAACTAATCTACACCACACGAATTTGAAAACATCTAGACAACAATGTGGACTAGTTCTATACATTCACGTATGTATGAGCGACGACTGCGACAACTAAACGTTAGGTATTTACAACCAGTGTAGTCGGATCTGGATCTGCACTGTAAGCATAGTAATCATAAAAAGAGTAGAGAAACATGTGACAGCGCAGTTAATTTGGAGCCTTAGTGTATTGGTGCACAGACATGTCTCTTTTCACACATGTAAGAATATCGTTAAGGTTTGTTTCGCAGAATAACGCTTAATAAGTGAAGTGAGCCCAAAACATTGCGACAAAGGGAGAAGTTGATCCGAGGAGTAGTGGTAAGAGTGTCCGCTTGTGTAGCTTCGATAACGGTCGGGTAATACCAAAGAGTTAACACAAAATAGTAACGGCTACCCCCTTGGCGCTCAGGGTTGCGGGGAAACCTTTAAACTGACGCGCTAGTGGCAGGATGAATAAAACCGGAAGCACTGCTAACTGGTAAAATTACCCAGAAACGCATTGATGTATTTTAAATATTGTAAAGAGGAATTAATCAAATATTATGAGAAAGTTCTCATTTTGACACAACTTTTCAAAATATCGTCTGATGTAGAAGCATCAAAATGCGCCTGTATATGGGTAAGGGTTTAGCAGTCGGTAATCAAACGGAGACTACTCAATAAGGTTCGAATTCATCTAAGTGGTACCCTGGGGGTTGAACATTTATCTCAAAGAACCAGTCTGTTTTTTCTTATAGGAATGAGTTTCGGTCACGGACCCTGAAAGGCAATATCGAAAGACTAATGAATGTTCAACGACAAAATGTCCTTTACCTATCTATTTTTCTCGGAAACAACACTGGCATTTGCATTGTTTTTTTGTTTTGTTTTTAGCGCGAAATGACACATGAAAAGGTCGTTGCCACGCCCAAGACAGAAAATAAACTTTTAAAGGTAAACATGTGAGGTTTTTGTTATGTTGTATGGGTTTGAATTAGGGATGATTAAAATAGCTGGTTTCATGTATTTTGGTCACTTTCATTATTGAATGATTTGAACTGTGTACTGCATTTATTCTATATATAGTTATAACAACTACAATTGTTATCTCCCTTGTCGGCGATATGGCCAGCATTGAAAGATCATATTTTATAGGGGGAAATATGTGACACTTAGGAAACACAAAGGAATATTAGTTTGGCAACACTATTTCGTTGAAATGTTTGTATTTTCGGATCACATCAGCTTTCTTAATATAAATATTGTAGTACCTGTGTTTATTTAATGGTATATGTATTTTAATTTAATTTTTCTGTTTTCAATATATAATAGATAAACGAGACTTTTTAAATGGTTTACCCTCATTGGTCCTCATGATTGTGACAATTGGGTCCTCTCCATGCAGTAGGTCGTGGATTCGATCACTGACAGGGTCATACCAATACTTTTAAAATGGTAGTTATGGTCTAGCCTTTTTGGCGCCCAGGATTAAGGGGTGATCGACCGACTCGCTAGTGTCGGGATTAACGAACCGGAAGTACTGATTACCTACTTAATAAACGCCGTGATATAGCTGAACATGTGTTGGAAGCGGCGTAAAACATTGAAGAATAGGGAGCACCATTTAACACAATCCCGCTTGGCATTGATGGCTTCGTTTGCGTCGTTGTCATAATTAGGCAAATGTTTAGGTCAGGTTGTATGTACAACTATCAAATACAGCTCCAATGACCACAACACCTCGCAGAATAATAAACTACGATATTGAGGGGACATCTACAAATAGGGGACTCAGTTTATCATCCAATTGGACTGTTTTGATTAAGCTCTTATGTCCAAGAACCCTAGTAAAACCATGATATTGAGGGGACATATATAACTAGGGGGCGCAGTGTATCATCCAATTGGACTGTTTTGATTAAGCTCTTATGTCCAAGAACCCTAGTAAAACCATGATATTGAGGGGACATATAAAACTAGGGGACGCAGTGTATCATCCAATTGGAATGTTTTGATTAAGCTCTTATGTCCAAGAACCCTAGTAAAACCATGATATCGAGGGGACATATAAAACTAGGGGACGCAGTGTATCATCCAATTGGACTGTTTTGATTAAGCTCTTTTGTCCAAGAACCCTAGTAAAACCATGATATCGAGGGGACATATACAACTAGGGGACGCAGTATATCATCCAATTGGACTGTTTTGATTAAGCTCTTATGTCCAAGAACCCTAGTAAAACCATGATATCGAGGGGACATATACAACTAGGGGACGCAGTGTATCATCCAATTGGACTGTTTTGATTAAGCTCTTATGTCCAAGAACCCTAGTAAAACCATGATATCGGGGGGACATATAAAACTAGGGGACGCAGTGTATCATCCAATTGGACTGTCTTGATTAAGCTCTTTTGTCCAAGAACCCTAGTAAAACCATGATATCGAGGGGACATATACAACTAGGGGACGCAGTGTATCATCCAATTGGACTTTTTTGATTAAGCTCTTATGTCCAAGAACCCTAGTAAAACCATGATATCGAGGGGACATATAAAACTAGGGGACGCAGTGTATCATCCAATTGGACTGTTTTGATTAAGCTCTTATGTCCAAGAATCCTAGTAAAACCATGATATCGAGGGGACATATAAAACTAGGGGACGCAGTGTATCATCCAATTGGACTGTTTTGATTAAGCTATAGTAAAATTATAAACCATGATATTGAGGGGACATATGCAAATAGAGTCCGCTGTTCCTCCAATGTGGCGTCACCATGTATCACATACACTTTGGTTGTTTTGATTTAACTCTTATGTCCACAAACCCTGGTAGTATTTTAAACCATAATATTAAGGGGACATATACAAATAGGGGACGCAGTCGTCACTTATGCTCTTTTGAGTTAGCTCTTATGTCCATCAAACCTTGAAGAACGCCTAACATGTTTTTTGTAAGAATTTAGAAAATTCGAGTATGCTATGTTAACTATTTCGCTGCCTGTGTCAATTGAAGCCTTTGGTAAACAATGCTAATTTAGGGGAGACCGTTCGAAACGAGCTGTCTCTCCTGAAATTTGCATATTTTGCCACTAAGTCATCAAATTTTACCGAATTTCCTTTTGTACGAAAATGGAGTGGTCCAATTTTCAACATGGAAGAGTCGACTTTGTGAAATTCGGCAGTGAAAGAGTATATAAATTAGCCGCGTCTAGCGATTTGGAGACTAAATACATTTATGCGTACAGTAGAGACCCAGGCGGGCCTGTGTAGCCACCAAGTCTCACAAGAATATTCACATTTCAACGTATATGTTAAACCAGCCTAATTGAATATTCCGACAAAATAATCTAGAAGTATAGCCTCAACTGTTCTCTTACAACAGGCCTAAGTTCAATGGAATTTTATCGAAGCGAACGCTTGCCAATACACCAATCAAATTACAGCCCTATTTCCATGCTTGGTACAAGCGTTACAAACCGTGAGCTACCACGACTCGCGATTTCAGGTTTTAACCCTTTCCCTCATACGACAATTCTGCAGCAGACGACTTTGAACATATTTTGTCAAACAATAGAATATCTCTATAATTGAATGGATATGATTTAAAGTGGGAAAACATTGTGGCAAAAGGAGAAATTGCTCGTTTTGAGCAATTTCTTCTTTTGTCACTATGTTTTCAAAAAAGTCGTCTGCTGCAGAGGCGTCAGAAAGCGTCTATATGAGGGAAAGGGTTAATGCATAATATACACATGAGGTTCACCCCCGTCCCCACTCGTAGACATATTTTGGCGCATCTGCACCAGACGACTTTTGAAAAACCTTGAAAACTTTATTAAAAAAACTTATACATGTACTTTCCATTTTTCCATATATTATCTAGATGTTTGCAGAGTCGTCTGGTGCAGATTTCTTGTGTTCGGGAAAGGGTAAACAACCTTAACTTATCCTGTTATGAGCGATTTTAACCCTTTCCCACATACAACAAATCTGCAGCAGACGACTTTGAAAACGAACCAGAAAAAAAATGGAAACTCCCTTTAAATGAAAGAACAACAATTGAATTGAGTTGAAAACATGGTGACAAAAGGAGAAATTGCTCGTTTTCAAAAAGCCGTCTGCTGCAGAGGCGTCAGAAAGCGTCTATATGTTAACCCTTTCCCACATACAGTAAATCTGCAGCAGACGACTTTGAAAACATACCAGAAAAAGATTGGAAACTCCCTTTAAATGAAAGAACAATAATTGAATTGAGTTAAAAACATGATGACAAAAGGAGGAATTGCTCTTCTTTTGTCGTCAAATTTTCAATAAGCCGTCTGCTGCAGAGGCCTCAGAAAGCGTCTATATGAGGTAAAGGGTTAAACTACCATTCCGAACACTATAGTCCATGATCAGCTGCACATTCGTACAGTAGTATCTTGATCGACATTATTCTCTCTTTATTTGTTATTATCAAGAAAGAATAAGTAGATTAATGTCTAAAGTCAGGGGTATTGTAAAGGCAAGCAATGCTGATTTCAGGATAGACAGCTCGTCACGAGCTGACTCGCCTGAATCTGTACTGCTTGCAAAAACCTCAATATTGCCATTGTCGCTGACAGTCATGGGGGAGATACTAATCTACAGTCTATATCCTTTTCTGTCCATATGGTGTGTCGCCTTAATGGCGTTTCTAAAACAGCTCGCATCCCATAAACAGGTTAACCCTTTCCCATATATACAACAAATCTGCAACAGATGACCTTGGAAATATCAAGACAAAAATAAGGACAATCTCTATCGCTGAAAGAAGAATTATAAAACAACGTGTTAGAATGATGTCACAAAAAGGTGAACTTACTTAATATGAGCAATTTCTCCTTTAGCCACAATGTTTGTTAAAGTCGTCTCTTGAAGATGCGTCACATTGCGTATGATTGAGAGAAACGGTGACAGATTGTTTTCTAATATAGATATGAGCCTTTCCACGAGAAAACCAACCTTATTGACTCTGCGTAATGTATCGATCCGGATCAGCCTGCACAGCCCGCGTAGGATAATCCTGGCCGACACATTCCGTCTCATGGAGAAAGAGCTGTACAGTAATGTTTCCTGAAATAGAGGCGAAAAGTGTTTGTCCGGGTTAGCCTGCGCTGCATGCTAAGGCTGATCCGGGTCGATACTTTACGCAGAGTCAACAATGTTGGTTTTCTAGTAATTCGGCTCATATATCACGCTTTATACGAAGGACATGTTGACGCCATGGCATATCAAAACACGACCTTTGAACATTCTAAAATAAATGTCAGCTGCTTTTGATTTGTGTTGTGTTTGTTTAACCCTTTCCCACCCGCAGAAGCATTTTGACGGAATAGCAACAGACGTCTTTTGAAAACATTGTGGCCAAAGGTGAAATTGCTCATGATGAGCAATTTCACCTTTGGCCACAATGTTTTCAACTCTATTTAACAATTAAGCTATCTTTTATGGACATTTTTAAGGTTTTTGCCACTATGTTTTCAAAGTCGTCTGCTGCAGATTTGCAACATGCGGGAAAGGGTTAAATTATGCTTAACGTCGCTTTCAGTTCTATATTCAAATAGTTATACCACGGTGTTTCCTGGGTAAATTACAGCCGGTAAAATCGTGACACCAGCCGCTTCTTTCGTAACAATATCGTCGTTGTCTTCAGCTTCTACTATCACTTTAAAGTTCTGTGGAATGACTCGACCCAGGATCTAACACGGGTGTCCCGCTCTCGAGACAAACAATCTACCACTACCACACAATGACAATGACAGTTTAACCCTTTCCCAAAGACAGCATATCTGCAGCAGACGACATTGAAAATGTCTACTGAAAATAAGAAAATCTCTATAATTGTAGGTATAATTACTAAACGAAGATGAAAACATTGTGGCAAAAGGAGAAATCGCTCGTTTTGAGCAATTTCTTCTTTTGTCGCAATGTTTTCAAAAGTTGTCTGCTGCAGAGGCGTTAGTATGCGTCTTTATGTGGGAAAGGGTTAACAGGTCAGATTTTATGTTTATTACGTCTGGTTGTGGTCATTACCCGTCTTCATGTGATTCCTCAAATCCCAAACGAACTTTTGATAGCCGTACATAATGGTTGCCTTGTTATCGTATATCGATGGTGTTTCCACTGGCTGTGGTCTTCATGTAATTCTATAAATCCCAAACGAACTTTGGATAGTCGTACAAAATGGGTGCCTTGTTATCTTATATATCGACTCGATATTGTTCCCACTGTCTGTGGTCATTAGCCGTCTTCATGTGATTCTACAAATCCCAAACGAACTTTGGATAGTCGTACAAAATGGGTGCCTTGTTATCGTATAACGACTCGATGGTATTCCCACTGGCTGTGGTCATTACCTGTCTTCATGTGATTCTACAAATCCCAAACAAACTTTGGATAGTCGTACAAAATGAGTGCCTTGTTATCGTATATCGATGGTGTTCCCACTGGCTGTGGTCATTACCTGTCTTCATGTGATTCTACAAATCCCAAACGAACTTTGGATAGTCGTACAAAATGGGTGCCTTGTTATCGTATACAGACTCGGTGGTGTAGTGGTAATAGTACCAACTTCGAGAGTGGGAGACTAGTGTTCGAGCCCATGTCGGGTCACACTAAAGCCCTTAAAAATGGTTTCTCTCCTTGGTGTTCGATGTTGCCGGGACAGTATCACGACTGGAGCGCTGAGGTTAGGGCATACTTATCAGAAGTATTGGTAATACACCCAGGTGATATGACTGAAATACCGTTGAAAAAAGACGTAATACAAACAACGAACATGTTCTTACAACGTCCCGGCGTTTCCTTGGTAACCTGTCAGTACTATCGGTATCATTTTATACTGATAACGATTCATCAGACGTAATGCTATCCCCGCACTACTGAGAGACGGGGGATGGAAGCCATTGCTTCCAATTTTAAAGTATTTGGTATACTCCGACCTGAGACCGAACCCTTGATATCCCGCTCCCAACGCTGACGCCCTAACCACTACACCAGGCAGATGGTTCTAGGCGCTGACTTTAATAATAATAATAATAATAATATCTTTATTTTTTTAAGGTAACATCTAAGATATATACAGACAATTTAACATTGACTATACATATCTTATTTTCATATGGCCTTCAATAATATAACACCCACAAACATTACATTTAACAACATGCAAATTTCAATGAAAAATTATGGCATGAAGTACAATTATAATTAATTTTCAATCATGTGAAGACAGACACTCCAACTTCTCCAAACACAATTCTTAACATAATATCGGCAAGTAATCAAGATAGTGTTAGTATGGAACCTTTACCAGACGGTATTTCTTATAATTTCGTTTGGTAATACAATAGACGCTGGGTGCTTTATATGGTGTGTGTATGACCAAATGACGATAAGGGAATACACAGACACGTCCGTGCTGTCGTGCAGACTGACTTATATCCCCGTTTATACTCATTTCCCGTTGTTCAGTTTTACAATGGCGTTGTTCAATTTATGTCCTCCTAATGAAATAGCATGTATTGTGACATGCAACAAAACAACAGGAATAAAAATAGCAACAAGAGCTAATTGTTTTTGTCATGTCGAAAGAGACGGGGCAATGGCCTTAACAACTTGATGAATCAGTTAGCCGAGTTGTCGATGGAATGTCATCCAATAAAGGGTCGAAGAGGCACTCTTATCATAACAATGTGCCTTTGTCATCTTAAGTAAATGTATCCACTTAACATAATTCGAATTTATTGGAGCTTTGATTTAAAGCATATTACAAGTTATACATTTTAAACCATATTTTAAAGTTAAAAAGTTACAAAATGTCCATTATGGTTTTGCCAATAAGAAATGATGTTACTGTGTGAATTTATAATAAATGATGTTACTGTGTGAATTTATAATTAAAATGGTATCTAGATTGATTGGTAGATAGAGACTGTGTAAAATATGTAGCTCTAAGTTGCCTTTATCCTACCAATCGCGAAGTTCAAACACAATCTGAAACTTACGGCATTTGTGACAAATGTAACTCCAGATCTACCTTCACATTCGTGTGGATTGATTTAAATCTACACTTTTATTAAGTAAACAGCAACTATAGAAGACCTACCAAGCTTTTCAATATAACACAGACGGTTTAACGAATGTTCTGACACGCACTATACAGTTGGATACGATAGCATGGGCATAGACAAAGAATAGACGGGTATTTATGTACACTTGTAACAATTACGCTAAGTTTGTTTTTGCTTAGGCACCCCTCGTTTGGTTATCCTGCTATATGTATGACTGAACCGTTTTTTTAGACCAATATCAACCATCACAAACTAATCTAGGTCTACAATGTTTGCTGCTATAATTTTTATGAAAGATGGATGCTAAGATATATATAAATATATATATACAAATCGACAGACATTTAACAGGATGCTTTTTCAATGGGGGTTAAAATTGTTAAAATTGTTATTCAAATTTTAGGATTTTTCTTTCTTTTTATACATGATACAGATATATATATATCAAAGCGGTCCCTGTGTAATATACCAGTACTGTGATACTAAATATACTGCCACTGATGCATGAGTTGTAATGTTATATCCCCCGTGCAGTCTAAACAGGTTAATTATGTGTTCACCATCCAGTTTTTCAGCATCATTGAAGCTAATTATATTGCTTATTACATCGCGTGTGTTTCAATACAATTGTTTAATGATACTGCCATTTGTAGGTATTTTTCATGTTGCGTTTTCAACACTCTCAACGTCGTCTGCTTCAGATTAGATGTATGTGGGAAAGGGTTAAAGGATACCGGAACGGAGACACAACCTGTCCCCTAATTATTTCTACGTTACCACATATAACAACTATATGGAAAATCGCTACAGGTTATACAATTAAAGAATTGAATTCATTGTTGCAAAAGGAGAAATTGCTCTTGATAAGCAATTCCTTATTTTGTAACAATGTTTTAAATCAAAGCGCCAATGGCACTGTAGTGGCGATCGTATGGAAAATCCTGCAAAGTAACAAGCAGTATATCGGTGTAGGGCTTGCGATGACTCTGGTGCGGGTATATTTGAGAATGTATCAACCCTGCATCTTTTGACAGTAGAATAATGTTAGTTTGCCAGAATGTTGTCTTGGTGATTATTTAGTTACGTTCTGAAATTGGTCATGATGTGTTCAAAATTAGGCCATTCCAAAGTTATGAAAAATCTAGTTGGTATTCGATAGACTACCGTTTTAGCTCATTAGAATGACTATTTGTAATCTAAATTGTTTGGGTAATCACATGTTTATCACCAGGTCGTTAGGCCATATTAAGATAAAATATATTTTACACTTTAGAAATGACTAAAGAAAGGAGAGAAAACAGTATCCATTAGTTTGGTGTTTGTTTCAATTATGTCCGATATTAAACAGGTCTGTTCAATTTAGTCCCTTCACATTGCATGATTGAGGGTTGTCACAGTGTATTTATATGTCTCTGAGGTTGTTAAACTGCTTCGAATAATGTGAGTGCAAAAACAAACACAAAACATGCTCCAAAAGCACAATTTCACTATTTGCCAAACTGTTTAATTTATGAAAATATAGGCATATATTATAATGCTAGATCTTCAAACTCAATTAGGCTACACTGTCAGCATTGATTGCTAATTGACTCTAGAACGTGCAGACGTGTATACATAACGTGTGTACACACTGCCATCGTGTGTCCTTTAAACCTGTGTAAACCAGTCTTATTATCTAGACGCTTTCATATATTTAAACAAGTACAAAATAAAGCGTTTATAATATTGAGATTTACAAGCTTTTCTGGTTTTTGGTCTCGCGAGCTATTTATAGAACCTTTTGGAATTTCCAGATTTGAGTATCACCAGAGTTGTCGTTATTTGCAAGGCAGAACGCGCAATGATATTTATTATCTGCCAAATCATGACAAAGATAATCAGAGTACAACCAACTCCTGCCGAATCAGGTTAAAGGTCAAAAGGTTACGGTTGACTACAGTAAAAATAAAACGAGGCACAGGAGTATCATGATACTCTGCATAGCGTACCCAAGACGCCCGATGATATCTATTATCTGCCCAAACATGAAGAAAGATAATATGTAAATAGTTTAACTCTATTTAGATATTTTCTCGATAAATCTCAAATATTAGTACCAATCCGGTATCAAAGTAGCACTAACATTATCATTATTAATCGTGTGCCTGCATCACTGATGGAACTATATATATATATGGGGTTTAACGGAAGTGAGTAAATTGCCTTTGCAGAAATATCCAACCGATTGTTCAAATACGACTATATAATTTTTTTTTCGTTGTTGTTGTTTTGGTAGCACTGTGGCGATTGTCAACCAATCGCCACAAAAAGTAGTCTGCTGCAGATGCGTCAACAAAATGTCTGCAAGTATGAAAAGGTTACACGACACAGATGACTAGATAAGAGGGTGTGAACAGGTCTTTTCCCCACAATATTTTTCACTGAGACGAGTCTTTTGAGTACCCACACCATAGGGTTTGAATGTCAAATAAAGATTTTAGTACATGAACAATGCCCCTTTATCTAGAGCTCTGCACGACATATACATACATACGTTGACATTTCGTAAGCCGATGTAAGCGTGTGACTTTAGTTTACGCGTAGACAAGCCTGATTTCACGACGGTTGACACCTTGAATTATATACGAATATAAGGAACGTTTACTGGTGGGACAAAATCCATTGAAGATACGTAGAAAATAAAAGGACGGACAAGGCGCTTCTTTCCGTGATCAACAGAAATAATTCTCAGAAATTGAATAATGGTCTAGACAGAAGGTCAATAGAAACGAGCAGAGCGCTTTTACCCTTTGTTTAAACGCTTTTCCCACATACAAACACATCTAAAGCTGGCGAGTTTGAAAGCACAGAGGCAAACATATTTAAAACATATCTATACATTACAGTGTTGTAATTGAACAGAATAATAATGAAACCATTGCGGGTGCTCATATTGAGAAATTTCTTTTTTTGCCTCCATTTTTTCAAAAGTCGACTGCTGCAGATGCATCAAAGCGTGTCTGTATGTAGAAAAAGGGTTATTTACCAATATATCTGGACTCATCTCTTTCGAAAGTTCTGAAACTGTTTATCAGTCACTTATCATAAACAGTTCAGTAGTTGTGTTATTTGTGTTGCCATACAAATCAAGTACATTTAGAACTGCAGCTAGGCAAGTACAACAACAAAAGTAGATCGAGATAAAAGTTATTTTAAAAAAAGAAAAAGAAAATCATAAAAAAACGAATAAATCCAAGGATAAGGTTTTAAATGATTGAAGTCTTTTTTTTTATCCATTAAGCGACTTCGATGTACGATTCTATTTGGTTGGTAAAAGGTTTTATAGACTGGTTAGAAATCAGCGACATTACTTTACACTTGTCGGTTGACGTGTTTATGGCCGATGTGCGTGTTCCAGTCAAGACAACAACAACAACTTCGTTTTAACCCTCAACTTAGATGTTTTATAGATTTACCAAGAACTAAAACTCTTTGTTTAACCCCTTTCCCGCGTGGAGACGATATGATATACATGCATCTGATGCGTGCAAATGTAGTTTGTCAAACAAGAGAAATTGTCAATAATAAACAATATCTCCTTTTGCCAAATGGTTTGTATCTCTATTCAATAACACTATTTCCATTTGTAATGATTTTAAATACTTTTGACTCATTGCCTTCAAAACTGACTGCTGCAGATGCTATAGCATGTTGGAAAGGGATAAATGATCGGCTTTGTATGTTGTTGGCTCGTTTATTTGTCTCTAGCTGTGATTTGATGTCACTTTTATTGTCACTTTTTAATTCTATCCCATATATAGACGCTTTCTGACGCCTCAGCAGGAGACGGCTGTTTGAAAATATGGCGACAAAAGAAGAAATTGCTCAAAACCAGCCATTCCACATATCATCACAAATGTTTTCAAAAGTCAACATTCGTTAAAGTGCTCAAAACTAGCTGTCTGTCTATCTGTCTGTCTGTCTGTCTGTCATACTTTTGACTTGAATTGCTTTACCAATTATTTACAGGCGGTACACGTGTGTGTTGTCACTTGAACCAATCGATTCAGTCGCTGAAGAATTATGTTTTCGAAATATAATGCCAATTAAATAAATCAGTTTTTCTAAAATTGTATCCCACTTTCCCACATACGACAAATCTAAAGCGGAAGACTTTGAACATATCTAGAAAAAAGAAATATGAAAAGAATCCATTAGTTGAAGAAAAGATTATTGAATATAGCTGAAAACACTGCGTCAAAATGAGTACTTCTTTTCTAATTATGAGCAATTCCACATATCATCACAAATGTTTTCAAAGGTCAACATTCGTTAAAGTGCGTCTGCTAGTGAAGAAATGCTATTCTCGACTCGATCAAAGTTGTTCTGTAGTTTTACTTTTTCCTCACATTAAGCGGTTTTATCTCTGTACTGATAAATATTGTTTATCGTCCTCTCTCTTTTACAAACTCTCTTTTCCTGCAACGTTTTGCAACGTTTTCTCCTGAACTCTTTCAGCGTCGAATTTTTTAAAGTAGACTCTTTCATGTTCAAAATCGGGTGTGTCCATTTCTCAATTTATGAAAGTTTTGGACTATTTTGGTAACTAAAAGGCAAACAATGCTGATTTCAGGTGAGACAGCTCGTCGTTACAAGCTGACTCACCTGAATCTGCATTGTTTGCCAAAACCTCAATATTGCATTTGGCGCTGAAAGAGTTAAGATGTGTCAACATATGTTTCTAGCAAATACAAGATTAACCCCTGAACACTTTCCAACATTCAACAAATCTGCTGCAGTCGAATTTGTAAACATATAGACAAAAAGTTGAATCTTCTTTTGCCACAAAGATTTCAATAGTCGTCTACTTCAGATGGGTCAAAATGCAGCGGAGTTTCTTTGCATTCGCTAGTCGTTGATGGAGAGAGGTTTCACTGTGTTGTCAAACCTGATGAAAGACCACCTTTGTATAGCAATTCCCTGTTTTTAGCAACCACACCTTTGTTTTTCCAATGTTCTCCCTTGCTCCGCATAAATGACCCTGCAATTAAATACTACCTGTGAACAAAGACCACAATGTTCTCTTCCCACGGGTGGTCTTTAAACACAGGCTGGACTGTTTTTGTAGTTTAACAGTACATAGGTCGGAAGTAAATAATGGCAAATGTTCTAGTGAGATGTCGTTCTATAGACGTTTATCATTTCCTCCATAGAGACACACTTGAGACCTCTCAAGATGGTCGCTATGAAAAACAGTGTGAGAAAATGAGTAAATGCTCGTTATGCCACTCGTTTCCCCACAACATTCCAAATATGTAAACTGTTTTTGTCAATTTTCTTTTTAAATTTGTTGTCATTATATGTGGGAAAGGAGCTCTACAGAGGTATCGTTATTATGCCCTTTCCCAGATATATACACATTATGACGCATCCACAGAAGACGAATTTTGAAAACATTATGACAAAAGAAGAAATTGCTCAAAATGAGCAATGTCTCCTTTTGCCAAAACGTTTTCAACTTTATTTAAAAATTTAACTTTAATTTATATATAGGTTTTCCTTTTTTTTTATCCAGATAAATCCTAGTCTTCTGCTGCATATTTGTTTATAAGTGAGAAAGGATTAAGCTAAATTTTCTTATTTATTTATAGGAAGAATTTCGCCGATTGTATACACAGCTGGAAACGTTGAAACACCGTAACATGAAGATCGGCAACCGGCACCTCCAGCACAAACTGTCCGCCATGACAGAAGCAGCCACAAAAGAGGACAGTCCAGAGGAGTCGACGCCGTGTACACCGAACATGAACGGGAAACGAGTCATCATTAATCTCGACGATTTTAAAGAATCGACAACACTCTGAGACGCTCTGTGTCTTTCGACAATCAAGTTTCGACGTGATATGCAAAACAAAAACACTCACAAAAATATCGTTACTATATGTACTGCAATACGTTAACTAAATGTAGTTGCAATACGTTAACTAAATATACTGCAATACGTTATTATGTGTACTGCAAAACGTTACTAAATGTATTGTAAAGCGTTATTATGTGCACTGAAAACGTTACTATCAGTTCTGCAATTCGTTACTATGTGCACTGAAATACGTTACCATAAGTTCTCCAATGCATTATTATGTGTAGTACAATACGTTATTATAAGTAATGCTATGCGTTACAATGTGTACCGCAATACGTTACTATAAAGTATCGCAATACGTTACTATATGTACTGCAATACGGCAGAGCCGATCAGCATGGATATAACCGTGACAGTTATTTACGGTTGGTTGATGAGTCTACGTCAGCGAACTTTGGCCAAGAGTGTGTGTCAAAAAACAATTGGCGAAGAGATTATATCAGCGAATATTTGCGAATATGTTTATATCAGCGAATTTGGCGACATCGTGACAAAATAACGTTCTCATACGGGGGTATTAACGGACGATGCACATGCCAATAAGAAAAAGGAACATCTTGTTCTGTTAATATTGAACAGTCGGCTGCTTTGAAACCATTCGGAAGGAAAACGTGTACTATAACCTCAAGAGCTGAACAATAAATTGTTAAAAAATACATTTTAGTTTGGTACTCTAGTGCCAGTGATTGAGACAAGTCTACAGTGACATACAGGCTGTATCTATGTCCATTAAATACGCTTAGGGTTTGGTTGTCCTAGAGCTCGGCTCATTGTGTGCAATGCATCAATGCATATTGTATAGATACGGTATCTGAACATTTCTAAACATAGACCGATTTTCCACTTTCAAAAAGAAGACTTCGATTGAGCCCATCCATGGCAAAAAGTGCGGATACCGTTTCTGAATAGAGAATGTTCAGATCAGCCTGTACCTCTGCCCCGTCTTATCATAATCTACACAATTTTACATAACAAGCTTATGTAGATATTAATTATAGTGTGCGGATGCATGGAATGTTAAGATATTTATTAAAATAAATGTAACTATAATGTACATATGTATACTAGTATCATCAAAGTCAGCATTGTAAATAGTTGGAGCGGTGATCTTGTCTGAGCATTCATGAATGATAAAGAGTCGAAATTCTTCAAACCTTCCTTGACTTACTGGCGAACCGTGCATAACCAGGTCAGACTGCGTATATGCACTGGCGGATCTGAATCTACACTAGTCGCAAATGACTAACGGTTTGTTTTCGCCGCTCCTAGAAACATATGCGATATACCATTACCATGAAACATTGTAAATACTGTTGATAAATGATGGCATTATATTACTGAGCATTTTTTCCGTTTACAAGCTCATTTCTTGTTTAAGGAATTCAATGTTGATAGAGAGGTAAGAAGACATTTGTAATATCACCTTTTCTCCATTTTTCAATTCTCTCCATAATTCAAAATGTTATTTAAAGAGTGTTTTCCATAAGTTTTAAAAGCCGTCTGGTGCAGATGAGTTGATGATTGTTGAGAAAGATTAACTCTTTCAGCACCAATGGCAATATTGAGGATTTTGCAAACAGTATAGATTCAGGTCAGACAACTCTTAACGAGCCGTCTCACCTGAAATTAGCATTGTTTGCATTTTTTGTTATTAGAAAATGGAGTCGCCTGATTGAGAACATGGAATAACTACTTCAATACCCTCTTGTGTATCATCTTCGCTGGGCTAAGGCAACTTCGTCTAGTTATGGTCAATCACTACATATGTTTTGCAAATTTTGACAAATAACCGATACAGTTTGTTACCGACCATTCCATTGGTCGAGGAACGTTTCCGCTATGCGTGGTGTATTTGCGCAACCGCAAGATAAGCCAACATCATAGCTTTATTATGGGAATGTAATGGATTAATCAGGGGCGCAAAATGCCCCAAAATGCAGCTGCGGCGATAGACATCTGCATAATGTATCGACCAGATCAGCCTGCGCTGTCCGCGCAGACTGATCCGGCCAACACATTCTGGCTTAGGGGGATAGATGTATAGAGTAGTTATTCCTAACACAGAAAATCCACAGGAGGCGAAAAGTGTCTATCCGGGTAGGCCTGTGTGGCATGCTTAGGCTGATCCGGGTCGATGCTTTACGCAGAGTCCACAATGTTGATTTTCTCACGAGACGGCCTACACCTTGACTATTGCAAAGCTACGCCCCTGTTAATCACACTTGGCTTTTGAAGATGCCAGTGCATGTCATGCCAACAGGGAAATACAACAAGAATCTTGATCGTGTACCGTTATAAAATATATATAGAACATTGTACTGAAAGATAAGCCTGTACTTTCGTGCTTTCTATTCTTTGTCTTCTTCTTTTCGCAACCCATTCATCAAAATATATCAAAAACAATCCTTCGTTTTTATGACAGAATATATGAGCGAACAGAGTAGAGCCAGATAAGCCAATGCATCCTTCCAGTCTGATCTTGATCTGCAGTGCTCGCCCATAAGTCTAAGAAGGTTTCATGAAATTTATGTAAAAACAGGATCCATTTAGATCATTTATAGGCACCCTGGCAATTATTTTCACACACGTGTAATGATTTCGATAAGGTTGGTTTTCCTTGAGCCTCGGTTTTGTATGTATAATATAAAAATGCTGATACCCGTTTTAGGATAGCTGGCAAATTGTGAGAAAAGAAAAGAAAGCAATGATATCCCTAGTTAAATCTGCTATGATAATTAACAACAACGAAAACATTGAGGAAAAGTGTTACGTCTAGGAAATTGCGAGTTTAATTTTGCTTCAGAACTGAACGACACTAAAAGTCGGGGTTATATTTTAACCATAAACCGTCATCATCGGATGTAAGCGTTTTAAAAGAGTTTCCCCTCGTAAATGTACATATTTATGTAGTTAACCCTTTCCCACACATAACACATGTGCAGCAGACCTCTTTGAAAACATCGGCTTAAAAATATGGAAAAATCTCTTCAAGTGAAGGTGTAATTATTGGATACAGTTGAAAATATTGTGACAAAGGGAGAAATTGCCCATTATGTCACAATGATTTCAAAAGGCGTCTGCTGCTGGTGCATCAGAACACGTCTGTAGGTGGGGAAGGATAATAGTGATTTACGGAATGTATCTCGATTGCAAACTCAACCGCTAATGTATATAATAGTGTATAAAAACCATAGTTACCAATCATACACATTCATTTTCAAACATATGTGTTCATAGTCTATCATGATTTATCAAATATTGTTCTATCTTATTCCGAAATAAAACATGCAACCCCGGTATTGGATCTGTTATGCTCATATCTACCTGTATGCGTATGCCCTTTTCCACTGACACGTAGACGCATTTATAACGGACGAATTCTGAAAAGAATTGTGACATATATGTAAAATTGCTCATTATGTTTTCAGTTCAGTTCGATTAACTATAATATTCTATCATTAATAGAACACTTCCGTATTTTTGTCTTGATATTTTCAAAATCGTCTGCTACAGAAATGTTGTATGTAGGCAGGGACTACTTATACGCACTTGTATTAGGAGTGTCTGATGTGGGACAGGATTCATTTGTCCGTTTTATTTTTTTTCGGCAATACAAAATTATTGCAAATATGCGTCTTGAAATAACTTGAATATAACGAGAGATTTTGATTTAATTAGGATTTAATGACGTTTTCAACAGTATTTCAATTATATAACCATATGGAACAATGCTCGTCATGCAAAAACAGGGGAGACAATGTACCACTGTTTAAGCCGTACTAATTGTTGACTAATTTGATTGTTATCTGCTCTTGTTATCATTTTGCTAATTGGCTGAAATTACCGGACATTTGTGTAACATTCGGTATGTATACATCGATAGTGCTGCCGAAGGACAGTAGAGAGATACACAGGGTACTTCAACATAGGATTATAGGGTAATAAAACTAGGGTGTTATGATATCGATTTACCCAAAGACCTAATAACACGTTTTATTAGGTCTTTGATTTACCAATAAATAATCGAGCCGGTTTTTTCATCATTATCAATTTCATAATACATGTACATTGTTAAAAACATGGAGCCCTTTCTCTTTCATTAATCATAACGAAATAATAGTGTCAATATTGTATATATAATTATTCGTTCCTCCATGAGTGTGTTACCTATTTACAATAGAGAGCATCAATTAACAAATTAGATCCATCAATTATGGTTTTATTTTGTTAAAAAAAATAGTCGAAAACAATGCAAAAAGAGTTCAAGTGTCTCGTAGCAAGCAATCTCAATTATTCTAACACTGTTTTCAAATATGTGTGAACTCGTGCGTTTTAGTCCATTTGTAAATATGGCTGAGCCTAATAGAAGTAACCTTCCGTTCTAGAAAATATGAAACATAATTCGGAAAATCTAGACTTATATAAATTAAATTAAATGCAGTAAAAATATCGTTAAAAACTAGGTATATATCTATATGATGGTAATCGGACAAAAAGAAACAGGATAGTAAGCAACGGCCAAAAAGTAACAGTTTTTTCCCGGATAACAGGTAACAGGACAAAAGGCAACAGTTCTGATATTTTCATTTCAGGTTTAACTAATTTGTTAATATCTGCCAGAAAATATAATTGCGTACACAGGAGAAATGGCTCATTATAATGAATTTCTCCTTTTCCAATAATGTTTTCTTCAACCTTTTTTTAACATCTGACAGGAAACTAGCAACAGTTCTAATATTTGTAATAATTGTTGACAGAATATATCATTGCGTAAAAGGGAGAAATTGCTAATTATGAGCAATGTCTCTTCTCCCACACTGTTTTCCTTTCGCTTTTTCAAACATCTTCACACAGATATGCATAATACGTAAAATAACATTGCAAAGTGAAACAAAAATTGAGTTACATATATTTTTTGTAGATTTGTAAATAGTTTAATCCGACTCAATTTTTTTGAACAATGCTTTAGGGTATAAAACACACAAAAATGTATCAAAATTAAAGAAAATCATTACAATATCAAGAAGATGATAGTTTGTGTCTTTTTCATTTTTGTAGACTTAAACCTATTGATTTGTATTGTATTTTGGAAAATGTGTTGCTTTTTATCCTGTTTCTTGTTGTCCGTTGCTTTTTGTCCTGTTACTTTTTTATCCTGTTTCTTTTTATCCTACAATCCTATATGATAAATATATACTTCTGAGTATATTTGTTTAGAACAAATACACAACCTTATTATTTGAGTGGGGATAATGCCTATAAAAGTTTAGTTAATACAAGTCTACTTTTTTTCCGTGCAATGGATCAGTTCAATGAGTTTTTCTTTTTTACGCAATTTTGTAGAAACTCCTAGTTTTTTTAATATGAGCTTGAGCTCAGGGATGCTTAATTCGATGAGGCTTTTCTTAGAACTGTCCTGATTATCCTGTACTCCGCGGTGATCGTCCTGTTTAAGTTCATCCTGAATTTTCTGTTTTTTTTTTTTTTTATTTATTTCCGCAACGAGCCGTAGTAGTTTGCACCTGATGGTATACTTGTAGTCGTATTCACAGTTGTTTTGGTAATTATCGGGCGACAAGTGCACCTATCCTTTGCATTTTTCGTAGCTGTACTTATCACAATATTCTTTCAGGCAACTGAATACTTTTCCATGTATAGTTTGTTTCGATTCATGAAAAGCTAGACGCAAGTAAAGTGATTTTTGGCAATCGTTGGAGAGAAGTTTTTGACCAAGCCGGAATTTGAGCTCGTCCATGCCGGCTAAACAATCGGGACTCAACACTTACGAGTTCTAAGCGTACGATAATACAAATACCGGATATGTTCTTAACCCTTTCCCTCATACGACAATTCTGCAGCAGATAGAAGATCTCTATAATTGAATGGATAACCTATGACTAAAAGTGGAAAACATTGTGGCAAAAGGAGAAATTGCTCGTTTTGAGCAATTTCTTCTTTTGTCACTATGTTTTCATAAAGCTGTCTGCTACAGAGGCATCAGAAAGCGTCTATATAAGGGAAAAGGGTCAAAGCGACTCAACATTTATGGGAGATAATGATTCCGAAATAGTGTATTGATTGATGTGTGTTTAACATCGTGTTCAAAGCTAGTTGAAGTTAAATCTCGGCGTCAGGTTCACCTCACATGTGTTTCCTGACTAACCACACAGCGTTGCCCGCGAGCAACGATGGCCGTGCCGTGATTGAAAGACACGCCCCCGTTGATTGATAGCCCTAGTCACAGAGCTATGGCAGTTCAACTATTCAGCCAGCATGCAACACATAGTCAAACTTGTGTGAGCGGTCACATGCGATCAGCGGTCACCGGCGTTAAACGGTGACTTTAAATCCCTCCCAACCAATTATACTCTATAAACTGCCTTGATAAAGCATACTGTGACCATTTTTGTATACGCGTAAGCTGTTTACATGTTATATCTAGGGTACCGAAAACAGCCGACGTGTGCCGAATGATAGTTGCATGACTCTTTTCTGTTTACGATGTCGGGCAAAATTGATAAATTGAAAAAGATATTTATGAGCGTTTTAGACCGAAAGACAGTACATTTATATGTTAAAATGAAAGCAGCCAGTTTTATCATGTTCCTTTGGTGGCTGCTGATCGCAAGTTTGACTGTATTGTAGAGTAAATATACTAAACAAGTTATTTACTACGGAATCTTGTTAGGGACATTGCATTTTCCTTGACGCATTGTATAGACCGCCATAGAATATCTTTACTTAGTTGCATATTTTTCTTAACATTTTGACACTTATTTTTATTCTGTCTGGACATGATTGGCTTGTAGAGAAAACAAAATACGGAATTATGTTACTATGTTGCAATTTTCTCACTTTCAAAATGCTTTTATAGAAACGAATAGAGCTAACAAATACCAAATATACTGATTATTTTCTCTCGAAATTTGGTAAAGTCCAGAAACGCTCAAATGCCGGTTGAAAATGTGTTTCTTCGCGAAATCCTGACATATATAAGACGAATACTGAGCGTATAGCTAACGTCCCTAGTTTTAAATGACAGCAATTGCGAAGTGTCGATCCAAAACATAATGAACGTACCAGCGAATGACCAACGAATGGCTTAGCGAAGGGCAAGCAAATGGCAAGCAAAGGGCATGCGAATGACCAGCGAATGGCCTACGAACTGCCAGCGAATAACGAACGAATGACCAGCGAATGGCCTACGAACTGCCAGCGAATAACGAACGAATGACCAGCGAATGGCCTACGAACTGCCAGCGAATAACGAACGAATGACCAACATACGCCTAGTGTGCCGCGGCCGGTCACATAACGTTTCCCCGTTGACCCATAGATACGCTCATCAAGAACCGTCGTCGATTGTGATGCTTGCCATGTGGGTCTCGTGCATTGGACGAATCAAAATCTAAGCGAGTGTGCATTCATTTGACTTATTTCACGATGTGCCTGAATAGCGCTACCGTAGTCGTTCCATAAACTCTCGTTAGATCAACCGCACGTAAATGACGCTACTATGAAAACATGCTCACGGGTGTGTCTTAAAATCTACACACGTGTGCAATAGATTTAATTAAAATGTTTTGAAATATATAAATAATACACATAAAATTCCCAGTTTGCTGATAACTCTAATCTCATAAACAATTTTTTATGCGAATATGATATATAATAAAAGTCATAACCAAACGTCATTTTGTTTCATGTCCCGGCGTAACATTTTGACTATATCGGTATAAAGTCTTACGTCATGCACGTTAGATGGACGCTTTATGAACATTGGTGTACGTCAAAATACGTGCTGTGTGTGACCATACGTTTGCCTTTCGTTAGACATACACTATGTTTACGTTTGCCTTTCGTTAGACATACACTATGTTTACGTTTGCCTACGTTAGACATACACTATGTTTACGTTTGCCTTTCGTTAGACATACACTATGTTTACGTTTGCCTTTCGTTAGACATACACTATGTTTACGTTTGCATTTCGTTAGACATACACTATGTTTACGTTGGGCATTCGCCATGACAAAGTTCAAGATTGGTTGACCGTGAATGGCCGAACAGCTGACATAGAAGCAACATATACACAACATTCGTAACTTCACACAGCACACAGGCGAATATTCAATGTACATATAACGTATTACTGAATCAGTACGTTGTCATCCGCTCAAAATATTCAACAAGTTCAAAACATTAGTGTAATACCAGCGCACGTGTGCAAATCCCTACGAACCGTTAGAAAAAAAACAACTTATGGCAAAAGTGTCACGAACGAATGATAATATACAAGAAACTACACCCGATATCTGGCAAAATCGTCGTGTGAAATCCCCTTAAAAGCCCCTATCTCACATTCACGAATCTGAACACGAATGAACACGATTTAACGTTTGTCCTTAAATCGTGTTAGAACGTATGAAGGTCGCGCACTC
Organism: Serripes groenlandicus; assembly: GCA_031761405.1. Classification (NCBI taxonomy): domain Eukaryota; kingdom Metazoa; phylum Mollusca; class Bivalvia; order Cardiida; family Cardiidae; genus Serripes; species Serripes groenlandicus. The sequence goes on along the minus strand of JASEVX010000010.1, from coordinate 3,788,021 downwards.
ATTCGTGTTCACTCGTGTTAAGTCGTGGTCGGTCGCGCGCGGTCGTATGGACGTCGCAGCTCTGCAATGCAAAAATTTATAACACGATTTAAGCCGAGCTGAAAAGTCGTGTTCAATCGTATGAAGATCGTGTTCAGTCGTATGAAGATCGTGTTCAGTCGCGTTTAGTCGTGTTGGGGAGCGTGGGAGAAAACTCATACGACCTTCATACATTTTAACACGATTCAACACGACTTTCATATGCCTTTCATACGACTCCCATACGCATGAACAAGAAATCCATACGTTTGTCATACGACCGGAAGAGCCCATCACGTGACTGAGTGAGAACGTGGGAAACCCCCTGAAAGTGAAAGCTCATTCTACAGCCATGCCAAACCTAAGGCGGCCGAAACGGAAGCGACACCAAGCAAAACCTTCGAAAGGGAACCATCCTTAACCACTAACCATGGATGAACATCCATCCGGTACCCAGGGACAAGATGAGCCAGCTGAAACCTCTGAACCACCACCAAAATCGCCAACAAAAAGAACACACAATTGAAACTGACATGCAGCCATCTCAGCAGCCAAAAGCATTCTCCACCACTCGCCTTGCTCTCGATCTGCGTCGTCATGCACCTGAACGGGACGGGTTTCATGAGCCATGGACGTAGAGCGAAGACATCATCTCCTATAATTGCGAATGGCAGGGGTTGATCATCGTTGAAGAGGTTGTGGTTCTAGAAGACCTGCATTGCCTTGGTCTAGTGCCTGATGGATGTCGCAGTCCTTGAAGACACCACCATCTGACCAACTAACATTTGCCCCACTGTCAACATACAGAAACTTGTATGCAGTGTCAACTATTTCGAGGAGTATGATAGAGTAGAAACCCTTATAGTTATAATAGAAAGAGCCTGAATTTCGTGGACATTTTATAGCTACATGTTTTCCATCTATTGCACCAAGAGAGTTATGAAAATTCCATCTCGTTTAAAATCAAAGGCCACCTCCTTCCAAACCTCTGGGGCTTTGGTGTCGGCATGACCTCTTCTGTGTACCATTCTGCAAAAGCATCACATGTTTCGTAGACAATCGTAGAGATGGTATTAGCAGCCACTCTAAAACAATATTGAAGTGATCGGTAGGAATCTCCAGTGGCCATATAACACAGTGTTATAGCTAAGCGAAGCCCAGGCTCTAGGGCTTTTCTCCAGAAGGTGGCATTGTTTTCAATACGATGACCAACGCGTTCTACTAGTTCCATGAACATCTCCGGAGTGACACGCAAGAAGTTGGTAAATGTATTCACATCTTCACGATACAGTTCTTGAATTAGGTGTTCATACTGCCCATACAGAGGTCTCCTGAACAACCACGGTCGAACCCAGAATCTCTTCCTCACTCTGCGACGCCTACGCTGCCTCCTACCCCTCACCATCAAAGCCATAGCTACCAGAAGTACTTCCTCCTCCTCCAAAGCTGCTTCTTGCGGGTCTTGTTCGTTGTTGAACATGGTGAAGACTGACACAGAAATGCTGTTGCAATGCAGCGTATATACTACATGATCCACGTTACCAAAATAAACAAAGATATGTCGTATGAAGGTCTTACTCAGTCGTATAGAGATCGTGTTTATTTTTGTAGTCGTATGGACATCGAAATGGTTCGTGTTTAATCGTATGGCGGTCGTGTTGATTCGTGTTAAGTCGTATGGGCGTCGTATGACAGTCGTGTTTTGTCGTATGGCAGTCGTATTGGTGTCGTGTTAAATGAGGTTAAATCGTGTTGTATCGTATGAATATCTTATGACGGTCGTATGAGTGTCGTGTTCAGTCGTATGAAGGTCGTATGAGGGTCGTATGAGGGTCGTATGAGGGTCGTGTTTGGTCGAATGAGGGTCGTGTTTGCATAAACCACAAGGTCGAGCACGAATCAACACGATTTTTCAACTTTTCTTAAATCGTGTTCGTAATTTCTTAAATCGTGTCTGTGAGATAAGGGCTTTTCTACCATGTTTAACAAAGATAAATTGGACGATTTACCGAGTTTCGCAAACAAAGAAAGAATTGCGATATTAATTTTACTTTGACGCATAGTTTCATGTTTGTTTTGCTTTTTCCATGATACCGTAATACACATTTCAGAAAAGTGAAAGAACATAATCAGATCGTGATACGTGATAGGCCTAATTAGTAAACTGATGTATCATGTCGATTGAGTCATGTTATATTTAATAAACAATCACCAATATATGTGCATTATTTTCTTTAATCGAAAGAAAATCACGTCATGGGATCACTGCTCCATCATCTGTATGAGGATATTTCCGCATGCTAAAAAGTTAGCGTTTTTTTTTATTCAATTTCAGACATTAAGGTACATTATGCCTGATGTACGTGTTTTATATGGTAGTTGTTGCGGTTGTTGTTTTATTTATTTGTTTGGTTTTTGGAGGATGGAGGTTTGTTATTATTTAATTTTTTCGGGAGTTTTATTTCTTTCAAAATTCGCCAATATTTCTATATCGCTAATTTCACTCTTATAATACAAGACAAGTTAGTCTAATAATGTTTTACAGAATGTTTGTGCGACATTTTATGACTTATTTTTCAATGTATTCCTGTAATATGATTTTCTTATTTTTGCTGAGAAAACATAAATTTCAAATCAGTCTTGACAACCTAGTCCCTTCGGGGGAAATTACTATTCATCCCAACAACATGCATCCTTTTCGCGACAGACATATACTAGACGCCACAACGTCCCTTATATCACGTACAATCCTTTTACATAAACGACAAATCAGCGTCAGACGACTTTGAAATAATTTAGTCAAAAGTTCGGAAACTTTCTTTAATTGAAAGAACAATTATTGAATAAGGTTGAAAACATTGTGACAAAAGGAGAGACTGCTTGTTATAAAAGCCTTTTTTAAACTTCCGTTAATCAGTATCTATTGGATCTTTTTTGCATGGAACCACAGGGAGTCATTTTCCACGTGTAGCAATAATGACGCAAAGTTTGATTTTCCTGGAGCAACGTCCATATAATATATGAGCCAGTCCACGAAAAAAACCTTGCATAATCGATTTCAGACGCTTAAAAATATTTAAAGATATTTTTAAAAAAATGACAATTTCTCGACTGTATATTGATACCAAAATTGGCCCAATAGCGTAGTTTCTCGATAATAATTAAATCATACCAGGGACACTATATCCCTGATCATAGCAACGGTCTTTTTGTCGTGGTATTCTGCGCTTTAAACAAAAAGTGGTGTTCCATTTATAAAGACCCAAAAAGCGTTTATTAGAATACGACTAAGAATGAGCATCAACAATTAAACAAAAATAAAGAGCAATCTTGCGCAGTGCCTTTCTCGCGAAGTGTCATTCTAAAACCGAGATGTGTTAAAAGTAATTAAACAGTTGCAAATGTAAATAAATCAATATAACATAATGTTCAACATTTTATTATGTTTGTTTGTTTGGTATTTTATGCCGCTTTCAACAAGTGTTCAGTAATATCGTGGAGTTTCCTGTCTGAGTAACCCGTTTTACCATTTTTGCCTGACACAAGTAGAGAGTAAGTCGTAATTCTATCCCCACGTTCCTGGGTGCCAGGAGAGAAAGCCATTACTAACATTTCATATCGTCTTGATTAAATATGTAACATATCCGTATATTAAGCAGTTATGTCAAATCATACGATTTATGATGACATGTCACGTCTTGATTCAATATGTAATATATCCGTATATTAAACAGAATGTCTAAATCATATGATTTATGATGGCATGTAACGTCTTGATTCAATATGTAACATATCCGTATATTAAACAGTTATGTCTAAATCATATGATTTATGATGACATGTAACGTCTTGATTCAATATGTAATATATCCGTATATTAAACAGTTATGTCTAAATCATATGATTTATGATGACATGTAACGTCTTGATTCAACATGTAATATATCCGTATATTAAACAGTTATATCTAAATCATATGATTTATGCTGACCTGTTTCGTCTTGATTCAATATGTAATATATCCGTATATTAAACAGTTATGTCTAAATTATATGATTTATGATGACATGTTACGTCTTGATTCAATATGGAATATATCCGTATATTAAACAGATCCGTATACTAAACAGTTATGTCTAAATCATATGATGTATGATGGGATGTAACGTCTTGATTCCATATGTAACATATCCGTATATTAATCAGTTATGTCTAAATCATATGATTTATGATGACATGTTACGTTTTGATTCAATATGTAATATATCCGTATATCAAACAGTTTTGTCTTAATCTTGATTCAACAGGTAATATATCCGTATATTAAACAGTTTTGTCTTAATCTTGATTCAATAGGTAATATATCCGTATATTAAACAGTTATGTCTAAATCATATGATTTATTATGACATGTAACGTCTTTATTCAACATGAAATATATCTGCATATTAAACAGTTATGTCTAAATCATATGATTTATAATGACATGTAACGTCTTGATTCAATATGTAATATATCCGTATATTAAACAGTTATGTCTAAATCATATGATTTATGATGGCATGTAACGTCTTGATTCAATATGTAACATATCCGTATATTAAACAATTATGTCTAATCATATTATTTATGATGACATGTTACGTCTTGATTCAATATGTAATATATCCGTATATTAAACAGTTATGTCTTAATCACGTGATTCATGGTGACATATTACCCGGTAAACTAACACAGTCAGCTTATTTTTTACAAAGGAATCTCCGTGATATAACTGAGAAATGTTAAAAGCGGCATAAAACATCAGGAACATAATATTTTTACATATTTTAAGCTCTATAAAATAAAAATCAATACAAAAAGACTACTCATAAAATAATGAAATAGGTATTGTTTCGCTTTGTTTGGAATTAATGTAATCAACGAACAACTAGTTGTTTTCGTTGCTTTTGAAATATGTATCCCCCTAATCGTGAGGTACTCTGTCCCTTTTAAGGTAAGTTAAGATTGGCATTCGACTTTATATTGATACGAATATTGTATTCCTTCGTTGTAAACGTTCAGTTTGCGTAAGACATGAAAATAAAAACAAATATGTGGGTAGGTCAATGAGTTGTGACATTTCTGCGTCATCAAATGACCGTCCCGCGAGACAAAAAACCACTATGGCCTTATCGTAATGTATCGACCCAGATCAGCCTGCGCATGCCGCGCAGACTGATCTGGGCCGACACATTCCGTCTCAGGGGGATAGAGGTATAGAGTAATGATTCCTGAAACAAAAAACCCACAGGAGGCGAAAAGTCTCTGTCCGGGTAAGCCTTTGCGGCATGTTTAGGCTGATCAGGGGCGATACTTTACGCAGAGTCCACAATGTTGGTTTTCTCGCGGGACGGCTCAAATGCACCAATTGAGGCGTGTCAAGCGACTTGAAGTCTTATTACAACTGCTTACATTGTTGTCTCAAACGCCTTGCACAGTCAGGCGATTTGAGGTCTTATTACAACTGCTTACATTGTTGTCTCAAACGCCTTGCACAGTCAGGCGATTTGAGGTCTTATTGCAACTGCTTACGGTGAGGACTCAAACGCCTACGCAGAGTCACACAAGAGTCATCACCGTCAACTTATGAGTTAAATTAACATAACTACATATTCTGGCAGTGCAAACTAGATGTGCAACTGTACTAGTGGTATGCCAATGACAATGTCAATGGCGATGTAACTTTAAATGGTGCGGCTCCTGTTATATGAACGGTGTCTGGCGAAACGGTTTCCTCTTTCATATGTAACAAGTTACGACCCTGATAAACATGTGCACACCATTTTTAGTTTTCCTTGACAATTTACCTTCTGATAAAAGTATGGCATGAACAGATTGCAATAAGCAAAATTGCCAAAGGGACACAACACAGCAATAAACGTACACACTAGATAAACAGAGTTTTATGCCCCGTATCCAACGATGCTATTACATGTTTAGCTAAGTAAAATATGTTTGTAGTTGAAAGGAAACATACTGTTTATTTGAATTGCTAGAAAAGTTTCAATTTGTTATTTTAACTTTCTTAACTGTTTTGGATACTCGAGTTTCTAAGGCCGTAGTGAACGTTATCTGAAGGTTTCAACAATTCTTGTTATGCCACCATTTTCAACACTATTTTAGTTATATCACGGCGTTCCCATGTTAAATTCCCGGTAATACTCGTGGCTATATCCTGACCTCAACGCACCAGTCGAAATATCACTTTCGCAATACTGACCCTTAAGGAAGAAAGCCACTACTACGAAGTCATTTGATCGAGCATGGGTATCTTCTCGCGAGATGGACGACATAGCCACATGTACCACTGCTTAAAGCACAGAGATAACACATATTAAAGTGGTCTGTCGTTGTCGATTTAAGAGTTTGAAACATAGTGGACACAATATAATGTTTAAACCGCAATCAATACACATCCTCCATATCTGGTTAACAGTTATTTCCCTTTCATTAATTCGGGATAGCGCATTTTAGTCACTGTTGCAATCAAATCAATCATAGAAGTATATTGATAATGAAAATCATCTAGTGACAGAATAATTTAATGCCAGCGTGAGAATTCCAGTTGAACATTTAACTGGCATCGTCGGTATCCATCGGTGCTTCAATCAATCATCCAGTTAGACTGATATAATTTCGTAAAGCATGAATTAAGGATGTACATAATAGGTAATTGACAAGTGCTATATAGAGAGTTGTTATTTTTTTTTAAAGAAAAAGATGGTAATTCTTCATTCGGGAAGGCAATATTGTTGTGTTGCCTTGCTCGGAGTAATTCCTCAGAATGATTGTGATACAAGTATTGGTTTGCTTACCCAGGGATAAAGAAAAAGTAAATAGAGTTTACTAAAGAGATATGCAACCATTTTGAAACGCATTGACGGTTTTGATTATCTGATCATATCAGCGTCTTGCTTTAATTGTTTCGTACATGTAGGTGCTTAAAGACATTTTACTTTTATCTTTCTCTTTTCAACATATAAGAAAATTCCCGACACAATGGCCGACAGCGGAATGAAATATTGTAGTTCTGTTTAAGGTGTTACTTGATTGAATAGAGAGGAATTCAATTAATAATTGGACAAACAAAACAAAACACAAGTATATTCCTTGTATACAAGAACAGATAAGAGTTATGCCCCCTTTCACAAGGGTATTTTATTACAATGTGCATGAGCGAGATAAACAAATATATAGCACTAGCACGTCTGTTTCTGACCCTGTTTTTGATACCGACAGTGGTATTCGATGTTAATAAAAACTATTAAAGACAGATCCACATGGACATAAAAACACGAATAAGTTACAAAAAGCATGTATTTGTTTTAGTAAAATTAAATGGCGTTAATTAAATTACATGACTAATACAAATACTGATTTGGCACATAAACAACTCTGTTTTGGGTAAGAAAAAAAAAACCAGCATGATGTATATCTGAACATTGGCAAAACATTGGATACATTTCAGCCGTTCCATGAGAAAACCATCATTATGGACTATGCGTAATGTATCGACCCAGATCAACCGACACATTCCGTCACAGGTATATAGAGGTATAGAGTAATGATTCCTGAAACAGAAAACCAACAGGAGGCGAAAGGTGTCTCTCCGGCTCAGCCTGCGCGGCATGCCTAGGCTGATCAGGGTCGAAACTTTACGCAGAGTCCACAATGTTGGTTTTCTCTTTTATAAGACGGTTCTTTTACGGAGGCAATCTTATAAACCTCTCGTATCCGGCAGGTACATATTATTTCGAGCGATCATAACCGACTCTCTTACCCTTTCCCGCATACAACAAATCTGCTCAGAGACGTCTTTGAAAACATCTAGGCAAAAACGTCAAAACCCTTTATAAATGAGGGTATAATTACTGAAAAATAGCTGAAAACATTGTGGAAAAATGAGAAATTGATAGATGCGTATCAAGCCTTCCCTGTCATGTCAGACAATCAAGACAACATAGCAAAATGAAAATTGTTATTGTTTATGAGTCTGTTTGGTGTTTTACGCCGCTTTCAACATGTTTTTCATCATGCCGATTCTTGGATAAGTTAAAAGTACTACTCGGTCATTTTTCTTGACACCAGTTAGTCAATCGTAATGCTAACCCCACAATCCTGTGCGTCAATGAGTGAAAGCAATTAAAACCATTTTTAAAGTCTTTGATATGACCCGGATTAGGGGTCGAACCCGCGACCTCCCGCACCCGAGTCGGGCGCTCCACCACTTCATTCTGCCATCGTTCACGTGAACAATGTCGTCTTTATGGCCATTGTCATGATTCGGTTTCATCTTCCCCTCGAACTTCATAAGCGTCCCTGTTACGTAACACTTCACTATATCGCGGTAAATAACGTGAACTGTGACGTCGCGCCGGCCGACGAGGTCTTCTAAAATGTCGACTGTTTTGTTGGTTGTCACCGTCAGAAACTGCCGTGTTGTAGTCCGGTGGTGCGGGTGGGGCATCACTGTCTGAATGATCACTTAAACTATCACTGTGATCACTGGAAACTACACTGTTATATGACGGAGGAGGTTCCACCTGGGAATTTCCGTCCTCGTCATCATCGGGAATACCGGAAACGTGGGTGACGTCACTTAGTAAAAACGTGTTATGGTTTACGGGTCCGTGTACGGTACTTGTATTATTGCTGTTGCCATGGATCAAAGTAAGGGATTGGTCTCTTCCGTCCTGGTCTGCTGTTACAGGCTGTGTCACTGAAGCGTTCTAAAACATTCATCAATATATATGAGACGTTCCACGAGAAAACCAACATTGTGGACTCTGCGTAAAGTATCGACCAAGGATCACCCTAAGCATGCCGCGCAGGCTAACCTGGACAGACACTTTTCGCCTCCGGTGGATTTTCTGTTTCAGGCATCATTACTCTAAGCCTCTACCCCCCTGAGACGGAATATGTCGGCCCGGATTAGCCTGCGCGGACTGTGCAGGCTGATCTGGATCGATACATTACGCGGTGTCCATAATGTTGGTTTTCTCGTGGAACGGCTCATATGTTATGTGCATGTATGTGTATCAATACACATATGTGATGTACATGTATGTGTATCAATACACATATGTTATGTACATGTATGTGTATCAATACACATATGTTATGTACATGTATGTGTATCAATACACACTATTTAGTCACTACAGGTACTTTTAGTGTGCACATTATAATCTGAGAAACTAGTAATTCATTCTTTACTGATACAGACGACTGTTGATGCAAACAAATACTTGAAGAGAGCGGTAAATCCTTCAGTTTAAAAAGAAAATATTCACTCACAGGTCAATCTTAGGCCGTCCTTCATATTACTAGCAATGTACTGACAATTCTTTAAATACGAGGTGATATGTTATGGTATAGTTTAACCCTTTCCCTCAAACAATGAACATGCAGCAGACGACTTTGAAAACATCTTGAACAAAACACAGAATATCTCTATAAATGAAGGTATAATTACTGAACAAAGTTGAAAACAATGTTGCAAAAAGGAGAAATTGCTCGTTTTGAGCAATTTCTTCTTTTGTCACAATGTTTTCAAAAGTCGGCTGCTGCGGAAGCGTCAGAAAGCGTCTATATGTGGGAAAGGGTAAAGGATTAATGCACCTGGCTAAGTTACTGTTTGCAAACAATGACCAGCTCTGTCCTAACCAAGCACGGTAACGAAAACACTGAAGTAAATAATGACAAGCTCTGTCCTAAGCAAACACGGTAACGAAAACACTGAAGTAAACAATGACAAGCTCTGATCTAAGCAAACACGGTAACGAAAACACTGAAGTAAACAATGACAAGCTCTGTCCTAACCAAACACGGTAACGAAAACACTGAAGTAAACAATGATAAGCTCTGTCCTAACCAAACACGGTAACGAAAACACTGAAGTAAACAATGACAAGCTTTGTCCTAACCAAATACGGTAACAAACAATGACAAGCTCTGTCCTAACCAAACACGGTAACGAAAACACTGAAGTAAACAATGACAAGCTCTGTTCTAACCAGACACGGTAACGAAAAATGACAAGCTCTGTCCTAACCAAACACGGTAACGAACACACTGAAGTAAACAATGACAAGCTCTGTCCTAACCAAACACGGTAACGAAAACACTAAAGTAAACAATGCCAAGCTTTGTCCTAACCAAACACGGTAACGAAAACACTGAAGTAAACAATGACAAGCTCTGTCCTAACCAAACACGGTAACGAAAACACTGAAGTAAACAATGACAAGCTCTGTCCTAACCAAACACGGTAACGAAAACACTGAAGTAAACAATGACAAGCTCTGTCCTAACCAAACACGGTAACGAAAACACTGAAGTAAACAATGACAAGCTCTGTCCTAACCAAACACGGTAACGAAAACACTGAAGTAAACAATGACAAGCTCTGTCCTAACCAAACACGGTAACGAAAACACTGAAGTATGGGATTATAATATAACTCGAATGCGATATTGTGAACGTTATAACGACCAAAACACATAAGTGTGAGATATAATATAATATAAAACGGTAATCTGTAAACCATGGTTATAATGTTTAATCCCCGCTATGAACGACTAAGTAAACACATAAGTGTGAACTATTATATAAATAACACATTGCTTTGAATAGGACGGTAATATCGTCAGCCTGAGGAGAATACTGTCACCCGAGCCGCCTGCGAGGTCTGACAGTATTTCTCCGAAGGATGACAATATTACTGTCCAATTCAAAGCAATTTGTTATTTATTTTATTCTACCAAAAAATAATAAAATAATAAATAATAAAATATAAATAATAAAATTATAATTATTTTATGATCTGTAAAATGTTTCATAGCACAAAAGTACAACAAAGAGCGCTCTACATGTCGAGTTTTAATGAGTTTCATTAACATCCTACCTGCCAGTAAACAAATTTGCATACGGCCGTGAGACAGTAAACAATTTGCATACCGCCGTGATACAGTACAAAAACAGTCTCATGGTCACGTGGTACATTTGTCTTGAGAGTAAAAATAGCAACCTTTGGTCAATGGGAGTTTTATATGGTCAATGAAATTGAGGTATAATAAAATAAAATATAAAACGGTGATCTGTAAACCATGGTAATAATGTTTAATCCCCGCTGTGAACGACTAAGTAAACACATAAATGTGAGATATTATATAATATGAAGCGGTAATCTGTCAACCATGATATAAATGTAAAATACATGTAAAACTAGTATAAGCCTTTTTGCGGGTATACTGTTATCCTGAGCTATTTATAGTAGACGTATTACAAATTCAGGCCGATTTGTGACGTGTATGTATTTCAATGAAGCACGTACCTGTCGTTTCCTCGATCTGCTGCAGCAATAAACCGTTAGTTTACATATGATGGCGAAGACGAGGAACGTTGAGGCTACACAACTGACCATGATGATAATCTTTGTATGTCCGCCACCATCTCGACAGTCCGAATTGTCACCGCATGGATTGTCTCCCTTACACGTCAGATCTTTATCGATACAGCGTCCATTGTCACATCGGTCTTCCCATGAGAAGCATGCACCTAAAACATGGTTATAGATCAACAATGACATGTAGTTTTGAATTTGGAAAAGGCAAACAGATCACATCGATAATGGGTCCCTTCCGACTCCGAGTTGTCGCGAGTCATTTATATAACATTTCACGATCAAAATGGTAAGTATGTCAAGTCTGCCAAATTATTACGGTTATTGTGTATATGTTTGCATTCTTATGTTCTGATGTCAGACTTTGGAAATAGTAGTCATTGCTGCCGTCCTTGGCGCTCAGGGTTGCGGGTTTGCATTACGACTAACTGGCTGGTGTCGGACATATAATTGGAGACATCGGTCAATTATCTCCCTTTAATACTCTCTACATCTAGCTAGGTCCTATCATTTGGTTTCCTCTGTTTTTATCATTGGTTTCTTTGCACTGGATGGTGCACTTATAATTGCATTTTCTTGGCCAACTGTCATTAGATTGATTAGTAATTCCACATTTGTTTTCTTTAAACACTGCTATGTAAATTTTCTCTTTTGAATCATCACTTTAATTAACACATTTATGATTAATGTGTACAGAGTAATTGCAATATCTCATTGCGAAATAGCGATAAAGACAAAGGATTCCAACTAAAAGGACCTACAAACTATTTGGTCTTCCTTGGTCTTTATCTGACAAGGGAGATAATATAATTATCATAAATGTCCCTCATTGAAAAAAATGTTGAAAGCGGCGTAAAACACCAATCAATCAATTATGTTCATAAGAGAGTACTTGACCACACTGACCTGATTTTGACCTGTGTACAAAGAATACTCGTGTATGTGGGCGGTGCTATAGGAAAATCAACCGTGACGTATTAAGTACACGTGTGCTGCGAAAAGACGTCCCTGTGCTTTCATGCTTAGTATCCAAAGAAATACTGATTTACAGATGTTTCTGTAAACCTTCTGTAACTAATTGTATCACAGTTTTTAAACAAATAGTTCAACCTTCAACAGCGCAGATTGTATAGGACGATCAATCCACATACATGCGAAGATTGATCTTGATCTTCACTGATCGCAAATGTCATGTTATAAAGTTTTCCTAAAATATTATTCATACATACGTGTATCAGCAATAGTGTGAATTTTCAAAATATTCACCATATACATGTATAAGAAAGAACATTGCAGGAAATTCATTAGGATTTTATATAAAACCAAAATGTTTTACAAACTTTGTTTTATGGGCGTTCATGATCATTGTTTGCACTTGCTGTAAATTTTCAAAATAAATATCAGGCTAAACATGCGAAAACATAAAATAATAGTACATGCTGTAGTTTAAATCTTAATGCTGCTGCATATGTGTGTAGCTTTATTTATTGTTTACCGCTTTTTTAGTCGTATATGTTTTGTTACGTTTTTTAATCAAACAATAAGTCGATCACATAATATTAGCATACCTCTGTGAAATACGTTGAGCTTCATTGAAAATATTTGGGCGCCATCTTTCGGTGCTTTTCCTTTTATTCTAATAAACAATGTCCACCAATGCGTTGTAAACATTTCTCTTAACTGACTTATTGACAAAAAACCTCTTGTTAACCCTGAAATATAAAATACTGGCTAAATGACTAAATAACCCTGAAATGATTAATATTGACTGAACGCCTACATTGCCAGAAATATAAAATTCTGTCAAAACGTTTACATTACGCTGACATATCAAATACTGTCAAAACGTTTACATTACGCTGATAGTAGTAGTTTTATATTTTATTTAAGTGACACGTAATACAAGTTATACATACAATATAATAATACAACAGTATAACATTCACATTTGTTAGTAATAATTGTACATATTGGGCGTATTACCCAGCCATACAAATGGCTTATGAGTCACTAGACATCAATCAATATAAGTACTAATAAGAAGTGTTAATAAATGATAATAAATGATAATAATGATAATTAAATGATAATAAATGATAATAAATGATAATATGATATTATGAATAGTTATTAAACATGATTAAATGGAGTAAACTATTTCATATCTGATATATCAAATACTGTCAAAACGTTTACATTACGCTGATATATAGAGAATATTATGTCCCTGACGTAAGATATGAACTTTATCTGACGAGGTTGGGAGAATTGATAATTGGCGAGCCTTTGGCGAGACAATTATCCTTTCTCACAGCCGAGTCTGATAAAGTTTATGTCGAAAGTCAGGGACGTAATATTCTATTTATCTTGCATGTACAATTATGTTTTCAGGAAAATCTACACTCATTCTCACAAGTTTTAAGAAATAGCATTCACAATAACAAAAGCCCATTCATAAATGACGTCACCTAACATAGAATGACGTCACGCGCGTGCACAAATACGCGCCGAATTACATTGTTTACACACGTCATACGGAAGGAAACAGAAAATCCACAGAAGACGAAACGTGTCTGGCCGGTTTATCCTGCGCGGCATGCTTAGGGTGATTAAGTCGATACTTTTCGCAGTCAAAACAGTTGGTTTTCAGAGGAACGCCTTATTTATATTTCAGAAAAGTATTTCCAGCGATTACGTCATTTCTAAAAATAAGTAGACTGATAAAGATAAAAGTTTATCATACCAGTAGACATGTAAACAAAAGGTTTATCATACCAGTGTTATACGTCACGTAATCCGCTCATTGCATGATAATATCAAATACTGTCAAAAAGCCTACATTGGCAGATATATCAAATACTGTTAAAACGTTTAAATTAGGCTTATATATAAGATAATGTCAAAACGCCTACATTGCTAGAAATATCAAATACTGTCAAAGCGTTTATATTTCGCTGATATATAAGATACTGTCAGAACGCCTACAGTGCCAGAAACATCAACTACTGTCAAAACGTTAACATTACGCTGATATATAAGATACTGTCAAAACGGCTACATTGCCAGAAATATCAAATACTGTCAAAACGTTTAGATTACGCTGAAATACAAAATGCTGTCAAAACGGCTACATTGCCAGAAATATCAAATACTGTCAAAACGTTTACATTACACTGATATATACATTACGCTGATTCGGGTAAATACTGTTAACCTCGGTTTCGCCTAGGGTATCAGTATTTTCTTCATGTTGACAATATATAAATAACACATTGCTTTGAATTGGACAGTAATATTGTCAGCCTGAGGAGAATACTGTCACCCGAGCCGCAGGCGAGGGTGACAGTATTTCTCCGAAGGATGACAATATTACTGTCCAATTCAAAGCAATGTGTTATTTATTTTATTATACCGAAAAATATTAAAATAATAAAATATAAATAATAACATTATAAATAATAAATAAATAATATTAAAAAATACAAAAATAAAAGAATAAAATATTTGCATATTATTTATATATTTTATGAAAATATTTTATTTTATTATTTTATTATTATTATTATTATTAGCAAATGATCTGTAAAATGTTTCATAGCACAAAAGTACAACATAGAGCGCTCTACATGTCTAGTTTTAATGAGTTTCATTAACATAAATCTTCCTACCTACCTAATTTGCATACGGCCGTGAGACAGTAAAAAAATTTGCATACAGCCGTGAGACAGTACAAAAACTGTCGCATGGTCACGTGGTACATTTGTCTTGACAGTAAAAATAGCAACGTTTTGTCAATGGGAGTTTTATATGGACAATGAAATAGAGGTGTAATAATATGTACTGTCACACTGGAAGCCATGCAATATTTATATACTCTCAACACGTTTACATTACGCTGAAATATCAAATACTGTCAAAACGTTTACATTACGCTGGAAAAAAAAATATCAAATACTGTCAAAACGTTTACATTACGCTGACATATTAAATACTGTCAAAACGTTTACACGACGCTGATATATCAAATACTGTCAAAACGTTTACATTACGCTTACATATCAAATACTGTCAAAACATTTACATTACGCTGATATATCAAATACTGTCAGAACGTTTACAATACGCTGATATATCAAATACTGTCAAAACGTTTACATTACGCTGATATATCAAATACTGTCAAAACGTTTACATTACGCTGATATATCAAATACTGTGAAAAACGTTTACATGACGCTGAAAAATCAAATACTGTCAAAACATTAACATTACGCTGATATATCAAATACTGTCAGAACGTTTACATGACGCTGACATATCAAATACTGTCAACACGTTTACATTACGCTGATATATCAAATACTGTGAAAAAAGTTTACATGACGCTGACATATCAAATACTGTCAAAACGTTTACATTACGCTGAAATATCAAATACTGTCAAAACATTTACATTACGCTGATATATCAAATACTGTCAAAACGTTTACATTACGCTGAAATATCAAACTCTGTCAAAACGTTTACATTACGCTGATATATCAAAAAACGTCAAAACGTTTAACGTTTACATTACGCTGAAATATCAAATACTGTCCAAATATTGACATTACGCTGATATATCAAATACTGTCCAAACATTTGCATTACGCTGAAATATCAAATACTGTCAAAACGTTTACATTACGCTGATATATCAAATACTGTCAAAACATTTACATTACGCTGATATATCAAATTCTGTCAAAACGTTTACATTACGCTGAAATATCAAACATGTCCAAATATTGACATAACGCTGATATATCAAATACTGTCAAAACATTTACATGACGCTGAAATACCAAATACTGTCAAAACGTTTACATTACGCTGATATATCAAATACTGTCAAAACGTTTACATTACGCTGAAATATCAAATACTATCCAAATATTGACATTACGCTGATATATCATATACTGTGAAAACATTTACATGACGCTGAAATATCAAATTCTGTCAAAACGTTTACATTACGCTGATATATCAAATACTGTCAAAACATTTACATTACGCTGATATATCAAATTCTGTCAAAACGTTTACATTATGCTGATATATCAAATACCCTCAAAACATTTACATGACGCTGAAATATCAAATACTGTCAAAACATTTACATAACGCTGAAAAATCAAATACTGTCAAAACATTTACATGTCGCTGATATATCAAATACTGTCAAAACGTTTACACGACGCTGATATATCAAATACTGTCAAATCGTTTACATTACGCTGATATATCAAATACTGTCAAAACGTTTACATGACGCTGATATATCAAATACTGTCAAAACATTTACATTACGCTGACATATTAAATACTGTCAAAACAATTACATGACGCTGACACATCAAACACTGTCAAAACGTTTACATTACGCTGATATATCATATACTGTCAAAACGTTTACATTACGCTGATATATCAAAAAACGTCAAAACGTTTACATGACGCTGATATATCAAATACTGCCAAAACGTTTACATTACGCTGATATATCAAATTCTGTCAAAACGTTTACATGACGCTGATATATCAAATACTTTCAAAAACATTACATGACGCTGATATAGCATATACTGTCAAAACGTTTACATTACGCTGATATATCATATACTGTCAAAACGTTTACATTACGCTGATATATCAACTTCTGTCAAAACGTTTACATGACGCTGATATATCAAATTCTGTCAAAACGTTTACATTACGCTGAAATATCAAATTCTGTCAAAACGTGTACATGACGCTGATATATCAAATACTTTCAAAACGTTTACATTACGCTGCAATTTCAAATACTTTCAAAACGTCTACATTACTCTGAAATATCAAATACTGTAAAAGAGTTTACATTACGCTGATATATCAAATACATCCCCAGACATGACTATGTACCCGTATAGTTTAGTCTAAATTCAGCGTGGACAAGATGTTTTCTTTATGTCGGGTCAAAGATCACGGTTAAATTTACTTAACTATGGAGCTTGTAACTTAACCCTTTACCACATACAGCCGCTTTCTGACGCTTCTGATGCAGACGACTTTTGAAATCAATGTGACAAAAGAAAAAATTGCTCAAAACAAGCAATTTTACCTTTTGCCGCAATATTTTTAACTTGTTTCAGTAGATATACCTTCATTTATGGGGATTCTCCATGTTTTTGCCTATATTATTTCAAAGTCGTCTGCTGCAGATTTGTTGTATGTGGGAAAGGGTGAACAACCCTAACGACCACTGATGGATATATCTGTTACGACTTTTATATAAGGCTTACAGTATAAGAAAGGATGCATTGACAACATGAATCTTTAATTGGAGTCAAAGGACAAGGGTCACATTGATCTAATTAGGAAGCATGCTACCTAACAACCTCTTAACGACCACTGGTCGGAAAATCTTAATGCATCGTGGATGTAGTTACGATATCTATACATGCTTCCATTGAGGTAAATGTTGTATAAATACCAGCTATGGGTTCCGCACTTTTCCAAGACTCTCCCTGTCTTATCTCAACCGTAGTTTTCGAGCTTTCCGCGTCGAACGTGGTTAACTGAAAAATCATGTCATGTTCTACCCAACCGGATATCCGCACCGTACATTCCATGTCAAAAAACCGGTCTCGAATACGTGATTTGTGGGTGTAGTACAATATGGCCGATTTTTCACCTTCGTCCATCAAAGATACACTTTTGTCACAGTACTGCTGCATGTTGTCTGTAACGAGCAAAGGAGAATGTCAATCGTGTTTGTCTATCTAGACTTGTTATTTCATTTAAATGCACATTCCGTGATCGTTAAATATACATGATATGAAGGGACTGACCACTGGCATGCATACATTTTCAGCCGGGATGGTACAAAGTATTCTAAATGAAAGGTTCTGTTTATAACTACGCGAAAGTATTATTTTTGAAAAGTGTTCGTTTTTGTTTGTTTCGCTGTTAATCTTGACAGACTATACAATATTTCTTTTTCAAAATAATTTACGTGTAAATGAGATACACTGCCATCAGTATTTCGATTGCATTTGATCTAAATATGCAAATCACCGACTGAACTACGGCATAAACATAAAGCTCTCCTAATTTCTTGAGAAACACACCAGTAGCTCCCTTTGAGTTGATCAACAGACTGCAAATTCCAAAGAAAGCATTCGAAGGAGAAATCACGCAAACTGAACTATATTGTGTGACCTACACGTGTGATGCAGGAGCGTATGTATCTATGTTTAGAGGCACCGCATTATCAATTTATAGTGTTTGCATTTTCTGGCTTGGCACTACTTTTAAAATACTATGCGCTACATTCCTCCCTTTCTTAAATTTATTCATAAAGAAATGATTATCTTATTTTTTCTTTTATATTTTAGCGACGGCGGAATATGGCTTTAGTCCTGATTTGCATATTTTCGATGTCTGATTCAATTTATTAAACGGGCTATGTTTTTTCTCATTATTAATTTAAATATTTTTAACACTTGATTAGTCGCCGGGTAGAAGCCCGCGACTTATATTTTTAATAGCTTTTCAGAAATGACATGGGAGTACGAGTTATTTTTAGAAAAAAAACAAATTTAAATGTCTTGAACATATTACAATTGGGTTTGTTTAAAAACACTAAGGTATGACACATCTAAAGTGAAATAAATATTCCGATGTTTTAAGTATTTGCAGTTTCTTTATTTTGACTCGCATTTATGTTTTTTTGTTTTATTTACGAAGACAAAACAGTCCCTATTAGACTTGCAGCAGACTGTTATGTGTCAATATCGAGAAAAAAATCACGTCGAATTCTCCTTTTAATATCAATTTTAACTTACTGTATGTTATTTTCATGTTCAAAGAGATGTCTTGATTTGTGAAGAAAGCATTTAATAATGTTTATCCATGTATATCTAAAATACGAACTGTTTCTAAGCTAAAATTGTTGATCAATTGACTACCGAATACCAGCGGCGTAGATCAATCTCCTTTGCAGAGAGCCGTTCTTTACACTCACTTACAAATAATTAATTATAGGTGATTTAAAATGTTTATTTGATTCGAAACAAATGAAGAAAAGAACAAACTGAGATAAAACTGGCTTTAATAGAAAAATTACTTTAAATGACCACTCTCTGCCTATAAAGAGAGTGTAAAGAACGACAACTATGCGAAGAAGAAACGAATCGGGTCTTTCGTACACAATTATTTCGTCCTTGACAATTTTAAATGTATCATTAGATTCCTTACAGGCATTTTGCTTGCGATCTGCATATTGTTATGCATCATAGACACAACGGCGCGCTCATCATTAAACAATTTTAAAACACACTTTCTGCCTATAAAGAGAGTGTAAAGAACGACAACTATGCGAAGAAGAAACGTATCGGATCTTTCGTACACAATTATTTCGTCCTTGACAATTTTAAATGTGTCATTTGATTCCCTACTGGCCTTTTGCTTGCGATCTTCATATTGGTATGCATCATTGACACAATGGCGCTCATCATAATATAATTTTAAAACATAAGTAGTTTGTTATTTTCATTATAAAAAAAGGAAGGAAAGAATTACAATAAATTAACATGTCGTATGGTTCAGTTAATGTTCGAAATTAAGTTTGAAAGTATACAACAATTGCAATGAAATTTAACTGTTTAGCTGATATATTATATTTCCAGGGTGGTCTAATTTATAAATATTGGACTACATTTTAACATTTGTCAAAGTATGATATAATTAGGATACCAAGCTAATATCATTTTGAGAAAAACAGAAATCTCATGTCTTCAGCGATTTAATCCTTTTCTCATTATTTTAAAAGTAGACTGCTGCAAATATGTTGACTTTAAAAGGGGAAAGGTAAAATGACGTGCTATTGCATGCAAATCCTAAATTGTCTGTTTTGGGGTTTTATTGATAAATAATAAAATTCAAATAATCTGACAAACATCTTGAAAAGTGTATATGGAATTCACAAATCTTATAATTATTCCTTAATGAAAGTAAACATACTAAGACTAATGATTGGCAAGATTACTCATTTCCTGTTTATGATCAATAATTAGTTGGCTGTGTGTATGGTCAACCTACCTTAGAATGGAGATTGATCATAAACAATGAAAGGCTTCAATTATATTTCAACGACGGACCACTTCGTTCACAAAAAAATGCAAGTTATGATACATATTTTCACTTGAACTCCACCCCTGATGTTCCAATATGCCCCTCAGTTGATAACTGTTGTTCAACTACTATAATGTAAGTGTTATGCATAACTGCAGTATGGATTTCCGGCGACATTGATGCGTTGCTTTTTCAACTTTCTCTTGTAATTTATAGTTTGTATGTATATCTAGTGAAATATTACTTTGAACAAAAAATGAGATCTCTCAAACTCACACTGCACCTTTAGTGTATCAATTGAAAATGCCAGAAAATATCGTATCTTATCAGCTGTGTATAATTTACAACTGTACCACAGTTTATATCTTTAACCCTTCCCCTCATATAGACGCTTTCTGACGCCTCTGCAGCAGACGGTTTTTTGAAAACATAGTGACAAAAGAAGAAAATGCTCAAAACGAGCAATTTCTCCTTTTGACACAATGTTTTCCACTTTTACTCATAGCTTATCCATCAATTATACAGATTTTCCAGTTTTTGACAAAATATGTTTAAAGTTATCTGCTGCAGAATGGTCGTATGAGGGAAAGGGTAAATCTAACCATAGTAAGATCAATATCGTATCTTATCAGCTGTGTATAATTGGCACCAGTACAAAAGTTTGATATCTTCAATCTAAACATATTCAATACAAAGACCACATCTTATAGATAAAATCAAGGGGCATTTACAATTAGTATTAATTAACTTCCTCGGCCTAATGGGATATACTCTGTTCAGCTATACAATACTGTTCTATTATGCGTCTATAGTGTTACCTGTATAGCAATATGTTGATATACTTATTTTTCTTAACCCTTGCCCACACAGAGATGCATTTAAACGCCTCTGCAGCTGACGACATTTGTCTGTTTTGACAAAATCATTCCACAGTGAACCCTGCATTTTTCTTAAAATGTACATGACCGTGGTGCCGCGACTGGGGATCGAACCTGGGACACCAGGTTTCAAAATTCCCGGCGCTTACCACTCGACCACAGCGGATTCCCAAGACAAGATAAAGTGATTCCAAGATAAGAAGAAATTTAGTCAAGAGAGTTCAACATAAAGAAATCTTGAATATTGAATAAAGTTGAAAATTGAGATAAATAATCATTTAACCCCTTCCTCACATACACAAACGTTTTCTAACGCATCTACAGCAGACGATTTTTGAAATAATTGTGGCAAAAGGAGAAATTACTGATGATGAGGACTTTTTTCCTTTTGCAACACTATGCTCAACTCTATATCGAGGGCTTGGCGTGAAACGGTTGTATCTAAAATTGGTATTTTTTTACCAAGGTTAATCACCTCGCCATAAAGTCTTTATAAGCGTTAAATCACTTTTCTTGGTAAACAATGTAAATTTAGGTGCCATTGCTCGTTCTGAGCAATGGCACCTAAATTTGCATTGTTTACAAAAGGGTCAAAATTGCCCCTAAACGAGGGTTTTCAAAATAGGTTTTAAGTTACAACCGTTTCACGCCAAGCCCTCGATATTCAATATAAAGCTTTCATCTATAGAGGTTTTATCCTATATCTAAGGTGACGCTTTAAAAGTCGTCTGCTGCACATTTTTTTGTAATTGAGAAAAGGTTATAGAGAGGTCAAGATCGGGTCAATAGTGTTGATCATAGTATTATATCTCCTATTTTGATAAATGAGCCGTTCCGCGAGAAAACCATCATTGTGGACTCGGCGTAAAATATCGATCCGGATCAGCCTAAGCATGCCGCGCAGACTAAC